>CM037010.1:20236713-20632392 GCA_020826895.1 Aquilegia kansuensis | reverse complement strand
TAACATTGGTACGTGTATGTGCCTCCGTCGTCAGAAGATTTTTGGAAAGATATAATCTGCAAATTTGGAATTCCCCAAGAGCTAGTGTAAGACAATGGAAAGCAGTTTGACTGCGATAACATCTGGCTGTTCTGCAAGTCCTTGGGGATCAAGCACAATTTCTCAGCCCCATATTACCCTCAGGGGAATGGGGGCATGCAGAAGCATCCAACCGGGTCATCTTAGATACACTCAAAAAGCAACTGGATAAGGCAAAAAACAACTGGGTAATGAAACTCCCGGGGGTCGTATGGGCATACCAGACCACCCCAAGGAGGTCCACCGGTATGACACCCTTTCAACTTACATTTGGAGCAGAAGCGATAATGTTACAGAACTGCTAACTCCGACAACCCGCACTGATGCGGTCCTTACCGGGGAGAACAAAGGGATTCTGGCAAGAAAAAAACTGTTCTTGATGATAAGAAAGAACAACCCCTACAGCACCTCCTCCGGTACCAGGAGACTATCAAAAGAGGATACGAAAAACGAGTCGTAAAGAGGAAGTTCAATCTGGGCGACTGGGTCATGAGAAAGTCAAAGTCATGACTGAGGAAGGACCTTACATCATAGACAAACTGGGACATGAGAAAAGTCAAAGTCATGACTGAGAAAAATCAAACTCGGAAGGACCTTACATCATAGACAGACATGCTGCGAAAGGCTCATAGTTCCTTAGAACTCTGTCCGACGACCTCTTTTCAAGGCCATGGAACGCTTTCCACCTCAAGAAATTCTACAAGTAATGTACTCCATTTGATGATTTCAATAAAAATTCTTTCCTGCAAGAATTCGAGTACTTTGTATTATTTACTGCTGAAAATCCTAGCGCAAGATCAAGTCTCCACTGAGGTCCAGGATGCCCGGACCTAGCTTCCGACCCTGGTTAAGTCCTAAATGCCGAGTTATGCGCCTTTTAGGCCCAAGGCGCCCACTTAGCTTCCGGTCTTGGAAATCAAACCCCGTCCAACCCAGGATGTCCGAACCTAGCTTCCGATCCTGGGTAAGTCCTAAATGCAGAGTTATGCACCTTTTAGGCCCAAGGCGCCCGGACCTAGCTTCCGGTCTGGAAATCAAACCCCATCCAACCCAGGATGTCCGAACCTAGCCTCCGATCCTGGCTAAGTCCTAAATGCAGAGTTACGCTCCTTTTAGGCCTAAGACGCCTGGACCTAGCTTCCGGTCCTGGAAACCAGTTTTAAGAGCGAGGCTATCTACTCTTAAAAACCGGGGCAGTTAGGCAAGCTAGCCTGCCCCTGGGTCAAATCATGCAATACAGGGACAAATCCCCTTTCAGCATCAAACCATAGATCCTCATGAAGTCAGCGAGAAAAAGAAATGTTATCGTCCCAAGGAAACTCCTTAGAACGATAAGGAGGTGAGCGACGTAAACAAGGTAAAGATATCTAACAAGGTATTTTTTGCACAACAAAATTTTTATTTCATTTTCAGAAAAAAGATGTACAAGAGGAAATCCCCCGGCAACCGGGACAGGAACCTTTCTATAAAAAGTATAACGGATCTAAGGCTGCGAAGAATGACCGGGGCCATCACCGCCCTTCTTCGCCTTCTTCTTCTCCAGCTGGTCGAGGACGTGCTGGTAGGTAGCCTTCGCCAGCTGGAGCTCTTCAGCGGCCTGGTCATAGGCCGCCTCCTTGAGAGAGAGACGCCGGTCCAACTCCAGCTTCTCTCGGGTCAGCTTCCCGTAGGTGGCCTCCAGCTCCGCCAAGAAAGTTTTGGCATCCTCCTCTCTCTGAAGAGCAATGGTCAGGGTGAAGTCCAAGTTGTGGAAATCCGCCGCCATGAACCGCTTGTCCTCCTCCAGAGCCCACCGGTCACTGTTGGCCACCGCCAGGTCTTTCTCGAGCTGACAATTCTCAGCTCGCGCTCCAGATCCTCCAAGGCAAAAGGCCGGGGTCTGACACTCAGCTCAAAGACCCGAGCCATGACAGCTTGCGTCTGACAGATAAGGGAAACAGAAGTCAGAAATAAGCATACAGGCAACGGCAAGCCTAAAGCCAGAATTCAAGGCAGGAAACCTTATCGCAATCAGGTTCTGGGCCGCCACCCTCATCTCCCGGTGGCGAGAAAGGCGGTTGTTGTACGCCTGGTCCTCCGGGAGCAAGTTCTAGAAGATGTAGTCAAAGGCAGTATGGATGTTCATGATGCCGGAGTCCCCAATCGACATCGGTTCCCCATTCAGAAACGCAGGATGAATGGTGAATGCCGGCAATGGGAACTCCGCGGTAGCCTCACACTGGTACTCACCCGGTTCAGGGCCCAGTTCCATAGTTGGGCCAGTGGGTAGGTCAATGTATGGGACTTGGTCACCCAACCCATAAACCGGGGCTTCATCATCAGTAGTGCCCGACACGGTACACTCCACCTCAGTCTAGACGTCCTCGATAGCCAGAGCATCCTCAACAGGGACCCGGGAGCTACTACCAATCTGGGTAGTCCCCGTCACCGGTCCCCTCAGCGCCAGAGGGATGCCATCCTCCTTTCTCAGGAGCACAACCTTTCCCTAGTCAGCAGGGGAGCCAGAAGCTGCTCTCTTCGAGCCCCTTGCGGACTCGTGTACAACAACCTTGCCCCTCGGATCAACCGGGGCAGGGGACTGTACAGAAACAACTTCAACAGCAGGAGGTTGGGAAGGTCTTACCTCCACCAGAGCCTCAACTCCAACGTCTCCATCACTGGGGGCATCCACTACTCTGGTGGACCCTCAAGATCACAGCCGACTCGCCTCCCTCAGCAGCATGCGACCACCGTCTCCTCGGACACACCTCCCACCATCTCCGGCTGGGCCAGGTTGTCCACCTCAGTATGTACCTGCACCGGGGTAGGAAAGAATCCCTCAGTAGCCGATTCACCGGACCCACGGGAAAGCAGAAGTCCACTATCCCTCGACATCAGGCTTGGATCACCGGAGGAGTCAGATGAGCCGTAAATAATATGTGGCCTCCTTCGGCGACCCAAGGGAGGGTTTGAATGAAAAACAGAGCTAGCATCACTGACCTGGACATCCCCGACAACTGGGATGACTTCCGACAGAACGTTCGGCATTGGCTCATCAGGAGGAGATTTTTCCCCGACTGGAAGACCCTCATCGGGCCAGTCGTCCATCTCCCCCCGCAGATCAACAACCTCACTCTCGACCGAAGGCTCCTCCTCAACACTGGGGACGGTGCTCTCTACAGTGGTAGCACCCTCACCAGAGCTGGATTCCACCACCACGACTTGCGGAGGGGCCGATAGGGCTGCAAGCCTGGCCGGGAAGCGAATGTGCAGCACAATCTGGCCAGGTAGTGTCAGGTCCCGCAGGTCTGTGGGCAGACTAAAGAAGCGCTCAATGTTTCCACCCCCGACGGCAGAGACACTTGCAGCTAACGTTTTTGCAAGCACAAGCATGGAACTATTCCTGAGCCGGAGCTTAGCAAGCACGCAAAACATAAGGCAAAAATGAAAGAAAGGTTAGACGCATGTTACCTATGAAGTCCCACGGCACCTGTATGCTGCAGTCAGACGATAACCTTGACGCCCGGTAGCAGAGCTCGAACCAATTCCTATAATGATTGGGAAGCCCAGACAACCTCCGGGCAGTACGCCAAGAGATAGCGTAGAAGCAGCGTTCTTTGGCATCCCGGGCGACCGACTTCATGAGCATGAACTTCTCGACCGGGCCAAAGGGAATCTCGTAGTGGAGGGCAATCAGCCCAATCCGACGCACAATTATCCAAAAGTACACATGCATCTGACCCGGCGGAATCCCCTATCACGACAACAGCCTCAATAGAGAAGAGTGCAGTGGGAGCTGCATGCCGTACAGGAGCTAATAAAGACTTACCGCGATAAAGTTGTCGGAGCAACCATAAAAAATGGAGGGGTGAGAGACAAATCAAACCCCCCCTCCAACCAAGCTGCACATTGACCTCCGCCGCGCTCATCCGCTCGAGTTCAGGATTCCGGGGACGTTGGAAGAAACTTGCCACCTCCTTCTGGGCATTTTCGACGAAGGCTCAGCAGAATCTAGAGGAGCTACCTCCGCCACACTAGCAGGCGAAGGAGGCCCAGTCGCCGGAATACCGCTCGGGAGCCGAATTCTAGGGCTCTTCATCACTACTGGAGCTTAGAACCAAAATTCTCCTCATCGTTGGAACAAAATTCGCACAGAATCACCGGAATTTGGAGTTTCAGAACCTAGGGTTTTGGCTGATGGCGGAACAGAAATGAAGAAGAAGGAAGAGAAAGAGAGTGAAGAGAATACCCTTCTCTCTTTCGAGCCTTTTTTTTATAAGGAAGAACCCTTGGTCCACCGGCTAATGGTATTCCAAATATCTTAATGGACTCTCCATTAAGATCATTAAACCTATTGGTTTAATGACTCGATCAGCGAAGAGTCACAATCTTTCACTTGCAAGTTGAAGCTGTACATCTTCCCGCCATCAAAAGAAGATTTAGAGAAGATGAATTGGGGCCCACTTAACACAGTTAACTGGGCCCACACCGCATAGTCATTTGGGGCACACGTTAGCTGGGACCCACATCATGCACTTAGCCAAGATCCACTCAGCATATATAGGTGGGGTCCACATGGTCCAGGTCATCGACATGTGGACTTCCGGTCCTTGTCATCACGGTCAAAGGAAGATTGACCGGTATGTGCTCCTGCGTTCATCATAATGGGGAAACCTACCAAACCTATCTACCGGAGTTCAAGACAATGATAAAAATTCCCTACATAGTGCGACCGGAGCTAAATTACATCAAAGGGGGAGACGGAGGATCCCAGCCAAACCCCTCCGGTGAGTCAGGGAGATGGTACTTAGCATTGGCTTCAGCGTACCCTTCTTTCCAAGAGGAGATCGCAACAACATCAATCTTGCCCCCATCCAGGCGAGTTCAGCAGAAGCAGATTTCAGCCTCTCCTTAAGGCACCGAATCTCCTCATCCTTCTCTTGTATTCGGCCCTCATGGCACTCTTCCCACCGGCGTTGGTCTTCCACAAGCCCGACCACTTGCACCTTCAAGCTGTTCACACGGCTAAGGAGATGCGCTCGGTACTGTTCCAGATTGTCACCAACGGAACTAGAATCAGAATGCCTAGCCGCCATGGAAGATGAGCAAGGAAGAAGAGAGAGAAAGGTATAACTCAGCAAGAGTGAACATCTCCTTATTCAACCCTGCAAAGGTTAAAAAGGCCGGGCCACAGTCCAATTGCTTCCCGAGAAGCAACGGTCTCCCATGGACCGACAATCAACCTGCCAAAATCAAGACAAGACAAGACAAACGGGGGCACTATTCATGGGAAAAGGAATTTTATTGATGAACAAAAGTCAAAGAAAGAGGGCACCGCTCCTCAACAATGGTGCGACAATAACTAGTCTACCAAAACATTCCGCGAGGCGGTAGGAGGGAAAGTAGCGACCTGGTCCCAGCTAGCACCCCCGGTCGCAGCATTGCCAAGTATCCAAACCTTCTCTTTCAAGTTATGAATTTGGTCGTCGGCCTGTTTAAGCGAATCTTCAGAAAGACGAGATCTCGACGCAAGGATGCAATAATGTCATCTCGTTTTTGAGAGACAGCTTCATGTCATGTTCCAACCGGACGACCTTCTCCAGGTTCTTTTCTTGGGCCTGCACATGATTGAACACATGTTCCACCTTGAGGTTGAATGCACGGTGAGCTAAGTTAGCAGACCGGTCGTCAGCCATTCTCCAGTAGAAGCTTCAACAGCAGCAACAACAGAGAACGGAGGGAGAGAAGTGGACATCCTTCTACACCTCCGGTTTTCTATTTATAGAGGAGGAGAGAAACCCTAGTCCTTGATCCAAGGGATGCAGAATCGTCATCAAAGAAGCGTATCAAGGAAGGAATCCTTCGAATCTCAACAGCCGGGGAAGATATTTCAAAGATCTTTCTGAAGAAGATTTTCTACTTGACAAAGAGGGGGCGATGTGTGTACCCTAGGTAAAAAACCCGACAGGTGTCACCGATGGCTGTATAAGAAGCTAAACTGGAAGCACCTGAGCATTAGCCATTCAAGCCTGGGCTATCAGGTAGGGCCCAACCCAGTCTCAAGGAGTCCACATACATTTTGTGGACCTTGACCCACCGGATAGTCCACGACCAAAGGGTGGAACCCCTGTATAAGAAGTTGAACCGTGGGCTCCCATACATCGACCAAGCCCACCTCAGTCAAGTAGGCCAGGTCCGACCCCGTAAAGTCTAGCAGCGGGGCTCATCCGAAGGCTTAACACAGAAGTCCAGAGGACCTGGCCAGGGTGTATGCAATAAAGATTGGGCCTCTGGTCAGAGGAGTCAAGCCCAAGTCTTTGCTTTCAGGCTTGGTCAATCCAAGTCCCAACCAACTGGATAAGTCCAGCAAGATTCCAGGCTAACATAACCCATGGTTCTAGCCCGCTGGAGAAGATAAAGGAAGACCCAGGTTGAACCAGGACCTATCAGAGGATGCCACATGGCAGTCATCCTGGTCAAAGGGAATTCAAACCAAGGAGATAACCGCTCGGCAGCATGCAAGCTATCTCCACGGAAAGCATCTTCACAGTTGAACTACCTGAGTTCATGGAGTCAAAACCGGAGGGGTGGTTGACCCAGCCTCCTCTGGCCTACTACAAATACAAGAGTTCTAAACCTCCTGAATTACGAGTCTTCCGCTGAACAACTCCTAAATTACGAGTCTTCCACTGATTCCAAGTTCATCTTCTTGGATACGTAGGCAGCCTGATCTTCGTCAGGTCCAGTCTCATTGTATACCCCCCATCTTACCTCTGTCTATACAAGGCTTTCATTGTAACTGTTCGATTAATCGATACGTATCTCGAGTTTGTGGATCAAATTTGTGCACCCATAATTGGTTCAAAAAAAATAGTCACCCTCGCGTGCAGAGTCCAGAAAAATGGTTGTGTAGTCGCCCCTTTGAGAAAACGGTGTGTAGGAAACCAACTAACAATTAATTCATTATTTACTATTTTATTTTTGTGGAGTATTTTGCTAATAGTTATAAAAACTTCGCAGTTTAATAGAATGGAAGTTGCCAAGAATCTTTTGAGAGCATTCCTAAATTCTGGTGAAAATTATCACAATCAAAAAATGTTGGAGGATATTAAGGAAGTTTATGATGTGTTTTATGGTGATGAGGACGAGGAGGAAGCAACTTCTAGCAAAGTGCATTTGACTGGTGTAGAAGATGAGGTCAATGAAGAAGAGGAGCATGCAGAAGGAGAAATTTTTTACTCACTACCCTTTTGCTCACCACGCTCCCCACTCCGCTAGGATTGTTACATATGGACCCAAAATCTTCTAAAAATCAGTTTGCTATCTTCCAATTATTCTTTATGACTGATTTGCCCTTACCAATTAAAAGAGTTGTAAAATTAAAAAATAAACCACAATACGTGGGAATCAGATTTCTAGATTTTTCTCTCTCCTCTCTTCCCTGATGGATAGAAAAATATTCTGAACTATCTACTCTGTCCTCAACAATAAAAAAGAAATTAGAAAGAAAAAAAGCTAATAATGTCACAATCAGTCAAAAGATCTCTATAGTTGTTAGATTGGAAAATAGTATGTTGTATTTGGGGTATATGTTTCATGAAGATAGACTAAGCAGATTAGTTCTCTGTTTAGGATTTATGTCCCATCTGCTGCTGAACATTGATACTTTGTATATTTTTTTTCTGATGGGAGGGGGCCGGGGAAGTGGAATACCCACTGGGATGAATGGGCGATGCAGTCAATATTTATCTGGCTGATCAGTTGGTGTATTATTTTGGTGATATTAGTCGAGAAGTTCAATAAGAAACTGCAACTAAGTAGAAAATCTGTAGACAAATACATCAATGCTCATCTAAAAAACGACAATAATCTAATTATTTATCAAAAAAAAAAAAAAAAAATCGCAGGATACTGTTGAAGTGTCTCTGTAAGTACTGCATGCAGATATAATAATTTTCCAAGCGATTCATATGTCAACAGGCTTGCGTATTTTGTTGATTCATATGGCCTAGACCAGCCCCTCACTCCAAACATTAGTTTTAACTATTCTTTTTATACAATAAATTGCCTACCTATGTTGTTTTTTGCCTCCCTCGGAAATACAAATGACCTTAAAACAAAACTAATTCCACCAAGCCAGTAAAATAACAACTCCATGGTCTAGAATATCAAGCTTAAAAAATTCACATCACAAACCGAGCAAATAAGATCACTTACAAATTAAATGGGGATTAATAATGTCACATAGACCTCAAAGTGTGCAACCTGATACAACTATTTTTATTTTTATGACAACCATATTCATTCAACAAATTAAATATTAAATCCAATTTAAAAAATGGAGTTTGGACATTTTATTGCCCGTTTGATAATCTCTATAAAATCGATTGGTTATACCAGCTACATTGGATTCAAATAAATGCATATGCATTCTTTCCAACAAAACCAAAATCAAAAAAGAAAAAAGAAAAAGGAAGTGTGGTCTGTCTCTAATGGAATGAAAATCTCTGTTGAGGTCTGCTATTACCACTGTTACGCTTCTGCTGCTGCTGTATAGTGGACTGTGAGCTGTTGTTTCTTCAATAAGAAAAACTGATTCTACGTACCTGCAGAAAAATTCAACAAAAAAGAGTTAGAAAAATCATTGTGTATCCAATAAAGATCATGCATAAAAAGATTTTTGAACCAGACATATACAAAGCTTGACATAAGAAACTAATAGATTGAAGAAAATTACGTTTTGCACAATCTAGGAATCGGCAAAGTTTAGTTTGCGTACTGTCGGTTGTGGTTCATTCAATGTAACTGATCCCTATCCACACAAAAAGTAATAAGATTGAAAAATAAGAATCAACCACTAAATCTATTGAATAGATAAATAAATTAGTACTGTATTAGTTATTTATTATACATGTGAATAACTCAAACATAATGAAATGGTAGTCCACTGGTCTGACCTTACAAAAGGAAAGAATTCTAATTTTAGCTCATCTTGTATATGCATTTAAAAGAATTGAAGGTTACATAATCAACAACTTAAAAAGAAAGAAAAATTAACCTGGATGCATGGTGTGCTACCATTATGTGTAACCTTTGTATGGACGTTATCCTCTAGAGTAGTATGATTCTGAGAACCTGAAAGAGAAGAATGTATATATGAACCTAAGTTAAGTAAAAAACAAAATAAAAGAGACAATCAGAATAAATTAAAAAAGCTTGGTGCTTCACTCACTAGTTCTTTTCGCAGTTAGTTTTGAAATAGTTTTCTTTCTTTTCTTTCTTTGATTTTTTTCCAGCACATGTTTCTTTCGAGTCTTAGGTTCACGAGGGACTGCAACACATGTTTGACTAACAACATTTTCCTCACATGGGACTGCAACACTATGGGAGTTGTTGCCGTCATCATCTATGTCTTTCTCATCATCAGATAAACTGATAAAGTGTCTAATAAGGATATTGTGCGAAGCATTTCAGATATAGCTAATTCGCGTTTTTTGCTTGTCTTTGCTCCTTTTGCAATTAATGTCTGAGCACAGTGAGATAACTCACTATAACGCCTTGAAAGTAATGGATCCAAGTCTGCTTGAATTACATTCCATGGCAGTCATACACAAGATTTTTGGTAGCTTCCATATATTGTCCACCGTTCTAGATAATAGAATAGTGGCAAACTCGATATCTCTAACTCAAGAAACAACTTCAGTATATGCGCGCATAAGATTCCATGGAACTCAAACTTTCTGCAACTATATTTTGCTAACTGATTAAAAGTAGTGTAAGTGATTGACCGAATCCTGGTATTTAGCTTCCCGAGTTTTCTTACTGTGTAATACTGCTTCTCCCGTCCTCCTTACACAATTCCAACTTTAAAACAACACATTTCACACATTGAGCTTGAAACAAATAAATATTTTTTTTGTGTATATGTTAGAGGCTTGAAGCTCAACTGCCCATTGAGTAGCCAAATTGGGTCTAGATTTTGTGTTATCGGTATCAGCTGCTTTTTCTTTCATTCACCTACTAGTTAATGCTCTATCATACTGGCCTACAAATTCTCTTAGAATGAGATTTCCATTAAAAATCTTCTTCAAAAAATTATTAACGCTCTCACTTCTTTGCGTAGTAGTCATGGCAGCACAAAAATGATCCCGAGGATAAACTTGTGCCCATTTTTTCTTTAATCCATAGAAATGTCTCAACCACTTATTTTCTTGCAACTTATACTTAGTAAGCAAAAATTCCAAACCTGCTTCAAACTCTTCAACCGTTTTTGGTTTATAAATACAATCACTAAGCTCCCCTGCAAACTCCTTGAATTTACAAAAAATATCGGATAAATTTGTTGAAGCATTCAAATATTTGTGCCATAAGCCAATCTATGATCGGCATTCGAGAACACATGCGTTATGGCATTTGCAATTGCCATTGCTTGATCAATGAAGATTACTTGTGGTTGTTTCCCTCCCATAGCTTCCATGAATGTTTCAAACAACCATATTAAAGATTCCGTTGTCTCACTATCTAGCAAACCACATCCGAAAAGTACTGTTTACCCATGATGATTTACCCCAACTATTGGTGCACAAATCATGTTATAATTATTTGTTTTAAACTTTGTGTCAAAACAAATAACATCACCGAATTACTGTAATCACACCTTCACTTTGCATCAGAAATAAAAACCACCACAAAGTCTATCATTTCATCCACTCGGAGTTTGTAAAAAGAACCCATTCGCTTCCTCCTTGCTTGTCCAAAAATTTAGTAAACATTGTGCATCCCCTTCCCTAAGAAATTCAGTTCGAGTCTTAGAGACGTAATTGTAGACATCACATGCTATTACATTTAAATTTTCTGCCCCACCAGCTTCAGTGCTCATATATGAGATAATATTATTAGTTTTAATCCCCGCTGAGCTCATATATTCACAAGAGATTTTTGAGTAGCTTCAAGCTGTCGGTGAGATCTCAACATAATGCATTCTCTGGATCAACAAGAGCATGATTGTGTTCTTTAACAAAAGCAGTGACAGTATACTTTTTGTCGCTATTCAATCTTATCATTAGCATTGCCTTACAACCAGATCTCCTTTCATCTCTCTTCTTTTGTGGAGTCGATTTTTCTTGTAGTGACCTTCCCAAGAACAACAAAAATCTCTTCGATTACTATTCCATTAGCATTACGATGCAATCGATTTTTTCTAACACCAAATCCATAGTTTTGGCATATCTATTATAAAAGTTATATCCATCTAAGTCAGTATCAAACAACATCCCAATTGTAGGAGTTCGATTTCCAACAATCGCGATATTTATCTCTTGGATCAACAACATTGGAATCCTTGATTTGTTCTAAAGCTTCACTATTTCAAAACCAATGCCAACTTCTTCAGGAATTGTATCTTCTTTTGTAGTTTCATTTTCCATCTAACAATCAAAAGTCCTTGATTAGTCCTCAACAAATGTAATGTACTTTAAACACAACAAGCTACAACACACTTCAATTGTTCATTAATAAGAAAAAATTTCATGTCAAATTTCGTTCTTTCAAACATGAGAAAAAAAGTAGAAAAAATTGGTGTAAACCCCCCACTTTTATAGCCACTTCACACTTAACCAACCCCCCTAATTTTTTTTATTTGAGATAACCCCCCAAACTGCCTGTCCAAACCGGTAGAGTTTTTTAATGGCAGAACTAACCCTTAAGGTCGGGGGGGTTTACACAAAATTAAAATAAAAATGGGGGTTAAGTTTGGTAACAAAAATATACCTCAAACTAATTTCTAAATCTCAAAATACCCTTATAATAGATCTGTTGGAACTCATTTTTTCTGTAAATTACAGCTATAAAAACAACAAAGTACATCTTCATTCACTTTCAATTCAACTATCAAGCAAGCTTTCAAGTATGGGGACAAGGTAAAAACTTACCTTTATGTTTTTTTTTTTTCTTCTTTTTTTTTTTTTTTTCTTTAAACAACATAAACCCTAACTTCCTTTTGATATCAATGTACAAAAATTGAGTGAAATCATTAACTCTCACCAAGAAAATTGTTCTCATTCTCCAAATATTAAGTGAAATCGTTCTTCGTCCTTCAAAAATTGGATGAAACACTTCTTTCTTCTTTAAAATAGGGTTGTCTAACCTTGGATCAAACTTGTAAAAAGGTTGCAGGGGTAGTTTTGGGATTTAAAAAAAAATTAAGAAAACTATTTATTTTTAAACTTAAACCCCCCCACTTTTGATTTAATTTTGTGTAAACCCCTCAGACCTCAAGGGTAGTTTTGCCATTACAAAACTCTACCTGCTTGGACCGACGGTTTGGGGGGTTATCTCAAATTAAAAAAAGTTAGGGGGGTTAAATGTAAAGTGGCTACAAAAGTGGGGGGTTTACACCAATATTTTCAAAAAAGTATATATGATAATTGCAATATTGTGAAACACATCTAAAGCAAATCCAACTGTTACAAAGATAATGGTTGCATAAGTTGATACATAAGTTATTCATCCACCAATTATTACTATAAATCAAATTACCAGTGCTCCAACAAACTAAAAATTAATGGAAGTTTCTAGTTACCTTTGAAAATCTCACTTCTTTCCAATAAAGATTGCTAAAGAGAGTTCAAGAGTTGAGTTGCATTATATCAGTTGTGACAGAGAAGGGTTTTTTTTTTTTTTTTTGTATTTTTTTTTTTTGTGTGTTTATCGAGGAATTGAGGAGAACGAGTAGATAGTTCAGAATATTTTTCATCCAAGGGGGGAGAAGGAGAGAGGAGAGAGAAAAATTTAGAAATTGGATTCCCAAATGTGGTATTTTCTATTTTTAAAACTCTTTTAATTGGTAAGGGCAAATCAGTCACAAAGAATAATTGGAAGTTAGCAAACTGATTTCTAGAAGATTTTGGGTCCACATGTAACAATCCTAGCGGAGTGGGGAGCGTGGTGAGCAAAAGGGTGGTGAGCAAAAAATTTCTCATGCAGAAGAATCTTTGACTAGAAAATGGAATCAAACTTTGGTGGTGAATAATAAGGCATCCAGACCAAGGAATCTGGCAAAGAAGAAGGGTAGTTCTAAGAATGTTTAGGGTGTAGATTTGAAGTGTTTTAGAATGAATGATTTGTAATGGTTATTAATTTTTGGGATTATTAATGTTTTGGTTTTAGATTATTTATAGTTGATTATGGTTTGAAGTGTTTTAAACAAGACCTTGATGTCCAGTATCCTACTTGCACACAATTTAGATTTTCAATTTTTTTTTTCTCATGAACAGTAAGATTAAACTGAAATTGACTTCCTGAATCAGTTACAATTGCACACTGTGAAAGTTAGCATTTTTAAATGGTAATACTAAACCAAAAATTTAGCCCACCAAACGGTTTGAACCAACCGAAACTGAATGTATTTCTCGGTTGGATTAAACCATTAAGGAACCTACACATTGCTATCTAGACTAAACGGTTAGATGATACTGATTTACGATCTACTAAACAGTTTCAACCTACTAAAACTGAAAGTGTTAGTCGGTCAGACAAGAATGTTAAAAACTTTGTAGTTAACAGATTAATTGTGAACAGTAGGATGAAACCGAAAGAACATTTTTGAAATGGTTTGAACTTACTGAAACTGAATGGTTTTGTCATTTAGACTAAACTGTTCAAGTTGCTGTGAGTGCATTTTGTAGTAGTATGGTAAATTGAAAAGTCTCCTACAAAAACTTTTATACATAAAAAAAAAAAAAAAAAAATAGTTCAATTCTCTAACTTAATTGTCAAACATGCCGACCTACAAAATAAATGAGTGAAAACAGAAAATAATCATCTGACGACATTATGATTCTTCCTCGCCTTCAGACTCAGTCACATATATGGGATGAGCTTCGATTGCATCATTCGTTTGCAGTTTCTCCCCAATGATTGTCTTGTAAGTCTTTGCTCGTGTCTCAATCAACAAATCCCATCCCACTGCTTCGGGTTGCTTAGTTTTTCCCAATAACTAACTGCACTAGGTATAGGACAAAAATCCTTGAGTTTCACATGTACAAAATGTGCCATCTCTTGTATCAAGCAAAAACTAATACTCCCTCCGTCCCAAATTATAAGTACCTTTTGGAATATTCTACTTATTAAGGAAACATCATTTATTGTTTGTCTACTAAGTCTATTTTCTAATTTACCCCTATTTAATACGAATTACAATGTCTAACTTTTCATTAGAATAATTACTCTAATCTCAAATCAAGGGTAGTATGGACAAATGAACCATTTAACTTAATTAATATGTGTTGAAAAGTCAAAAAGGACATATATTTTGGGACAATCTAAAATGGAATAAGGTACTTATAATTTGGGACAGAGGGAGTAACATTATACCCCATAGGAGGTGGGGGCGTCGAATGCAATTGCAGAAAAGTCAAACAAACTTTGCTCGATAGGTGAACAAAGACTCGATTATAAATACTTGCAATCAAATGCCCACAATAGGGCATTGCAATCCAAAACTTTGGTTCACATGGACTTGTGAAATGATTTATGATCTTTCTCAAGGTAATTACCGACATAGCTCCACTAAATACCCTTTCGTACAACTCGCAATATATATCTAATTCTGCAATCATTTCTTCTATTATAATAGGCCATTTTTCCTCCTCACCCCATATAGCAATAGCAATAGCCCGAAAACCACAATTTCCATCTAGCCGAGGGTTCTTAATTTCACTCACATATGGTTTCATAGGCTCAGGTATATACCCAATGAATTGACTATAACATGATCCTTTACTTACTTGTTTTGATCAAGTACTTTGAGTTGCCTTCATACCGACCTTTGCCTTTGTTTTCTTCCCACCACTTTCTTTCTTACCAATGTTTGATGTCTCGATTGACCCTGGTGTTGACATTGTTAACTCAAATGTGATGGATTTCTCTTTGTAGACCATTCATCAACTTTACTTTTAGGCTTGTTTAATGCTCATTGTGGTCGACCTTTTGGTTTAGCTTTTTCATCTTGCTCAGGTTCAGTTGCCCAGGTAGTCTTTGGATTCCCAAGATCCCTTAAACGTTGCAACAAGTATTTTTTTTGGAAGTCATTGCACTTTCGATAGTGAGAATAGAATATTACAAATTCCTCATGGCATTCAAGATTAGAAATGTCTACTCTCCGAGGAATAACACTAAGTTTCTTCCAAAATGGATGGATCTCACTCAATTGCAATTTCTCGTTCTTCGGCTCCTTAAGATTCATTTCATGTGTACAATGCAACCCATGAGTTACCTTCTTGGTACAACCACAAATACTTGGATCGGTGAGAACGTATTCCTTCCTCTCACCCTCTTTAAGCAATATATTCAAAGAATCTTTTGAGACATATCCTCTTAATTGATCGAACATAATGATTCAATGTCCATGAGGAACAACATTCAAACTCCTCTCGAACGAAGCCTTTATCTCTATCATTTGGGTAGTCAAAGATGGATGAATCATGTTGAACATGGTGAGAAATGTATAACGGCTTGTTCTCAAAAGCAAATTCTTTAAGACTGAATGCGCACTTTCAACTCGATTTGTGCTATTGTTACCAAACTGCAAAAAATGGTCAGTCCAAGCATAGACAAACTTCTCCTTATAGGGCATCCATGTTTCTTGGATGTAAGAAAGCAATTGTGGGTACTCATGGAAGAAAACTCGCATCTGGTACATACGACTCTCAAACTCGGAAATTGTCGCTGAGTGCACAATATTGGTCCACGAATACGTGAACTATTTTCTTTTATCCTCGTCCTCTATCTCTACCCTTGCCTTTGATAGCACCCCCATACCAATGTGCCATTTACATAACATTTTATTGGAATCGGGAAATACAACATCCAAAGCTTTCATTAATGCCAAGTCTCTATCTGTAACAAAAGTCTCTGGCACCAACTCATCTAACACATCAAGCCTAAACCTTTTAATGCCCAAGTAAAATTGTAAGTGTTCTTTTATTTCATCAAACAATAACAAACAGAAAATGTTTTCATTGTTGAGGTAATTCCCACAATCTCAAACAACAGCCATTTGTAGAGGTTTGTTTTGTAGGTCGAATCCATAATAAAAACGTACGGAAAACATTTGGCTAGAGCAATAGACTCTGGATGTGCAAAAAACAAGATATTGATGACATTCAGCTCATCCACCTCCTCAGATACCACATACCCTCGCTCACTTGCTATATTCTTCAATTGTTGCATGCTTGTTCTGTCTTCCATTTCAGCGCTACGGAGCTTTTTTGCCTCATTGTACAGTGTTTGCAATGTCGCACAATTTTCAAGATCCCGTCTTTTCAAGATAGCAAGTGCTTGCTTAGGTTTGACCTCACCCAATGACATGTCTTCAAACCTAGATTTTTCCTCTTGGCTTAGTCTCCCTACAAAAGAGTAGCCCTCCATGTATGTGGCCAATGGGTGGTTGTGCCTTCTACAATCAACACTTATTGTCCAACTATCAACACTTCCAGAAAAATAAACTCCTCTAATTTTAAACGGGCAATTTATCTTTTTTGTACCTGTCTTTCTTGGAATTTGTATTTTTTTTCTTTTCACCATTTTTCTCTGCTTCAACTTGCTTCTTCCCTTCCAATCTCTTCACTTCTAATTTGTTTGGGTCAATAGTAGATTTTTTGTAAACTACATGTCGCTCACATGCCATAAATATTCTAGGAGTCCTACGTTTGGTGAAATCCGACCTTTTTTTGTAACCCAACTTATTAGCTCATTGCGAGTTTGAAATACAAGATTTGTGGTAAATTCTTCTATCCAATCTCGATCATGATCGCTGACTTCCGTATTCTCTATCTCCTAACAAATAATAAAATAATATAGTTAATAAACTAACAAAATATAGTAATTAATCAACTTTAATTATTTAGCAAAATACATATTAAACAACAAACTAAATCAATTAGTATTAAAAGATACTACTTAACAGTTAACATTAATGGATATCTACACAGTTAACATTAAAAGCTAACTAAAAACAATGTTATTAAATGGTTGAATAAAACCAAACAGTAGTTAATCTTGCAACCACCTTGAACCGTCCAGTAGGCAGTAGGCAACAGGTCGGTCAGATCAAACTGTGCAAGCATTCATTATCATATTTTTCATTCATTTTAAACGGTTTATGTAAACTGTTATATGTAGTAATATTCGGTGGTCGTAAACCGCAAAGATTCAATATGATCGCTTTCCTTCGACTGTCTAGAGTAGGGTTTCTGTAAGATAGATTTTAGTTGTTCATGCATTATTAAGTTCAAATCGAAAAAGAAAGTAGAATTTTTATACGTACCATTTGGTTTTGATCGCCAATATTTGTGAGATTTACATGTTGAAAACTCTCTAGACTTTCAGACCGGGTTGGGTGTTTCCCATGTTTTCTAAGAATGATTGTTTTCCAAAAATTTCTTCTAAAGAAACCAAGTCAGTTGAGAAGCTTCTTCCATGTTTTTCTTTTCTAAAAGTGATTGGTTTTTTTTAGTTTAAAGAAGGTTACAAGAAGCAAATACATGAGAGAGGAGATGGGGATAGAAGAAGATAGAGAGAGAGAGAGAGAGAGAGAGGAAGAGGAGAGCCTATCGAGAGACTCCTACTCTTCTCTAGAAGCGTCTCTGGGAGATCGATACTTGAGGAGCGAGAGAGTAGAGAGAGATAAATCTCTGAGATCGTGATACAGTGATCCTACTTTGGAACTTAGTATGTTCTTTCCTTTGTAGGAGTTCAAGGAAAATAAAACCTTAAATAGGTTTCCTGTTCCATAAGGGAGGGAAATTCTTGGCCAACTAGAAGTTGTTCCAAGGCCTCTAAATATATGTTTGGGCATAAACCAAAATATATAGATAAATAGAGAAACATGTAGTGCTTACTTGTTTCAAGATACATAAACAAGCTAGTGCTTAGCTTGTTTAGATTGATGTTTTAGCATAAACCAAAACATAGTGAAACGACGTATTTAGTTGTTTAGAGAAACCACTAAGGTTTAGTGTGTTTAGAAATATTGAGACAACTAGGGTTTAGTTTGTCTAGAGAGTATTGTGAGGCAGAGATTCTTGTAATCTTCATAATATTCAGTAAAGAAGATAGTTTTCTTCGAGATCTTGTGTTTTGTTCATCTTATTTACTGCTATTGTTTAATTCCGCACTCAATAGTATATTTGCCTAGTAATTTGTATTAGAGAGAGAGAGAGAAAAAGTGTTTCAAATGGGGAAGATAGAAGAAAATTAGGGTTTGCATGGGGTGTGTTTACTAAAAAAATAGAAGGGAGGTGGGGTGCAAAAACTGGGGCTTATTCACCTTTTTCTATTATTCTTTGGGATATAACCAGTATTAGTAAATTTATTTAGTGGGGCCTAATTACCAATTAGTGGGGTTTGGATACCGGCTCTCTACAATTATGTTCCTAGCATAAACTAATACATCGTGAATTTTTTCACGTGAACTAGACCAATACTCTATTGAAGCCTACAAACAAATAAACAAAATAAATAACTATTAGATCTCCAAAAATAAAAAAAATCAGTCGTCATAGTTACATATTCACATATAAATACCCTACCATGATAGCACTATAAAAAAAAGTTCTCTTAGAACCAACCATATCCAACAAAAAAACACACAGATAGAGATTTAAAATCTTGATAAATTGAAGAAGATGTGCACTTAAGGGGAAAAACAAGCGAATCGACGAATAGCCGAAGGTACAATGCCTTATAGATTATTTATCAACAAACTTATCATACACATTATAAATACTAACTACACATCTCCCCAACAATGGCAAAATGAAAGTTCATCTCGCATCAATCGATATCAAACATTCTTAGACATTTTATAAATGCATAAAAACCAGCATCTATTTATTTTTTTCTTTTGTATGCTCTCATATTATTTTTATTTTTATTCTATGTCCAATTAGTTTGTTTCATCAATTTGGTTAAATTTAATTTCGCAACAACATCATACTTTAGACTTCCATATACATTTATACTTCATTAGCAAAATAAAATATCGAAATATACTTTCAAATTATGCAATGTTATAAATAACCAAAGATCTTTCTTATCAGTTCTTATTACCTAAGATATAAACGACTCAAAACAAGTCTTGAGGAACGCGTATTGGCACCTAACATCAATCACATTACAATAAAAAATAAATAAACAATATGAAATCGATTACAATAGGAGGAGATGTTGCACTTCCATATAGGTTGAAAACTTTTCTTTTGCTTTCATTGATTCAATATTATGAACAAAAATAAAATGTGAAAATAAAAAAATTAAAAAAAACTATTATAAAGTTTAACTTTGCTCTATTTATATTGCAAAAGAAATCGTTCATTAATCACATTCAACACCGAAATTGAAATACAGTCCACGCCAATTGATCGTCCACACAAAAGAAAATAGTGAGCTTCTATATTAATTTTTAGAAAAATAAAACACTTATTCTTATTATGATAATTACAGTCAACTAAATCAACATATATTAAGAGAACACAATTAAAATTGGTTGATATAATATGGACTTATAGTTAAACACGTTAATAAAACCAACGAAAAATTAAAACAAAATATTTTGAAAGAACTACACCTAATTTATAAAAATTTAATAACACTTGTGTTTTGCATGGGCTTTATAAGTAGTACATATATAGTTTTGGGCAAAATAAACTTTTAAAGAAAACTGCACAAAGAAATATCAATTGCAATCGTCGATTTTCTCATCACCACCATCAAGCATAACAGGGAATTATGTCCTTGTAATTTGGAACAGAGCATTGGAAAACGATGAAGTTAATGTTATTCGTGGTAGAACCACTATTTCACCTGGTTTATCTTCAGTAAGAATTTTTTTCTTGAATGTATTGATTTGCACATAGTGTCACCATCAATCGAGTTCCAGTGCCTATATGAGCAAGATCTCTTAAGAGTAAAAGCCTTGAACCTGATTTGACCATGAGAGAGAATGGTGGGAATCCATGCGGATAAAGTGAGTTCAAGAACTCAGTAGGATATAAGTTCACACTCGGATTGGTTTGCATCGATATATAGCTTGCCTGCCGATGTATACGCACAAAAGTTTCTCCTGTTTTCATCCTATTTTCCAAAGATCAAGGACATGTGTCAATAAATTCAGTTGTGAATGGAAGAAAATTCACCTAGAAAACGAAGTGTGAGAATCAATAAATCACAACGTTAGTTCATATACACTAACAGTCCCTGGAATAGATTATATTTTTGTGTTAAACTTTTAGATCCTACATTATATGAAATTGGGGGAAAAAATAAAAGTGAAAATTATTTGCAATTGGAAGCAAAAAAAAAAAAAACTATAGCAACCATTGCAAGCAGAACTTTGTACTTGCCCCAAAAAGAAGAATGGACAAAAAATACAGCTAATGAAAAAGGAACTGACAACAATTGGAAGAATTTTTAGCATTTTGTATCACTAACATATTACCTGGGAACCTATCCGTGAAAGTGGACTGGTTTTGGTGGGTGGGAGAGATGGAACTAATAAGGAAATATATAACATGAATAGAAGCATCCGTTTCCATTTAAATGTCTATATTATATTTTGAGGTTACGAATAAACATTTCTTAACTTAATCCCATATTAATTTGTGGAGTTATTACATTGTAGATTATATTTGGTATTGTTACATTAAATGAAAATGATTGAAATAATGTTAATCCTACGGCTACGATTGTCTCAATAGACAACTAAAGGTTAGGATTAATTTTCCACATCTAAAGGTTATTATTACATCAATTATATAATTTAATATACATATAATGGTTGTGGTTGTCCCAATAGACATCTAACGGCTGTGTTTATGAGACTGCTTTGTAATATTATATAGATAGTGATAACCCATGTCTATGGCACGATTATTTTAATTTTGATTTTAAATTTTTTTTTCAAAAATTATTGAAACGAATACAGATGGTATTTTATTTTTAAGAATAAAAGTAGGTGATGCAATAGTTTTTTTTTTTTTTTTTTTTTTTTTGTGGAGCCATAGTTGTCATACTAATTTTTTTTATGCAGTAATAGGCGATGCAATTGTTTTCATAGACATTTCATGTTTAAGATATTATTTTATTTTTAAAAATTATTGAAATGAATTTTTGTAAAATAATAATGATTTTATTGGGGGGCTATTCCTTGATATAATTTTAAAATTTTGATAGAACTGTGCAAAAAAATTGTTCAGAAAACTATTATATAAATGTTTGTAGTGAGAGGTATATGAATATTTGGATACCTTTGCAACAATTTATTAAGTGTTTTTCCAGTTGCAACATCTGAAGTTTAAAGAAGTTGCAAAGTCAAGACACTTTGTAGGTTAAGTTGAATCTAACCGATAAATATTTTGAGATCACACACCATTTTTAAGTTTGGATCATTTGACATCGTAGTTGTTTAATTTGATCATTTGCAATGGATCTGATAAAAAAAATATAGATAGTGTATAATTTTGTACAACATTTTTATTTATGCATAAAGTACAACTTTTTATATAAAAAAAATACATCTTATACAAATCAAATGTAAGAAGTTGAAAAGGTGAAAGGGGCATTAGGCGTAACAATTAACAAAAGTCGAATACAATGGCCATGCTTCATCACTACCAAAAGAACACTTTATTATGTATTCGTTTGTACTTTAGCCACACAACCATCGTTTTCTTCTCATGTTATGCATAAAAGAGGTGAAAATGTATGTTGAAAAGAGATTGAGGAGAAATATAATATACCAGTATCTTCACCCCAAAAAATGAGAAAGATAATATAGCTATTGGTAATATACTGAGGGAAGAGAGTGGCATGTGACCATTGATCCTGCAAAGAGATTACTAAGGTGCATAACTATATATGCATAGCCCATGTCTGTTGAATCTAAAAATAATACATATGGCTAATGATAATAGATTAAGGGAAGAGAGTGACAAGTGATCCTTTATCCTGTTCCTAGACCCCCTGGATGTGGCGCTCTGCTTCGTCGAGAAATGAATAGGAAATATAGTCAAAATGAATGAACACGATTCCATAAAAAAAGAAGAAATTATTTTCGCTTTACGCTTTTTTTCTATCCGATTCACTCCCTTCTTTTTTAATATTACTGTGAAGCCAGATGTAAATACAATATGCATCGGAGTTGTCGTTTCAATCAGATCTTTCATCCTGCTCGGAGGAACAGCTACCAAACGTCTAGCTCTGTTCTATATGAATGAGATAAAGACCGAATGGAAACCTATACTATAGAGTTTCCCCCCTTTTTAGCACTTAACTTTTTTGCGGATTTCGTTGTTCAAAAAAGATTCCCAGAAAAAAGTAATAGGCAAAAATAAGGCTATTAAAAAGAATCAGACTAGCTTTCTATACTGACAAAGACTCTAAGCCTAGAGTAGCCCCCTGTCGATCGATGACCTCAATACGGGAAGCCCGATCCCCTACCACGACTTTCACTCAGGAATTAGTCTTTTATGCTTAATAAACAAAGGGGAAATCATGGGAAACTACCACGTTAGGTCTGGAGAGTAATACGTAAGGAAAGGGAAAAACTATGTCTACCCCGCTCTGTTATTGTATCAGGCCATCAGTCCCAAGAGCGGCTACGGAACTATAATTATTGGTGCCTCCGAGTTTTTATATAATCAACATGATCCGCCGTATGGACCTACTTCTACGCCAGCTTTTTCAACGTTCTTGGGGTTGATCATTTGGAGTAAAGGTAAAAAAAAACATGTTTTTGGGGAGAGAGATACTCTTTCACCGAGGCTTGTCTGATTTTTTTCTGCCGAGAGACAACCAACCAAGTTCCCTCAACTACTCAAACCACTGAGAGATCTGACAATAGACCCGCAGCCACCCTACACCACATGTATCTCTCTTTTACGGGTCGATACCGAACTGATCCATATAGCATCTGACTTCTTTGGCTTACTCAAAAATATAGGTGAAAGAATAGCCTACTGGAGGTTGGACATAGAGATGAAATCGGGCAGGGTTAGCCCAAGTAAGTTGGGGCTTGAACCTTGACTAAATGCAACCTGCTAAGGACATGTCTAGAGGTGCAGCTTGCAGCATTGTTTGCAATAAATCAAAAATCAAAAAAGGGGTTCATGGCCAAAGGCTTTGCATGCTCTGCTCCCAAAAGAAGAGGAAACCATCAGTCCCTTCAACCATTCATTCCATTTTTCTTTTCCTCGTTCCTTTTAAAGTTAAGTGACGAGACCCCTTGTTTTTGTTTTTTATCTTCTTTGTTTTAAATTGAGCTGTCTGAACTATTTCATTTCCGTGCTTTCACAAGGGGGGCCAATTTTTTTGGTAGATTTTTTTATATTTATATCCCACAGTTATGGATCGAGCCAAGGAGCACAACGCACTCTACCCACCCCGCATATTGCCCTTTTCGTTTCGCCATCTCTATATCTCGTTCAGTTGTGAGCTAGGTTCGGAATCATAGGCTTCCCGGGGCATTCTTTCTATGAAAAAAGGATTTTTTTTTCTGGAACTTCAGGTGCACCTATACGAGAGTGAGGAAGAAATTTCCAACAATAAACTTCCCATTTTTTATGTTCCACGACTCTGCAAGTTTAGAAATACACAAATGTATAACTCCCCAGGAATTTCAGCCACCGCTTCGGATCCTGCTCCTTTGCAATTTCTGGCCCCATATTTCGGGTGTGCCATGGGGGAATATTTCCGCGATAATGGAATGCACCACAACAACCAATTGAGCTTCTGTTGTTCTTTCTACTGCCTCACGGACTTCGGAAGTTAAGTAATGAAATTCGAATTATTGCATTTAGATAACGAGAATACTCAAATAGAAAATACGGGAAATCAAAATATAGCTATGGATTTTGAGTCGGAAGGCGGCGGGAGAAGGAGGGGGAAATTGGGCGGGATCTTGAACCGGAGTTTGAAACCAAACTTCTCTTCAAGAGGATAGATGGGGCGATTCAGGTGAGATCCAATGTAGATCCAACTCTATTCACTCGTGGGATCTGGGCGGTCCACAGAATTCCTTTTATTGAGTAAAGGCGGCATAGCAACGACAGAAGAGGAAATGCAAGGTTACCACCGTTTGACTATCGGAAAAAGGTGAGATGCGAGGTCTTGATCTCGAGGAGGGTAAAGACTACAGCCCCTGAAAGAGGAAGAGGTGCTAGCTCCTTGGCCATTAGGTGGGGTTTTGTTAGGTCCTTCGTTACGCACCGCTACTAAGCTAGCCCAAAGTCTCATAAGTTGCTCACATCAGAATTGGGTATTGGATAGGTGGGACGTACTTTAGAATAGAAGCTTGATTTGAAACCGCTGGAAGGAAGGTGAACAACTGAACCCTGGGATTGCCTTGGCGGAGACCACTTAGCAGAGTCCTGTGTTTTTAATAAATAGTCGCTACCCCCTGGTATGTGCCGCTTTCCTAATCAAAAGATAGGAGAGCACCCCCCTATCCAACTATCGGGCATCAAAATACGTTTCAGACGGGGGTGGCTCTAGCTGATGCGGGCTAGATCGGGTCTTGCCGAGAGCCTTAGTGGGATACGGTCCTTCTCTCAGTCGATAAGTTTCGTTGTTTGTTTTATGCCATAAAGTAAGGATGAACTCATCAACAAACAGGATGTCCTTAAAACCTTTCAGCACCCCTTTTTGTTTGTTTTGTTGAGGAGTTTGCCCATCTATCTGTGGAAACGAAGAAGAAAAAAAGAAGTTGCTGACTCGAAATCCAATTAATTCTTAACTATTTCATTGCAATCAATAGAGAGAATAAGAAAAAAAAGATTTTTTTGTATATAAATTATCCCGGCGGATGGATACTACCCGGATTGGACCTTTTTTATATGATCCAAGGTGCGAATCCGGTTTTTTAAACCCGCCGGTGAGATACACACGAAATACGTGCAGGATCATCAAAGCTAAAGTTGCAAACAGATCATTCAGTGGATGGGCACTCGGCTTAGCCACAGATTCAAAAGTCTTTTCCGGAAAGCAAGCTTAACTCGGTTAAAAAGAGACAGAGGCAGAGGTTTGATATATATATAAGGTATCCTCCGGATAATTCAAATCGAAGCAATTGGATGTCCTTACTCGAGCCTATATGACATGACCGATCAATAGAAATACTCCAACACTCTACCCTTGTCATATATTCCATCGGAAGACGAAGGTGGTTATGAAGCTGACTGCGAGAGTTTTGCCATAAGTAACTCCCTATTCCTTTGAGTAGGATTCGACAATAGGTTTGGGTCAGTGATTCGAAGACTGCCTTTCCTCGATCTTGATTAGCGCAGAAAGTCAGAAATTATAATACTCGTTGAGGTGCTTGGAGACTGACTCCCGACACCTTCTATTTGAGGTCTGATCTGGCCGCCCGTCGCGACCACTGCATCCGAGAAGGAGTTCGCCCAAATAACCCGATAAGTGAGGAACTAATACATGAACTTTATAGTCGGAGGCAATCTGATCGTCAATCTTCCTAAGTAAACCAAAGCCAACCCCTGAACAACGTGTACTCAAGGAATTCCGCTTCATCCTCAGATAGTGTTATGCCATCAGAGGGGTTATCCATTTTACTCTATTTTATTATATACGCTTAGCGAAAAGAATGTGTTTTGATACACCTAGGACATGGATTCTATATGAACCAATGGATCGTGACAAGTGGTCCATTCTATGTAAAATAAAATGTCCAAACCAGAAAAAAAAAATAATAAAATAAAAGATAAATTAAAATACCCAACAAGCATTAGCTTTCCCTGAAAAGGAGGTGATCTAGCTACACCTTCCAGTACGGCTACCCGGTTTTTCCCAAAGCGAGCTCGCCCCCAAATTTATCCCTTTTTAATACATTTACCGACATGTCAAGATCCAAATTCTAATGGGTTCCTGGTCCTGGTCAGAGACCACCATCAGGGTGAGGCCTGTCACGTCAAATCAAGTACTAGTAAGAACAGAAGTGCAACACTCCACCGCTTCGCCTAGCAGCACGACGCTTGTATTGCTCTCCCACGACCCCGTTTTCACGGTTTAGGCTGGTATATGATGAGTGAAAGTCTAAGGTAGGTTTAGAAAGTAGTAGTTGCTAGCAGAACTAAAGCCTTTGTGGTGGGTCTGGGAAAATAAAACTTCCATGGAAGAGAAGCAAATGAAACGCTTTCATAAAAATTCGATTCTACATCTTGGAACCAAGCGAATTTGGCAGCAGCGTTGCGATAATGGAACCAATTATAAATATAAAAAAAAAGTGTTCTTATTCAAATCGCTTCGTGATCTTCAACCAATTATGCACTTCAATATAATTACCGGGAGTAAGCGTTATAGCTTGTTTCCAATACTCAGCAGCTTGATCTTATCTATATTGAGAATACATATATCGAAGGTTTGACGGCCTGAAAGGGCAATCTCACCTAGTCTGTTGATGGTTGATTTTTGATTCCCTCAACTCTTCCATTTTCGATCCGAAACGAAGAAGAAAAAAAGATGTTGCTGACTCAAAATCCAATTAATTCTTAACTATTTCATTGCAATCAATAGAGAAATAAGAAAAGGATGGATATACAACAAAGATATCAACAATTAATTCGTGGTAGAACCACTATTTCAACAACCATTAACAGGGACAACTAAGTTGCATGTTGAATATACAACAAAGATATTAACAACCAATAAAGCAACAAAATTGATATAGAAATTAATAGAACGATCAATATACTCAAGGTTATTGTCTTACCAAAAACTATACAGTCTCCAAATTAATTTGATAGAACTACCATATAGTTTTTCAGAATAAGCAACAAATCTATTCCTGAAAATCTACAAAGAAAAAAAGAAAAGAAAAAATGACTCATCTTAATGAAATGGTGGCAAAAAACTATTATGCCACATACATATATAGTTCTGAACAAAATAAACTTTTGAAGAAAACTGCATAAAGAAATCTCAATTACAATCGTCGATTTGCTCATCACCACCATCAAGCATAACAGGGAACTGTGTCCTTGTAATTTGGAACGGAGCATTGGAAAACGATGAAGTTAATGTTATTCGTGGTATAACCACTATTTCACCTGGTTTATTTTCAATAAGAATTTTTACTCGGATTGGTTTGCATCGATATATAGCTTGTCTGCCAATGTATACACAAAAGTTTCTCCTGTTTTCATCTTATTTTTCAGAAATTAAGGACATGTGTCAATAAATTCAGTTATGAATAGAAGAAAATTCACCTAAAAAGCAAAATATAAGAATCAATAAATCACAACCTTAGTTCGTATACACTGACAGTCCCTGGAATATATTATGTTTTTATGTTAAACTTTTAGACATTATATAAACTGGAAAAAAATAAAAGTGAAAATTATTTGTAATTGGAAGCCAAAAATAATAATTTTATAGCAGCTATTGCAAGCAGAACTTTGTACCTGTCCCAAAAAGAAAAAGGAAAAAAATAATACAGCTAATAAAGAAGGAATTAACAACAATTAAAAGACTTTTTAGCATTTTGTATCACTAACATATTACCTAGAAACCTATGCGTGAAAGTGGACTGATTTTAGTCAGTGGGAGAGATGGAACAAAGGAAATATATCTAAATTTAATTTCATATTCTAAGCAAAGTATAATTAGGTTATTATGTCATAATTAATTTGTGGGGTTATTACTTATTACATTATAGGTTATATTTGGTACATTAAATAAAAATTACTTAAATTACATTAATCCTACGGCTACGATTGTCTCAATAGACAACTAAAGGTTAGAATCGATTTTTCACATCTAAGGGCTATTATTACATCGATTATATAATTTAATGTATATCCAATGGTTATGGTTGTCTCAATAGACATCTAACGGCTGTGTTTATAAGACCGCCTTATTCTTCTTTTAATATAAAGCGCAACACCAAAGGGCAAAAAATTCTTACAAACTATTACAGAATCCCGTAGCCACATCAGCAAAATATTAGTAGATTTCCAAGTTTAGCCCTATTTTAAAAAGAAAATTCTATTTCAGTGTCCCTCTGCCATCGAAAAGCCCTATTGTCATTTAGGTCTGCAGTTACGCAACCACACCGGTTCAGAAAATGTATCACAAAAGCATGCATACTGTTTTCAGATCGTTTCTATCTTCTTTTGATTTATATATAACTAAGGAAACCAGTTAGTGAATCCCTTTCTTTTCCTCTGATTCTTCTCTCTTCTCCCTTGCGACGACCGAAATGGTAGGCACTAATTAGGTTTTACATAAAAGGTTTGTATCAGTGTATTACTTTCTTCTTTTTTGTTTTCTTTAAATAGAATTCAATTGGATGGCATTTAAAATCTTCGTTATGTGATTCCTGGATTGTAATTTGTGAACACATATATCCATTTAAGGCTCCGAGTTTAAAATTGTAAACCATTAACCATTTTTCATTGATTGTTACATTGATTGTGAGAAGATTGTGCCTTCTATGATTCCGGTTTAAGTTCTTTGTTATATTGGTTACAATTTACTGTTATATTGTGAGAAGATTGTGAGTAAAGAAAAAACTTTGTTTGATTCAGGGTTTAAATTTACTACTATTGTCTAATCATTAAATCACTCTTTTGTTAGTTTATACAATATAACATTATTGTAATTGATTATAATCATATGAATTCCATCTTTAATTTTATGCATTTAAGTTGATTATTTTCCATAATCCCAAGTCATTTTTTTTTGGTATGTTTAAGACTCATAGAAACATAGCAGAAATATATACTCATTTATGTCTCTGTGCAGGTTGATCAATACAAGAGTTGGTGTGTAACTAGCAGTTTCGGTCATTGGGTGAGGTTGTTCTTCCTGTAATTATGTTTCTCTCTTTCTTTGTCCCTTCACTTATTGTAATATAGATTCTCGAAATATTATCGGAATATTATCGCACTGTAGTTTATATCGCACTGCTACTTGTCAGTTTATGATGAAATAAACATGATTTAAATACCATTTCAATCATTTTGTATTAGTTGGAAGCAAAATTAAAGAATGTAGAAGCACACTTTTAGAACATTATTTACAACTTAAATTCACTACTTGGAGTCTAGGATATGATGGCTGAGGATCGGAATACAATAATAAAACATTTGTGAATGTTTAACTCTTAAAAAACTAGAATGTGAGCATAAAACCTGTGTTTGCATAAATTTAAAGAGGGTATAAATAACAACTTTTTTGTGTGCTTGACCTTGATCACAACTCTTGGATCATTACCTAATTATCGGTTATGTTGCTCAGGTAATTGAAGTCTCATCATTTTCCTCCACTTCTAATTAATCAAACACCACATATATTGGAAATGCTACATTCAAACATATACCCTCATGTGTTTTTTCCCTTGATTTGTTTTAATATCTTACTTCGAATTAATATTGTTAATTTTAGACTAGAGTGAAATTATGTAGTACTCTATCTATTTCACACTCACTCTTCAAATTTATGTCAATCTCACATTTGTTTATATCATGCCCCATTACTATGCAGATTTGGGGAAGTTTATTGCTCATTTGACAAGGTCTGATTAAACTCGATCTCCACATAGCGTGAAAGGGCTCCTGCAACACTGGTGTGAACTGAACAATAGGGGCTTAACAACGATGTTTTGGCCTTTGTTACCTTATACGATACTGTGGACAATATGGGATCAGAAATGAAAATATTTTAAGAATGGGATCTTGGAAGTTCATAAAGTCATTACCAGGGTGAAAAGCTTTCTTTGGGACTGGTTAGATACGACTCATAGAGATATGGACCTGGAGAAGTCCCATATATTTTCTGAATAAATGAATGATTAGATCAGTTTATGTTGATAACTGTAGCAATCAGCTCCAATGGGGATTTTCGGCAAACAAAAGGAAAACTAATACAGGGAGGGGGGACTGAGATCAGCAGCAACAAGACTGTAGAAGCCTGTCCAGATACTGCACTAGCAGGGGGACTTCTTTGAAGCTTCAGGGACAACACACACTAGAACTTATAGAGTTTGTATGTCTTTAATGTTTGTTGCTTTGGGATACAATATATAACCTGTCAGGTGCGTTTAAGCATGCTGACCACAGTACTCTTCTTTGACATGAAGAATAATCTTAATTTGATAAAAAAAAAATATTTTGGAATTATTACTTATTTACTTTAAAACTGATATTTGCTGCTTTGATTTTTTAGTTTCTAGGTAAAAGATCATATCAACAATTTTCTGAACTTATGGGGTGGTGTTAATCCGAAAACATAATTCATCGTTCTTTGGTAGCACATCAAGACCATTTGACACTTGATGAAGTCCATGGAAAGACGTGCGGTAACCACACTTTGAAAAAGGGAAAGTCGAAAGAAATTGATCAGTAAATAAAATTCAGTATGTTTCTCCAACTCCAACACTAGAGTAGGATAACCTGAAGCATATGCAATTCTTAATGGTGCAGAATTAATTGCACAATGTTATCTCTTTTCTTCACCACTTACTCGAAAATGTGGCGTACAATGTGACATGTCTTATGATTACTGCAACCCATAGTTTTCATGTATCCCTGTTGGCTATTGCTTCCAATTAAAGACCACCTTGCTGTCAGTGGTGTGACTTTTTTTTCCTGATTCGCAAGCCTGTTTTAACGAGATCAGTAACCCAAAGATGCACTATTGCAGATATTGATTATAAAGAGCCTTACTTTGTCGTTTAGTTACTCTGTCTTGAGGTACGTATTAGTATCATTATTACGTTAGCCTTTTCTATTTTACTTATACAACCCATTGTAGTCAAGGTAGAATAATGAAATTATAGTGATGCCATTGGTTTTATAGTTGGAACATGCACATCTAAACTACCTTAATGGAAACATGTATGCGAACACTAAAATGACATCATCAGTGTCTTTCAGTAAACAATAATAAGATTTTTGCCACATGTCCTATATCACCAGTAAGCAGATGTGTCCAACATTTGAAGCCCAATATAAACATAAGCCTGTTTCTAACATTTTAACTCAACTGGCCCGGACCCAGTTATCAGATTTAGTTAATACATCCAGTCAAATAGGCATGTCCACCTTAATTCTAAGCCCAACCCAGTAGAACATCATCTATAATTATTTGAATACCTTCGGCCTCATATTTATTCAGCAAAATTTATTAAAATAATTCTATTGAACATAAATTACTAAAATTTACCTAACTACATTTACTTCAAGAAAATCATCAAAATTTATTTGATGTCATAATAATATAATTAAGCTAAATACACTCATTTGATAAAATAAAATTTGATCAAAATATCAAACTACTTAGATTTGTAAAAAAAAAAAAAATTAAATATTTCATATAAACACAATTTAGTTCTAATGCAGATAAATATTTTTAATAAAAAACTATGCAAGAAGCGCGTACAAACACATAGTTTTTAATAAGCATGATGACAAAAAAGAAAAACTTTCGATTATGAAGTGAAATAAATAATTAAATTGTTATTTGTATTAATCCAATTACTATTTCAAGCATCCCGTCCAACAGACGGGCTCAAAAGCTAGTAATATTATATAGATATATACACAGAAGCTCTCATGCGGACTCCTCGCATGCGGACAGTCCGGACCTGGACAAAAAAGAAAATAAAATACAGAAAGTCACGCTCCCTTTACAACACTTTATCGCTTATATGGGATCATAATTCTGGGTTCAATTATACCCAGTTTGGACCCACTTAGACTTCAAATTGTCCGAATCTGTTCAATAGCTTTCTCTTTCTTCCTTCAAGATCTCTCAACGTCTCTCTTTGTAATGAGTGCAAATTTGTTCCACACTCTTTAAGAGTGCGGAACAATACTTTCCCCCAGATCTTGTCACGTGGCTATATTAAAAACTAAAAATTTTGATTTTTTTTTTTTTTTTTTTTTAATATTAAGTAAGATTAATTAAAAAACTAAAACACTAAGATGGTGCTGTTAACCGTAGTGGGACCAGCTAAATTAAAAAAAAAAAAGTTAATAGTACGTGGCAAAATCTGGTGGAGAGTGTGGAACAAATTCAAACTCCTTTGTAATCCTCAAGTACCTTGTATTTTTTTCTCTGATCTTACCTTTTGAAAACTCTACAAGTCTAAATCTACAATGATGAAGATGTAAACCAAAGAACCCCAAATCAATATCAAAATTATGGATCCTTGTGATTAGTTTGTTTTTCTTCACAGAAAATAAGTTCAAAACTTCAAATTACAAAGTCCTATCAAATGATAAGATGGGAATTGTCTTCTTGAAATTACAAAGTCATAATCAGTTCTTTGCTCAATCTCTCTTAAGTTTTTTTTTGTTTTAAATTAAAATAAAAAAAAACTAATCATTAATCCCCAATACAACAAAGCAAAATAAATTCAAGCCACTTCTAAAATTAATTTTTTCTACGAATCATAATTTTGGGGATAGAGGTGTGGGCTTTTCGAATCTATGAAATTGCAAAGATTTACTGTTGGGGGTGTATGTGTGGGTGGTCTAATTGTAAATTTGAGAAGATGATGGAGGTGATGCAAAACTGATATCAATACTGGTTATATCATCAGTTCACTTATCTAGTATCCATCTTAATGTCAGATCACCGTACGAATTAAAACTATTACAGGTCCTAACCGGGTTTTAATTGACCTAGCAGAGAAACCAAATTTGTGGCAAACGCTAACAGTATCACATAGTATATATTTTACCTTTTTATTTTAATATTAAATAGCTAATATATAAAGGGTAAAGTAGGAACTGGTTGGATAATTTTACACATATAGTAGGTCTCACTGTTTGAAATTATTATTGTACCCTTTTCATTTTAATATACAATAGCTAATGTATAAGGGGTAAAACCGTAAATAACTTAATTAATATATAAAGGGTAAAGTAGGAACACGTGTTTGCATATTTGGTTGACACGGTGGGTTACGCAAACCACCTTGAAGTGGGGGCACCATATAAAGTAGTGAAGATATACATGGAAATAGTTCTGGGAGTCTGGGACCCTGTTAAGAGTTAGAAAAGTAAGAAAAGCCCAGCTAAGGTTTCCGTTTCATTATTTGCCAGTGTTTAGATAAACTGGGTCACAAAAAGACCTACTCCCTCTGTCCCGCTTTTATAGGCTTATTTGCCTAATTTTTCTGTCGCACTATATAGTCCATTTCACATACTTCAAAACAGTTAATAAAGTAAATGACAAATTTACCCCTCATTAGTTTTGAAAATTTCCTTAAATATAGCTAATAGGATTAAATATACACAACAAAAAGAACAAGGGTATTTTTAGAAATAACATTGTAATTAAATGCAAGTAAACCATTTTCCATCACTTTCTTAATATACGTGAAAAACACCGATCAGCCTATAAAAACGGGACGGAGGGAGTAATTATTTGCCAGTGTTTCATTTTTTTTTTTTTCTGATGTTCTACCCATGGACGTAGGGCTGACTAGGAATGAAATGTAAGGTATTGCTGGATCAGGTGGCGGTATGTGGAATGAAACACCAATATACATTGCTGCATTACTGTAAATTATGTTTTAGATATGATGGAAAGATCCTTTCTCACGTTATTTTGTTTCCATGGTACTGTGAAAATTGATCCCAGCCCCACAGACAGCATCATCCAGGTTTTTATCACTGGGGCTGCGAGTCATTTTCATCTTTGTCCACCTCAGGAGACCCAAACTTTGCCATTTTGACAATCCAATTGATCTCCTAAAGTTTTGTTAAGCTCTGTAAACATCATAAGCTGTTCAGACCAAAAAATATTTACTAGAATGCAAATTCAACACCACCTTCTAACTTTACATGCACTGATGACTGATCTGAACTACATTTCTAGGCAACGTATAGTTACATGAAATTTAAAACTAGCTATTGTTAGCATCCCATAACATTCAAATAAAATTTGACACAAGTATCCCACCCACTTTACACCTTTCATTGAAAAGAAAGTCCACTGCAGCATTCACATAACCAAAATCACCAGGTTAGTTTGTCGGACGCAGTATGGATCTTCGTGACGAAGCTTGCACATTTTCAATTGCAATCGGGATCTTGAAGAAGTCTGCCCACATAAAACCAACCATCCAGACCTTGAAGAAGTTCTTGAGAATCATTTTGGTTTTCCTAGCTTGGCCAACATATCAAGAAACGAAAACCACAATGAGCTGCAAGTTCAAGCATTACCAAAAGAAGAATCAATTGAAGGGTAAATCATTAACAGAAGAACTAGATTGTTGTAAAAAAAGAGTTGAACTGTTCATTCAAAAGACTAAAAATAACTCATTTTATCTTCTAATGTTTTAAATATACTATAAAAAAAAAGAAGAAAAAAAACAAGAGAAAGACATATAGCGAATCCTAGATAACGCTACCCCTTGTCAGCCCGAACCACCCATCACTTTTTCTTTCAACGACTAAATTCACCTTGAGTTCGGCAGATCTAACCATAATGCTCTTGGATTTTGTAACAAGGCGTAATGTGTCAAGGTCCCTTGATTCCTTATAGAGGACAAAATAAGACTCAGTAACGGATATCAGATTCCATCAAATGATTAGAGGGTTGGATTATAATGAACTACCACACAACAAATAGACCTTAAATGAACCAGAATTTCCTTTTCGACACTCCTAAAGTTCTCAAGTTTCTCTTAAGAAAAATCCATTTTAGGTAAAACCCATTTTATAGAATAAGAAAGTACAACAAGACATCCATGTTTCAGACATCAAAATCGCACCAATCAAGTACACAGTTTCTACGCCCCTTAAATCCCTATTGACTAACCAACTCTTAAATATATATATTGTTAAGATACTTCCTATTTTCTGACCAAACTCACAACCATCTCTCAGATCTGGACCTTGACCCTTCTTCACTCAGGTTCCTTAGACCATCTTTGAAAACTGAATTCTATGTCAGACCACCAAAACAAGATATTGTCAAGAATTGCATTGCCAAAGCAATCCATTCGAGCCAGTTGGATCCTAAACTTTGGCATGGGGAGAAATGACGGTCCCTACATTCTTCCCACTCTAAGGACTGGTAAGCAAGCCAAGTTATAATGTTACATTATGTTCAGGCTCAGCTCATTCTGCAATTTGCAAAACTAACTAATTTGAGCGAACCGATTTGAGTAGCTCGATTCATATTTTCATATTAAAAACGGGCTAGTCTGAGCTTCAGTATGTTCCTCAACTCATATTGTGAAGTCATTATAATGGTATGTACTTATGAACTGGTAATGAAGAATAATCAATATGCCAAATTAAATGCAACCAAGTATAAAATGAGTTCTGCAATTCCAACGTGTGACTATAGGACCACAACATATACCATTGTAAACAACATCGTGATAAACACATGTCATACATAAAGTAAAGCATACCTAATTGTCGTAGAAGCGGGAGCGACGCCTACGACTACTGCCACACACACAACCAAGAAAACCTCAACTACTTACAAATAGTCTAAGAAATACTGATACAAATCCACCAGAAAAAGACTACTGACCTGCGATGACTAGAGCCTCCCCTAGAGGGGTCACTTGAACTAAAAAACTCATCATCAATATCATCAACTCTATACTCTGCAATTTCTACAGATGTCACAGAACCGTCATCAGAATTTGAAGCATCATAGCTTTGGCGACGGCGGCCCCTCCTTGCCTCGTTGGCTCTTGACCTTCTTCGATTTCTCGATGCCCTAAAATTATCAAATACTTGGTAAAGTATACATGAGGTCCACCAATTCCCTTCATCCCCAGGGAAGTCTTCATACTCATCTTGCATTTCATTCTCCCCATACTCAATAACATAATCACCCAAAACTACCCCATGAGGTACTTCCGATTGAATAGTACTCAGAACATCAATAATTTCAGATGATTGCTGAAAATTGTCCCAATCGAGTTGTCGGGCAGGGTCTACCTTCGACGGACGAGCATGAGGATGTTTACTCTTAGCATGATTCTGAAGCTCCAAGAAATTTCCAGTATATGCACATTGTTCTTCTTCACAGCACCGTTTCTTTTTGTTCAAATAAACACGTGCTTCATCGACAACAACCCATCCAGTAACTTCCCCTCTACACAATGGACAAGTAGGTAGGTCATTTCCATGCAATTCCATTGATCTAATGACTTCAACTGATCTTGTGTCTGATGTTGAAGGGTCTTTAGCCGCGGCTGACATCCCATGTGCCATTTTAAAACGGTCAAGACAATTTGAGTGGGTGTGGTCTGTATCACACATAAATGGCCGGCACCCGTTATCAAAGGAAGAGCACTGGAGGAGTACACCATTGTGAGGGAAATCTAAACAGATGGGACAAAGCACATCTTCCCAATTGATATTCAAGGGAAGAAGGTCTTTGTCAGATGAGGTCGGAAAGATATCCATCATGTTACAGGTGCCAGAATCCATACAGGTTTACCTACTAATAGATCCTCATAAACATGGAATGCATAGTATCCTTTCAGGTTAGTTGGTCTTTTGCAATATTTGACCACATGGAAGCAACATCAACCAAAGAACTATTCAGATATACTCTCCAACGTCTAACAAAATGAGCACTTGATCCGCAATATGTCCTGAAAATGATACAGACAAGACAGTAAGGACATCTAACATATCTAACCTTCATTGATTGCAATGAATGGCTTGATCTTCTAAAGAAGGCTTCAGAAAATATACACAATGCCCTAAATCCATAAAAAGTACTAGATTAGATAGCCTACAAACTGAAAAATAAAATATAACTTTCAAACAAGTAGCAACAAGGGCAATACAAAAGGTTTTCAATTGATGGGTAAATAACAAATTAAATAATTATTATGTGCACAACAATTTTTTTAAGAGAATGAATATTTCTTGAGAACAAATACATCTTTTTTTAGTAATACTAAATGAAACAAGAAGCAATTGTCCATCCTTCATTCTTGCAACTTCATGTCCCAACGTCTAAAATGGTCATAGGTCATAATAATCTAAGTATACTAAAAAAGATACAGCAGAATATACAACACTATCTCATGGAATGACATCATTCTCTCTATACATTCAAACCACACATTATTCACGATGAATATATGTTCAAAGCATCTCATATTTGGTCGTGTACAGATGTAGAATCTAAGCACATAGGTATACATTAGCGAGTCATTGATAATTCAACATGCAAACCTTAGAAGTGTATGATTTTTTTATTTTTTTTTGGATTGGCAAGTGAGGTCGAGGGGACCCCTACCCGTTTTAAATTATGTGAGGAAACTTTTTATCAAACAATCAGCTGCTGCCGTGTTTCGAGCCCACCACATCTCCACTTTCCGAAAGGGATGGTAATAAATTTAAAAATAAGGTTGTATATGTAAATACTAAATGTTCGTTATATTTGGTATTTACAGGTGCTACAGTAGGTGATTATAACAAATCAATAAACTCAGTAACAGAAAATCACAACAATGTAAAACGAGTTGACAACATAAGTAAACTTGATGATTCAACATACCCGACGAAAAAGTATCACCAAAACCCTTTGCAATGGGAGTAAAAAGTTTCCTCAAAGTCAAATAGGTGTAATGGGTTCGAGGGCTGTAAGAAACTAGTCACTGGCTGGTTCTTTGCATTGGCTTCTTCTTGGTTTAAGGAAAAAAAAGGCTTTAACAGAAGGACCAGCCACCAACTCATTTAGTTTGACAATGAACCATGAAAGACCAGTTCTAGTTCTACATACTGGAGCTCTAAGTAGCCTCTGACCACCCTAAACATCTTCCAATGATCACTATCTCAAACTTTTTCAGATTTGGCAACCAACCCCAAAGGATTTGATAGATATGTATAAAAACAAGATAAATGCTATCGAATTTTAGTAAATAAGTAATCTCATATCAGTATTGTAAATAAATAATGAAGTCAGTGATCGGTAATGGTATGGTAGTCAACAAGCCTTAAAAATACATTTAAAATTTATAAAAAGATCGATTAAGAGCCAGTGACAACATAAATCCCATATCATACTATTGGAAAGCAAAGGATCCATTGAATAGAAGATACTCAAGATAATATCAAAAAGCAAGAATTCATTGACAAGTAGTACTTTCAAAATAATAATCAAATGATTGTAAAGCAAATTGATTGATTATGATAATTCTAAGTGAATTAAGATGAAGAAGAATAAATATTAGTAATCATGATGGATGAAACAAGGTCAACTAATTAATCGATTATTACTAAGAAAATAAAATTGAAACGAAATAAAAGGAATTAAGAATTACATAAGCTCAATCTAACAATCAATTAGAGAATTCAATGAATTACAATATAATCGGATAACAATAAAAGGTTACAATTCAAGTTTTGGTGTTCTTACCAAAGAGAGAGATCCGATGGTATAGAGAAATAGATTTAATTTCGCAGAGAATTTTTTTTGTGTGTGTGTGTGAAAGAGAGAGAGTCGTCTTGGTTTGGGGTTGTGTGTGTGACTGTGTTTGTGAGTTGGGTTGGTAGGTGTGTCCGTGTGTGTGTGTTTTAAGAAAATGTGAATCGGAACTCTCGTCTCTCTCTCTTACTAATTATGAAAACTGTTTGATGACTAATTATGTCAGTGACTGACTGTGTATCTTGTTCGTTTGATTTGCCTTCTTTCTTTGAAATCACAGGGCTTTTAACTTCTGTTTTTTTTTATCTTAGATTGGGCTGTTTTGTTGGAAAAATCCGCCCATTTAACTTTAGAAAAAATAAATGAAAAGGGATTTGGCACAGACCCCTACCTATGTATTAGAGGAAAAAAGTGTGTGTGTGTGTTTTGTTGTGGGTATATATATAGAATATAAAGCCCAAGGCCTGTGGTAGCTGGACAAACAGAAAAGGGCCCATAGTAGGCCCAAGAATAGAACACACTTAAACGTCCTAGGAAATTGAAGCGTCAAACCACTTTTTGTAGGCAAAAACAAGATAGATTTAGTGCTTTGTTCGCATTCACCACCAGCAGAAGCTTGTTGAAGTCTTTTTTGAAAAACCAATAATTCCAAGCAAATCCAGAAAAGAATGGCAAACTCCAATCAGGCGATTTTCACGTGAAGTATCCACAGATTAAGAGGAGAAGATGAAATTGGTTGAAAAGCAGGAGGTTGACATTGAAGATCAGATGTATTGGGTTGTTAGAAGATCATTGTGTGTACCCTAGGTAAAATACACGACAGGTGTCATCAGTGGCTGTATAAGAAGCTAAACCAGGAGAACATGAGCACTAGCCAGCCAGGTCTGGGCTATCGGGTAGGGCCCAACCCGGTCTCAAGGGATCCGCATACGCTCTGTGGACCTTGATCCACCGGATAGTCCACGATCAATGAGTGGAACCCCGATTACTGTATAAGAAGTTGAACCGTGGGCTCCCATACATCGACCAAGCCCACCTCAGTCAAGTAGGCCAGGTCCGGCCCAGTAAAGTCCAACAGCGACAGAGGCTCATCCAAAGGGTTAGCATAGAAGCCCAGAGGACCTGGCCAGGGTGTATGCAATGAAGAGCGAGGCTATCCACTCTTAAAAATCGGGGTTGTTAGGCAAGCTAGCCTGCCCCCGGGTCAAAGCTTGCAATATAGGGTCGGATCCCCTTTGAGCATCAAACCATGGATCACCATGAAGTCAGCGAGAAAAAAGAACTGTTATCGTCCCAAGGAAAACTCCTTAAAACGATAAGGGAGGGAGGAAAATAGACAGTTGTAATAAATGCTGGAATTAAGGTAAAGATATCTAACAAGATGTTTTTGCACAACAAAATTTTTTATTTCTTTTTCAGAAAAGAAGGTATACAAGAGGGAGTCCCCCGGCAACCGGGACATGAGCCTTTTTACAAAAATTTGACCGAGCTAAGGTTGGGAAGAAGGACCGGAGCCATCACCACCCTTCTTCGCCTTCTCCTTCTCCAGCTGGTCAAGGACCTCCTGGTAGGCAGCCTTCGCCAGCCAAAGTTCCTCAGCAGCCCGGTCATACGCCACCTCCTTGAGGGAGAGACGCTGGTCCAGTTCCAGCTTCTGTCGGGTCAGCTTCCCGCAAGTGGCCTCCAGCTCTGCCAGGGAAGTCTTGGCATCCTCATCTCTTTGAAGAGCAGCAGTCAGGGTGAAGTCCAGGTTGTGGTAATCTGCCGCCATAAACTGCTTGTCCTCCTCCAGAGCCCACCGGTCGCTGTTTGCCGCCGCCAGGTCTTTCTCGAGTTGACGATTCTCAGCCTGAAGGCGCTCCAGATCCTCCAAGGCAGAAGGGCGGGGTCTGACACTCAACTCAAAGGCCCGGGCCATGGTAGCTTGCATCTGACAGACAAGAAAAACACAAGTCAGAAGCTGATATATAAGCATCTACAAAGCCAAAGCCAAAATTCAAGACAGAGAACCATACCGCAATCAGGTTCTGAGCAGCTACCCCCATCGCCCGGTCGCGAGAAAGGCGGTTGTAGTATACGCCTGGTCCTCCGGGAGCAAATTCTGAAAGATGTAGTCGAAGGCAGTGTGGTTGTTCATGATGCTGGAGTCCCCAATCGACATCGGCTCCCCACTCAGAAATGCAGGATGAATGGTGAACGCCAGCAGTGGAAACTCCGGGGTAGCCTCAGGCTGGTACTCACCCGGTTCAGGGCCCAATTGCACAGTTGGGCCAGTGGGCTGGTCAGTGTACGGGACCTGGTCACCCCACCCGTAAATCGGGGCTTCATCATCAGCAGTAGCTGGCACGGTGAACTCCACCTCAGTTTGGACATCCTCGATGGCCAGAGCATCCTCAACAGGGACGCGGGAGCCACTACCAATCCGGGTAGTCCCCGTCACCGGTCCCCTCAGCGCCCGGGGAATGGCATCCTCCCTTCTCAGGCTCACAACTTCCCCCTGGTCCGCAGGGGAGGCAGAAGCAACTCTCTTCGAGCCCCTAGCAGACTCATCTACAACAACCTTGCCCCATGGATCAATCGGAGCAGGGGACTGTACAAAAAACAACTTCAATAGTATGAGGCTGGGAAGGTCTTACCTCCACCGGAGCCTCAACACCAGCGTCTCCAGCACTGGGGGCATCCACTTCGTCCGGTGGACCCCCCGAGACCACAGCTGGCTCGCCTCTCTCAGCAGCAGAGGCGACCACCGTCTCTTCGGACACACCTCCCACTATCTCCGACTAGGCCAGGTTGTCCACCTCAGCATGTACTTGCACCGGGGTAGGAAAGAATCCCTCAGTAGCTGATTCACCAGACCCACGGGGAAGCAGAAGTCCGCTATCCCTCGACGTCAGGCTTGGGTCACTGGAGGAGTCAGATGAACCATAAAAAAATGTGTGGTCTCCTCCTGCGACCCAATGGAGGGTTTGAATTACCAACAGAGCTAGCGTTAGATACCTGGACATCCCCGACAACTGGGATGACTTCTGGCAGGACGTCCGACATTGACTCATCAGGAGGAGATCTTCCCCCGACTGGAAGAGCTTCATCGGGCCAGTTGTCCATTTCCCCCCTCAGATCAACAGCCTCACTTTCAACCGGAGGCTCCTCTCCAGCACTGGGGACCGTACTCTCTGCGGTGGCAGCACCCTCACCAGAGTTGGACTCAACCTCCACAACTTGCGAAAGAGCCGACACGGCTGCAAGCCTGGCCGTGAAGCGAATGTGCGTCACAATCTGATCAGGGAGTGTCAGGTCCCGTAAGTCTGCTAGCAGGCTGAAGAAACGCTCAATGTTGCCTTCAGTCGCAGAGGAGTCCATTCCCACTGGCAGGGACACTTGAAGCTGACGTTTCCCTACAAGCACAGAACTGTTCCTGGGCCGGAGCTCAGCAAGCAAGCAAGGCGTAAGAACAAGAATGAAAGCAAGATCAGATATGTGCTTACCTATGAAGTCCCGCGGCACCTGGATGCTGCGGTCAGACGAGCACCCTGACACTCGGTAGCAGGGCTCGAACCAGTTCCCATAGTGATTGGGAAGCCCAGACAGCCTCTGGGCTGTGCGCCAAGAAATGGCGTAAAAGCAGCGCTCCTTGGCCTCTCGAGCAACCGACTTCATGAGGAGGAACATCTCGACGGGGCCAAAGGGAACTTGGAAGTGGAGGGCAATCAGCCCGATCCGGTGCACGATTATTCAAAACGACACGTTCATTTGACCCGGCGGGATCCCCCACCACGACAGCAACCTCAAAATTGAAGAATGTAGTGGGAGCTGCATACCATACAGAAGTTAGTAGTGACTCACCGCGATTAGGTTGCCGGAGCAACCGTCAGAAATGGAGGGGTGGGAGCCAAACCCCCCCTCCAGCCGAGCTGCTCCTGAACCTCAACCGCGCTCATCCGCTTGAGTTCAGGATTCCGGGGGAGGTTGGAGGAATCTTGCCACCTCCTCCTGGGCCTTTCCGTCGAAGGCTCAACAGTATCCAGAGGAGCCACCTCCGCCACACCAGCAGGCGAAGGAGGTCCAGTTGCCGGAATATCGCTTGGTCCGCCCTCATCAGCGGCGGGACAGAGAGCCGAGTTCTGAGGCTCCTCGTCGCTGCTAGAGCTCAGTACTAGAGTTCTCCTCATCTTCGGAAAGTAATTCGCACTATGTCACCGGAATTTGGAGTATTCAGAACCTAGGGTTCCTGCAGAAAGCGAAATGGAACTGAAGAAGAAAAAAGAGAAAAAGAGTGAAGGGAATGCCCCTTTCTCTTTCGAGCCTTCTTTTTATAAGGCGGAGCCCATGGTCCACCGACTAATGGTCTTCTAAGTTTCTTTAATGGACTCTCCATTAAGATCATTAAACCAACTAGTTTAATGACTCGATCAACAAAGAGTCACAAGCTTTCACTGGAAGTTGAAGCTGTACATCTTTCTGCCAACAAAGGAAGATTTAGAGAAAATAAAGTGGGGCCCACTTAAACACAGTTAACTGGGGCCCATACCGCACAGTCATCTGAGACCCACTCTAGCTGGGACCCACATCAAGTAATCAGCTGAGATCCACTCAGCATGTACAGGTGGGGTCCGTATGGTCCAGGTCAGCGACATGTGGACCTCCGGTCCATGTCATCACGGTCAAAGGAAGATTGACCGGCATGTGTTCCTGCACTCATCATAATGGGAAGATAACCGGACCATACTACCAGAGCTCAAGACAGTGATAATGAAGAAATTATTTTATTACGAAATGCATGATACGGGGTGCACCAAGTCCCCTACATAGTGAGACCGGAAGTGAATTACATCAGAGGGGGAGACGGAGGATCCAGACCAGACCCATCCGGTAAGTCAGGGAGATGGTACTTAGCCTTGGCTTCAGCGTACTCTTCCTTCCACGAAGAGACTACAACAACATCAATCTTGCCCCCCATCCGGGCGAGCTTAGCATAAGCGGATTTCAGCCTTTCCTTAAGGCACCGAATTTCCTCATCCTTCTCTTGCATTCGGCCCTTATGGCGCTCCTCCCACTGGCGTTGATCTTCTACGAGTTCGACCACTTGCACCTTCAAACTATTCACACGAGTAAGGAGATGCGCCCGGTACTGCTTCCGATTGTCACTAACGGAACTGGAATCGGAATGCCTAGCCGCCACGAAAATGAGCAAGGGAAGAAGAGAGAGAGGTATAACTCAATAAGAGTGAACATCTCCCTATTCAACCCCGCAAAGGTTAAAAAGGCCGGGCCACAGCCCAATTGCTTCCCGAGAAGCAACGGTCTCCCATGGACCGACAGTCAACCTGCCAAACTCAAGACAAGCAGAGGCACTGATTATGGGGAAAAAAATTTTATTGATGAATAAAAATCAAAGAAGAGGGCACCGCTCCTCAACAATGGTGCGACATAAACTACTCTGCCAAATCATTCCGCGAGGCGGTAGGAGGGGAAGTAGTGGCCTGATCCCAGCTAGCACCCCCGGTCGCAGCGTTTCCAAGGATCCAGACCTTATCTTTCAGTTCCTGAATCTGATCTTCGGCCTGTTTAAGCGAATCTTCGGAAAGCCGGAGATCCCGGCGCAAGGATGCAATAATGTCATCTCGCTTCTTGAGAGACAACTTCATGTCATGCTCCAATCGGACAACCTTCTCCAGGTTCTTTTCTTGGGCCTGCACATGGTTGAACACATGTTCCACTTTGAGGTTGAATGCACGGTGAGCTAAGTCAGTAGCCCGGTCGTCAGCTATTCTTCAGTAGAAGCTTCAACAGCAGCAACAACAATAGAAACCGGAGAAAGGGAAGTGGATATCCTTCTACACCTCCGGTTTGCTATTTATAGGAGGAAGAAATAAACCCTAGTCCTTGTTCTAAGGGATGCAGAATCATCATCAAGAGTCGTATCAAGGAAGGAATCCTCCGAATCTCAACAGCCGGGAAGATATTTCGAAGATCTTTTCCAAGCAGATTTTCTACTTGACAAAGAGGGGGCGATGTGTGTACCCTAGGTAAAATACCCAACAGGTGTCATCGGTGGCTGTATAAGAAGCTAAACCGAGAGCACCTGAGCACTAGCCAGCCAGGCCTGGGCTATCGGGTAGGGCCCAACCTGGTCTTAAGGGATCCACATACGCTTTGTGGACCTTGACCCACCGGATAGTCCACGATCAATGGGTGGAGCCCCGGTTACTGTATAAGAAGTTGAACCGTGGGCTCCCATACATCGACCAAGCCCACCTCAGTCAAGTAGGCCAGGTCCGGCCCAGTAAAGTCCAGCAGCGACAGAGGCTCATCCAAAGGCTTAGCATAGAAGCCCAGAGGACCTGCCAGGGTGTATGCAATGAAGATTGGGCCTCCGGTCAAAGGAGTCAAGCCCAAGTCTTTGGATCCAGACTTGGTCAATCCAAGTCCTAACCAACTGGATAACTCCAGCTAGATTCCAGGCTAACAGAACCCATTGTTCTAGCCCACTGGAGAAGATAAAAGAAGATCCAAGTTGAACCAGAGCCTATCAGAGGATGCCACATGGCAGTCATCCTGGTCAAAGGGAATTCAAACCAAAGGGATAACCGCTCAACAACATACAAGCTATGTCTACAGAAAACATCTTTACAGTTGAACTACCTGAGCTCATGGAGTCAAAATCGGAGAGGTGGTTGAGCTAGCCTCCTCCGGCCTACTACAAATATATGAGTCCTTAACCTCCTGAACTACGAGTCTTTCACTGAGCAACTCCATTAGAGCTTAGTGGAAGAAGAGACTTGATTCCAAGTTCATCTTCTTGGATACGTAGGCAACCTGATCCTCATCAGGTCCAGTCTCATTGTATACCCCCATTTAATCTCTGTCTATACAAGGCTTTCATTGTAACTGTTCGATTAATCAATACACATCTCGAGTTCGTGGATCAAATTTTTGCACCCACACTCATTATGTGAGAAACATTTATATGAACTCTATGACAAAAAAATGAGGTTTGAATTGTTTGGTTTTGGAAGGTTTGTTCTTCGCCATGGAGAGTATGCACTACTAGAAAAAAATCTATAACTTGACGGTTTTTGTATTATAGTCTTGACGGTTATAATAGAAAATGTCATAGGGTGTAGTTTTTTAAAGACTTCTTGACAGTTCTTAGAAAAACTATCAACGGATTTAATTTTAGACGTGGGGTTTAGAAAAACCGTCATCACATTAATAAACTTCTTGACACTTTAAGGTGCTGTTTGTTTTTTCAAGTTCTAATAGCTAGTAGCTTATAAGCTATTAGATGTCTAATAGCTTATAAGATATGTTTTTTGTTTTTATTTTGAATAATTTCTTATAAGCTCTTCTTATAAGCTCTACCTGTTTGTTTTTACCACTTCTGAATCTATTTATATATTCTTTTTTTACTAATACCCTCGTTAAAAAAATGGACTTATGTTCTATTATTATTTTATTTTACTACGTATAGAAAAATCATAATGAAATAATATTACACCATAACAAATAAGAGTATCTCTTAATGAATGAATAAAATAAAATAATTTTTAAAATAATAGAAAAAGACCGCGAAATAGAACAAACATAACCCATGTAAATTTTCAGTTTTGATTTTGGTTTGAATAGTAATTTTAATTATTAAGAAGGGGTTTAGATGTAATTTTACATCCTATCAGATATTTCTACTAGCTATTATAGTAACCGCCTACTAACTAGCAGTAGAAAATCTTATAAGCCCAAAAAAACAAACAGACTTTTAGTTGATCTAGTAGCTTATATGCTACTAGCTACTAGAAAAGTGGAAAAACAAACAGCACCTAAGAGAAAATATCAACTGGTGTTGAAAACTCTTGACAATTCTGGACAAAATGTGTCAACGGGTATTCAAAACTGTCGACACCATAATTAATACATGGAAATGATTGCAGGCCCCATTAAGAGCCCGAAAAGCAACATTTTCCTATCTAAGGAACTAAATGCAAAAAAGCAACATTTTCCTGTAATTAATAAGATGGCGGTTTTAAAAACAATAGCAACAATATTGACACTACTGCTAAAATAGTCAAGATTTATGTAGCCTAAACCTAATAGGCTAATATCGAAGTTGAACCACTCTCTCTCTCTAAGTTCTCATTTTTTTTCACACTTCACCCCAAAGCAACTGATGCACAAACACCATATCTCTCGTCTCCCTCTTTATGTGTTAATGTTTTCTCTTTCAAAATTGTAGAAATTGAAGAAGGATAACTTGAAATTAAAGGGAAATTGGATTTAGAGGAGCAAAGGTGAGAATTTTAATTTCCATCTTTTTGTGTTTTGTATTTGCTCATTTTTTTTATTAAGTAATTAGTTTTGGCATGACTTAGATTAACCAAAAAACTTTCAAATTCTACTTATTACTGGCAAGGAAACTATAAGTTTATTGTTGAATTAATTGGGGAATTTTTCGAATTGTTGATGGCCTGGGTGGAGGAGGACGAGTGGCTTTTCTCGCAAATGAAGAAGTTTTGCTAAATGTGATGAATTGAAGGCAGTGTTTTTTGTTTAGATTGTAGTAGGGAATTATTTAATTGCGCCTAAAGTGTTCGTGATCGAGATAAAAGTTAAGTGTGTGGAACCATCTTGGGTTTTCAAACACGGCAATTAGCTGCAATGGTTCTTCCACCATTTAAATGCAGCTAGAGTAAGTTTTTTTTTATCATAGTGGGCAGTCTAGATAACTAGCAGTACCCTGCCATCATAGATTTTCAAAATGTATTCTCATTTCTAAATTGATTCTTGCCTGCCCCCATTTGGGTTCTTTTTTATCTACATTTCTGATGCTCATAATCTTTGTGCCTTAATATATAGTAGCAATTACTATAGCAGAGGAGTACATTGATGATATATAGAAACAGAACTAAGGATAGAAAAAACAAAAGGCAATCAACATAGGCAGCAGCAGGTATTGGTTTACATTGTCTTTGTCCTGTTTTTTTTTTCTCTGTACGTTATAACCTGTATTAAGGTAAGGGGTTTATTAGGTTCTGATTTAGGTTTTAAAATAGAGGTCTGTCTCTACTTGGGTAGAACTTAACCTGACGGTATTGTTAGTACGCTGTTCAGGATTGCAAGTTATTTGGTTTTCAACTTTTCATTAGTAAAATTTCAGCTTTTGATGAAAAAAAATCTGTTTCAAAGCATATCTTCTTTGAAATAGGTCTTCTTCCTTAGTTATATTATTACTAATAGTTTAATTGATCAAATAGGTCTTGTCTGTCATTTAATTATTGCATTTTCTGGCATGAATATTGATTTGATTAATGCATTTTAGGTACCAACCTTCTTTTGTGGTTGCATTTTAGGTTCGTCAAACCATACAAGGAAGTCTCAATAATATTTGGTAATTACCAGTATATATGTTTATATCATGTTGTTCATCTGAGCAATACAAAATTTCTTCCCTTCCATGATCATGATATTAATTGTTTGCTAACATGAATCTGGGTTAACAAATTAATTTACTCCTAGGTGAATGGTTTAATGCTGATCCGGAATCAGTAATCATTGCAGACTGGAGCAGGTCCTAATAACTTTGAAGCTTATACTATTAATAGGCTATCAGTACCCTTGTACAATTGTTCTACAAAAGGTATGTGCGTGTAGCTAGCTTAGCAACCTTCATTAGAACAACTCTGACATTTTATAAAACTAAGTTTTACAGATCGATCTAGGCATGTGAATAACGATTCCCTAGTGTTCTAATATTTTAGCAATGTATGTGCTATCATCTTGAATTGAACTCATCTGTAGTGCCTTGTATTTTCTTATGTTTTAGTGCTTAGTCTATCAATGTGTTTGATAAAATGTATAATGTATTAAATATTTATTTGTTTTGAGGGTTATTCGTAGCCGTTTGTGTTAATTTGTAACTCTTAAATAGAATAGTTTAATTTGATGGATCTATAAGCTCAAAATGGCATGAGCGCTTATTAATTGAGAGGTTGATGGTTCGAATCCATCTAGATCCGAATATAGAATTTTTTTTTTTTTTTTTATAAATTTTTATTGATAAGCTCAACGAATTACACAAAAGTAGAGGACAAACGCGCTACAAACTGCGCTGCAAGTCCTTTCTGGATAGCAAACCCGATTCTCCTAAATACATATTCGTTCGAACCCGCAGTCATCACGTTGCTATCCATTACCTTCTACACTCTCCTGAGGAGCTCAATTGCTTCTGGGCCTAGCAATCCAAATGTGTCAAATGCAAAGGGGCCTCGAAGAATGTGGTCTTGGAGATCCTTGGTTTGCGAATGGTTGTATTTTTTTGTGTTTTCAAATGGTTTTCTTGACGGTTTTGTTTTACAAACGACATCCAAATATAATATCTTGACAGTTTTAACAATATCTTGACGGTTTTAATATATTAGATGACGGTTTTAACAAAATATTAGATGACGGTTTTATGACAATTTTATGACGGTTTTATTACTCAAATAATGGGTTTCTTTCTTGAACCATTGACATTTATTATTATAACTGTCAAGAGTAATTAATATTTCTTGACAGTTTTTTCAACAATTCTTGACAGTACATAAGTTGACAGTTTTGGGGAAACTCAAAAACCGTCATAATTAATGTTTTATGACAGTTTTTAACCGTCATGAAATGGCTTTTTTCTAGTAGTGATGCTAGAGGAAGGGTTGATTACCGTTTCTCGTTGCATCCAAAGAAGAGTCATTAGGATGAGTTCCACATATGGATGAACATTTATGGGGTGATTGAAGAGGAAAGGATGCAGGATATGGTCCAAAATGCCTAAAAATAATTGAAGGAATGCGAGGATTGTAAGAAGATTGTGGAGAGAGGGGAGAAAGTGATTCCAGAGGTTCAAAAAGAGAAGAAGCAGCAGGATGTAGGAAGGCTGACAATGGAGATATGGTTGAGAGGTCTTGACGAGGAGGGTTCAGGTAATTGTTAAAACTGAAACCTATAATTCCAACAAAGATCCGTAAGAAAAATACTGACTTGATTACTAATAGGGGTGGCAATCAGGTCGGGTCAGATCAGGTTCAGGTCAGGTCAGTCGGGTTGTCAGGTCTCAACCCCCAAACCTGAACCTGACCCGATGTAGTTTTTTTTTCCAAAAAATGAAACCTGAACCTGACCTGTCAGGTTTTCAGGTCAGGTTCAGGTCAACCTGAATACCTGAATCCTTTTTTTTTTTTTTTTTTTTGTTTTTTAATATGAATAAATAAAGAATACTTGAATGGAATTCAATAAACTTCATGGCAAGCAGACCTGCAGTTATACACTGACTCAAATTGTGTTCTTTTAATCCAATTGGTAACAAATTCAAGATCTAAAATCAATTATTCAACTCAACAAATCTGATCATTTCATTTCAATTCAACTCTTTCCTAAACTACTAATGACAGAAAAAAAAAAAAACTCAATTAGAGAGACTTTTTCCGAAGAGAGCTCGCTTCATCATATCATATACAGCAGAATGAAGGAAACAAACCAACCCTATCATTAATTCTTCATCACTACTTCAGTATTCTCACTGCACTTTTTTTGAAATTGTCGTCACTACTTCAGTATTCATGTATGCCAACAACAAAGTGTTTTAAGTCCTGGAAGAAAAGAAAGAAAAAGTATGAATATAGTAGCAAGTTTAATATATTCCCCTGATTAAAGTAATTAAGAAGGCATGAAGAACATATCATTATATCCAATATTTTCTCGTGATTGAAAATCATGAAGGACAAAATGAAACTCGTTAAAATGCATGTATGTGTTGTTACACGTAATATGTTCTGTTCTATGTTCTAACTCCCAAGTACAATATGTTTGTTTTCCTAGTATAACATCACTCAGACCTCCTCTAGGCATACTGCAAGTCTGTGATTTTGTAAATCATGCATGGGAATGCAGTATTATGAATCCAAAGGAGGTTCAATAGCCTTTTCAACAAAAAACTGTACACCGCATAGAAGAAATCATTGTTTTTTATCGAAAAAAATAAATCAAGCAAGCAGATTCCATACATATATCAGATTCAATAGAGATTTTCAGTTATCTTAATTTTCTCTTGATATTTATTTGCAACATTGTATGCATATATATCAGATTCCAAAGAGATTTTGTATGTCATGTGTGAAAGAAGCAAAGCAATCAAACAAAGAGAGTTTAATAGAGGACTGTGTGTGCGTGTAAACTGAATTCATACCTTACATACTTTGACTGTGAACTGAATTCTAGAAAAAATGGGGAGTAGACAAATTTATATGGTTAATATTGTCATTCAAAACTACATATCATGTCGATTATGTAAAGGCCTTTGGATTTATAACCACCACGCATTTGGATTTTTTGATAGAGAAATAGGTACTCTAGCAGATTTATCGACTTATTGGCTTGAAAGAGATATTAGACAAATCGCATTCATTTTTCTACAATAATAGTAGTAGTATTTTTCTGTCTTGACAACATTCAGGGTTGGCTGGTTCTAAGATTTAGAGGACCCTGTGCCAATTGCACAAATAGGAAGGCCTCAAATTATATATGCTTGGAGAAACAGACTTACTGTAACCACGATTCATATTGCTTTAGTACTACAATAATACTACAAAATTAACCCAAAACAAAGAAACTTTCATCACAAAAGTTAGAAATTGGAATTAAAATGAAAACCTAAAAATATCAGAAGTTATTATTGATTCAAAGATTTGATTTCATAAAATCAAGCAAAGAAATCGAACAAGTTACATAAAAAAATTGATTCAAGAATCAATATGAAGAACAAAGTTATAAGAGTATTGATTAAAAACAAATTTGATTTGAATTACAACGTACCTTGAATTTCAATTACAGTAGTTCTATCGAATAACTTCAATTTGAATGACTGTTAATTTGAATGGCTGTGAATTGAAGTTCTATTGATCGAACAACTTCAATTTGCTACAGAGGTTCAATTCATTGGAAAAATAAAAAACGCCGCAGAGAATGAAATAGGTTTTGCCTTTTAGGTTCGAGAGAGAAAATAGAAATTAGAAAATAGATAGAACGATTTGAATTAGGTTTATTCTGGTCGGGTTTCGGGTCGACCCGACAGGTCTGGAAGGAAAACCTGAACCTGACCTGATATCTTATCAGGTCAATCGGGTTGACCTGATCAGACCCAAAATCTCAAATATCCAAACCCAAACCTGACCCAGATCAGGTCAGGTTCAGGTCGGGTTTCGGGTCGCCAGGTCTGATTGCCACCCCTAATTACTAATACATGAACCAAGAAGGCTAGTGCTGAAAGACATGATGGAATTGAAGATGGAGGAGCTGCAGAGGATGGGGATAACATGTCTGAGGATGAAGAAAATAATTCATATCTATTCTGACAATACTAATGGCAGCAGTGTGGAAGAGGAGGAAGTGAATAGAGAGGATGAAGACTCCTTTGATTGAGCTGGTATCCACCTTGAACATTTGGTAATTTACTTCTTGCATTAAAAAATCTTGATTAGTTCTGCAAATTGAAATCAAGAGGACGACTGTTAAAAGTTTAATTAGAAAACCTCCCTGAATGGTGTTGACTGTTTGTACTTAGTTATCTTGGAATCTGATGTTGGGGATGTTTAAACTATCTCCCAGGATTAGTTGCTTTAAGTTTTTATCTGTTAAGATGTTGGTTGCACCATCTGCTTGATATTTCATGCCCATGCTTGCTAGATGATCAACAGCTTGATTGCTTTCTCTGTAATTATGTTGAATGTGAATTTTTAAGTGTCTAGAGAGGTCCCAATTTTTTCTCCAACAAACCCTTAGATTTGATGGAATGGAAATTTATTTTTGGTACCATTTTGTAGCCAATTGAGAGTCAGTGATCATCCAAATGTTAGTGTTGAGAAACTCAAATAGTGCTAATCTAACAGTTCAATATTCAAACAACTTAAACAATATGCAGAAAGTAAATAACACGCAGGAATTTTTAACGTGGTAAAACCCAATCTGGGAAACGTCCACGGTTGTCCTCACGACAACAAATAAATCCACTAGATGAAAAGAGATTTACAAACCTATCAACTACCTGCAATCACTGCGAGTTGACACTCCTGGTTATCTCTAACACCTTGACTTCACCAGAGCACCTTGATGTACGCACAAGACACTCGACTTCTTGATGAACACACAAGAAGACTCGAAGCCGATCTATGAAGCAAGCTTACACCAGAGTTCCTTGATGAACACACAAGGATACTCGACTTCTTGATGAACACACAAGAAGACTCGAAGCTAAATCAATATAAACAATAATAGGAAGATGAATTGGGAAGAAGGAAGAAGAAGATGAATGAGGAAGAAGCAGATGAGTTCAATCACCAAAACATCCTAAACCAAAACCTAAACAAACTCCAAGACAAGAGATGAATTGGACGGCCAAAGAACTATCTTGTTATTTGGAAGAGAAACCCTATTTATACTTAGGGTTGAAAACAAAGGAAAATGGACCGAAATAGGGAAAAACCATTTTGGACGTACGTACGTCGATATGACGTTCGTACGTCTCCACCCGATACAAATCCTGCTGACTGCTTGGACGTACGAACGTCCTGAGAAGGTACGTACGTCCTGACCAAACAAACTTCCTGCTGACATACCAAACGTACGTACGTCCTTAAGAGGTATGTACGTCCTGACCCAAACACTATACATGAGACTCACGACGCGAAGCCAATGACACGGGACGACACGCGTACAACAAGGTTTTCTTAACAATGAACTCAAGGCGAAATAACCACGGACACTTTGTCACAAAATTGATGTCAAACCACTTAATGCCGGTTTCAAGTGTAGCCTAATTTCTTGCATAGATTGATGTCATCCAAAATTGCTCTGCTTTTAGATGAATTGTTGGAGTTATCCTCATAGAAATTGAAGAAGTTGGCTAGGTGTTTCCCAAAATGGTCTCTAATTAATAATCCCACCTCCAGAAGTAATCCCACCAATTGCAAAACCATTAGTGTTTCGAACAACGTGAGATTCTTGGGGCCTAGTCCAATAAACCAATGCAGAGGAGTTGCAGGGAGGTTTTGACAGTTTAAACCTAGTTGAGTGGCAATGTTGGATAAATGAGGAGACTTAGGTTTGAAAGAGGTGGCAAGCTTGATGTACCAATACCTGACTTTGAGGATGATAAAGTTTTTTTTTTTTTTTTTTTTAATTATTAATTATTTTCAAATTTTATTGATAAGCTCAACGAATTACACAAAAGTAGAGGACAAACGCGCTACAAACTGCGCGGCAAGTCCTTTCTGGATAGCAAACCCGATTCTCCTAAATTATGAAAGATGCCATATTTTTCTTCAAACCTTCTCTCGTACACATTTCCTTCTAGAGTTCCCAAAGGGTAGATGTGGCTATTATAGTGTAGACAAGATATTCAGTAGAACCAAGCTTACCTTTAGTTAGCCAAAGAGTGAGGATAGTTGAGGCTGTTCTTATTCTAGGCCAATTAATATTGGTGATGGCCGTAATGCCAGACATATGTTGCAATATCACTGAAGAGAAAAAGGTGGTTGATGGATTCCACTTTAGACAAGGGCAACAAGAACATCTGGACACAAGAGGAATGCAACAAGACATTTTTGTTGTGTCCACAGGAGTGACATTGTGCTAACAAGAACATAGAAATTTTGGTAGGTATAAAATGTTTCCAAATCCTACTAAAGAGAGGTCTGGAATTGAGAGCGGGTGTTTGGAGTTTGAGGTAGGATTCGATAGTGAATTGGCCACTAAGATCAGGGCCATTTCCTAGAGTCTGCCACATTATCCATTTTAAGAAGGGAGTAAGCATCTTGAAGATCTTGTTGGTTTTCTGGGGATATGATCTGGAAATCAAAGTTTTGGGAGGCTACCTTTTCCAATGTAATAGAGATGTCCATAGGAATAATATTGGGTGATAGGCATCCCACTCATAACCAGTTTTCTAGGCGCAAATTGAATTTCCAGGACCAAACTCCCAAGTAGAAAGGTTAATGATTTCTTGGAGACAAGCGTAGATTTCTCTCCAAGTTTTTATAGCTCTGACATTGAGTTAGACCTTTTATCAAGACGATGCAGATGAAGAAGACGAGAACGTCAAACAACTCAATCAATGCTCTGTTCTTTACTTATCTCTACAGGATTGTTTAATTAAGAAGGACATAAATTGGAAAGCTTGTCAAAACAGAAATTGGAAAGCTTTTCATGAGAGAATGTTGACAATGGTCCCCATGAGAGATACTTTTGAGATTACTTAAGCTTAAGTTGCTCCCGAGCAACTATTGGTGTTTTTTACTGTTTTTGGTACATCTTTCTAGATCTGAAACCTTCTTATCTTCGTTACCTACTTTTCTTTACTTTTTTTGGCAATTCTGGGAGTGAAGAAGGGAGTCAAACACCGTTAACCGACCATCTTCCTTTAATTTTTTTAGTTTCTAAACCATGGCCAACCTTCCTTTAGGCTTTGGGAATCGATCTAATCAGTGTTTGTTTGCTAGAAATGGAGCTTCGTTATTGAGAGTTGAAGAAGAAAGTTGTGTCAGATAGATTTCTCTTGTTGAAGGGTCTAAACAAACCCCATCCTTTGCAGCCGTGATCAATTCACCACAAACTAAAGTGGGAAGGGATATTGATCTTGATTCTCTTCCCGTCCCTGGTAAGCAAGGAGGTTTTCCTACTGTTAAACTTGCTAAGGCAGATATGTTGAAGGGTATTGAGCAGTGCAAGTGGGCTCTGATGGCCGCCTTGATTTTCAAAAAACAAATATTGTGAAGGTGAGATTTGAGATTAGTTCTAAATGGCAGTTGAAGGGTTTATTCAAGGCGATACCTTTGGGTAGAGGCTATGTAATGTTAAATTTCGAGCATGAGGAAGACTATTGCAAAATTTGGGGAAGAGGATCTTGGATTCTTGATGGCCATGCTCTTCGGCTAAACAAGTGGACTCCAAATTTTAATACAGCTAGCCAATCAACTTTACACGCTTTGGTGTGGGTAAGGTTTCCAGGGCTAACTCAAGAATATTGGGAGGTCAGATCATTGATGTCCATTGCTCGAACGCTTGGCCATCCTTTGCACATTGATGACAACACGGCGAGACACAATTTTGGTTATTATGCATCAGTATTGGTGGACACTGATTTAACAGAGACGATTCCGGACAAGGTCTGGGTGGAGGTGGAAGAATCCAACATTGCCTTTTGGCAACCAGTGGAGTTGGGGAAATTGCCAAAGTTTTGCTCTAATTGTAAAAAAGTGGGTCATGATCTAGTTGAATGTAGAATTGTGAAGAGTACTATGGCAAAGCAGGTTCAGGTTGTTGCTACGGTTAATGGAGATGCTGCAGGGCAGTTTCGTAATAAAAAAAGGAAGGATAACAGGAAAAATAGAGTTGAAACTAATGGGCATTCTAAATTAGTTGTGAATGAGGATAAAGAAAGGACCATTTTAGAAGATCATGCAGTGGTGGAAGTGTCATTGGGTGCTGGAATTAGGGAGGTGGGGAGTACGTCAGGTGTTAGCCAACCTACTAATCAATTTGGTGTGTTAGCTGAATTAGATGAGGAAGTGAATACAGAAGATAATTAAAGGGATGAGGAGTTAAATACTAAGGATAATGAAATTGAAGAAGAGTTGATGCTAGAAAATGAAGTGGTGGACGGTCAAGAAATTCTAATCACAGAGGCTGTGATGGAGTAAGAAACAGAAACCATAGACGATGTAGTGGAGTAAAACAGTGCTCTGATGTTGACAGAGAGGCAAGAAGATTATGTGCATAATGTTTTGGTGCTCACTGACAGGCTGGAAGACCAAAATGTTACTTTGGCCATAAAACCAGGGGGAGAGCCACCCCAACTAGAGGGTGGTGGTGATGGAGAGATCTCAAATGTCACAATTGTGGCTAATGAAGCGTCTGCAATTAAGAGAAGGCTTTTAGAGTTGGAGGCAAATAGGCAAGCTAGGGTTAGAGAGTCTATTCCATCATCAACTACTAAAGGGAAGAAACTTCACAATAAAGGAAAAGAGAAAGATCATATTCCTCCTACGACAAGGGCAAGGAAGGTTGCAAACTCAATTTCTACTGTTTCTCAATGAAGATACTTTTCTGGAATATCAGAGGAGTCATCAAGGAAAAAGCAGTGGAGATGTTACAAGAAATTTTGAGAATACAAAAGCCAGATATAGTATGTATTGCAGAACCAAAGGTGAGGCCAAGGCATGGATTACTTTCAAGCATTGGTATTAGCTATTTTGAAGATTTCTTTTTGCATAATAATAGACCTGGCAGGAAGGGAAATCTGTGGGTCTTGCAGAAAAGAGGTTTTTATGGTTCATTCTATCTCTGTGTCTGATCAACAGAGTACTGTTTTGGTTGATGATAGTTTCATAACTTTTGTGCATGCTACCTCTCTAAGGGTTAATAGAATGCCTCTATGGGAGGAGATTTGTACTATTAATACCAGCCTCCCGTGGCTGGTTATTGGTGACTTTAATGCTATTTGAGATCTGGTGAGAAGCGAGGTGGAAGACCTCCAATAAGAGCAGCAATGGAAGACTTCTTTAATGTTATCAATATATGTAACTACTAGAGAGTCCTTGTACATGGAATGATGTGACAGGGTGTAAAAATCAGATGGGCAGAAGAAGAATTGTAGCTCGACTGGATAGATCACTTTTTAATATGGCATGGATCACAAAATATCCAGGATGGAAGTTTAAAGTGTTGTCTAGGCTTGGTTCTGATCATTCACCTTTGGTGGGGGAGCCTGCATCTTGCCCTAGACCAAATAATGTTCCATTTATGTTTAATGCTTGTTGGATTGAGCATTAATCTTTGTTGACTGTAGTGAAAAAAAGTTGGGATATTCCTATTGAGGGACCTCCAATGTTCAAGATGATAAAAAAACTGCAGCGACTCAAGAATGTGTTGAAGTGTTGGAATAGAAATACTTTTGGAGATGTGGACAATAATATTAGAATGGCTCCGGAAGAGTTACATCAAATTCGATCAACTCTTAGCTGACCGAAATGTTAGTGATGAAGATGTAGCCAGAACGCTGAGAGAGAAGGAAGTTTGTGTTGAGATTGCTATGTATAATAAAGCCTCCCTTGTCAAGCAGAAGAGTAAAGTTAAAATGGAGTTGGAAGAGGAATAAAATACTGCATTTTATCATGCTATGTCGAGAATTCCCCAAGGCCATGCAAGGATTACTCAAATTGATGATGAAGAAGGCAATACAATGACAGATCAGGAGGAAATAAAGGCTTACACTTTGCAGTTTTTTGAAAATAAATTCAGGTCCACATAATGTGTTAGAGATGAGGAGCTGTTAAACTTGATTCCGTTGTCTGTTAGAGATGAAGATAATGCTTACTTAACACAAATTCCAGGTTTTGAAGAGATTTATGATACTGTGATGCAGATGGAACCCAACAACGCACCTGGCCCAGATGGGTATCAAGGTATTTTTTATCAAGTGGCATAGAAAATCATTAGAGTTGATTTATGCTATTCTATCCAGTCTTTTTTTTTTGTTTAAGGCACCATTCCAGGGGGTCTCAATGCGAATTTTATTTCTATGATACCCAAAGAAAATAAGCTAACCAGATTAAGTCACTACAGGCCAATTTGTCTGAGCAATTTTTCGCTGAAGATTATTACAAAGTTAATGCATAACAGACTTAAGAGAATTATCCACAGAATAGTTTCTGAAGAGCAGACAGGTTTTATTGCTGATAGCAGCGTACATGGTTTTATAGGGATGGCCTCTGAATTGATAAATGACCTGCAAGTTCAAAGATTTGGTGGGAATTTAGCACTAAAGCTTGATATATCGCAAACATATGATACTTTAAATTGGGATTTTGAAGCTATAACAAAATCCACTCATCTTTCTATTTTGTTTAATGGAGGACTGATTGGGTACTTCCAAACTCAGAAGGGAATTAAACAAGGTGATCCATTGTCTCCTCTATTGTTTGCCATTGCGGAAGACATGTTTAGTAGAGGATTACACTATATGGTAAGCCACAGGGTCATCAAACCAATGGTCTCATACAGAGGTTGTGATGCACCAAGCCATATTCTTTTTGCAAACGACATGGTGTTGTTTTTGAATGGAGATCTTAGAGATATCAAGCAGTTAGCCATTTTTCTGGATAGGTATTAACCAGTTACTGGGCAGGTTTTTAGTAAGAATAAATGCAAAATTTTCTTTGGTTACTTCAGTCAGGCGAGGAAGAATAAAGCTTGTCAGATTTTGGGGATGTAGGAGGGTGTGTTACCAGAAATGTATTTGGGGGTACCATTAGCCCAGGGAAGAGTTACAAGGAGACTAGCTAGCAATGTGTTAGATAAAATCAAGCTGAAGCTAACCAGTTTGAAAGGGCACTTGCTATCCTTTCAAGGACAAGTTGTAATGATAAATTCTGTAATTGTTGGTACTACAATTCACAATATGGCTATTTACAAATGGCCACAAAGTGATGTGAAAGACGCTGAACTGACAATAAGGAACTTTCTATGGACTGGTGATCCGACAAAGAAGAGGAACATTACTGTGGCATGGGAAAAAGTTTGTAAGCATGTTAAGGAAGGAGGTTAGGCATCAAGAGGCTCAAAGAAGTTAATACTGCAATGTTGATGAAGTTAGCATGAGGCATTCTATCGGGCAAAGATAAATTTGCTTGTTTTATGAGAAGCAAATATTTTACTAAGGATGGAGAGGTTGAGAACCCAATATATGTGCAATATAACAATAGTAAAGCAAACAATAAAGCAATAAACAAATAAAGAACACACGATATTTTTAACGTGGTAAAACCCAATATGGGGAACGTCCACGGTTGTCCTCACGACAACAAATAAATCCACTAGATGAAAAGAGATGTACAAACCTATCAACTACCTGCAATCACTGCGAGTTGACACTACTGGTTATCTCTAACACCTTGACTTCACCAGAGCACCTTGATGTACGCACAAGACACTCGACTTCTTGATGAACACACAAGAAGACTCGAAGCCGAACTATGAAACAAGCTTACACCAGAGTTCCTTGATGAACACACAAGGATACTCGACTTCTTGATGAACACACAAGAAGACTCGAAGCTCAATCAATATAAACAATAATGAAGAAGAAGATGAATGGGGAAGAAGGAAGAAGAAGATGAATGGGGAAGAAGAAGATGAGTTCAATCACCAAAACAACCTAAAACCAAAAACCTCAACAAACTCCAAGACTAGATGAATTGGACGGCCAAAGAACTCAATTGTTCTTTGGTGGAGAAACCCTATATATAGTTAGGGTTGGAAGACACACAAAATGGGCCGGAATTGCTGAAATCCACATTGGACGTACGTACGTCGAAACAACGTTCGTACGTCTCCATACGTTAAACGCTTGCTGCCTACTTGGACGTACGAACGCCCTAACTAGGTACGTACGTCCTACAACGAAAACTTTCCTGCTGCCTGACCATACGTACGTACGCCCTAACATGGTACGTACGTTCAACACAATGAAACTTTGCTGCCTAACATGACGTACGTACGTCCTAACAAGGTACGTACGTCCTGAACCAAAAACACACTTTCGACACTCAAGACGCGAAGACAAAGACACGGGATGACACGCGTACAACAAGGTTTTCTTAACAATGAACTCAAGGCGAAATAACCATGGACATCCAATGTCACAAAATTGATGTCAAACAAACTTAGTGCCGGTTTCAATCTCCCCCTTTGACATTGATTTTGTGACAAAAACCTATGACTCTAATAGCACTTATAAAACGTGCTTACAAACCCAAACCATGGCATTTATAAAACATGCCTACAAACACACTCAAGTTAGAACACATACCAAGTCACCAATTCTTGACGTCCATCTTGATCAAGACGCTTTAATCATCAGAGACCGAACGGAATCAACTAAAGATTTTGAATCAATCAGAGAGCCAACGGAAGCTCTTCGAGCAACTCCCCCATACTTCATGAGCTCCAAAGTTTGACACTCGAGCTCCCCCATAACTGTACAACCTCTAAACATCAACACGTTCACTCCCCCATACGTGTAGCATACCTGAAACATGACCCAAAAATACACTAACAAGGAAGAAGAAAGTGTTAGTATTAGAGTCATAAATCTCCCCCTTTTTGTCACAAATGATGCAAAGGGGTAACATAAATCAAAACGAGAATAAAGCAAAATGAACCAAGGAATAAAAGAAGAGAGGAAAGAGAAAATCATACCATAAATCTGGAATTTATGACACCCAAAACTAAAAGACATGAGAGAGATCTAGGCATATAAATGAAGAAGAAAGAGTACCAACATAGACACAAGAAAGGAGATTGGATAAGAACCAAACAGAGATAAGAAGGAGATAGTGAAAAGTCACTGAATACTTATATAGGTAACAGAGGGAAGAAAAGAAAACATAACATGAATCCTTGGTAGAAACCAAGAGAAATCTATACATAGAAGAAAAAGTCAGGACACCATCAATCGGAACAAATGATTCACTAGAATATCACTTTAATCAACCGACCATAACCACCTGAGATAGACTCCAGAGAAACGACTGCATAGTAGGAAAATATCTAGAGAAAAGGAGCAAACAAACAAAAAGAAAGAAATACCATACCCGATGAAATCAGCAACTAACAATAATGACCAAGAACCAAATAGTCAAACCCATGACAAAACTACAGGAATATGAGTATCTGCAGGATGAAATATGTAAAGTATAAGAAAATCCATTGAGAATCCATGGGGAAATCCAATCTGTACATGTTCCTGAAACAACTCATCCAACCACAAAAAGGAATTAGAGAATCACATAAACAAAGAGAAGAAAATATTATCCCAAACACAATGAATAGAGACTTAAAAGGAATAAACCTCCACCCCTAGTGAAACCCAAAATTAGTTCAACATATGCCAAACAAGATAAGCAATCATCAAGCTCATAAAAAAAATGCTTTATCTGAAGAATAAGCAAGGATTATCGATGTCACCAAGTTACAAAACAACAATCCAACTTCAGAGCAAATTTCCTGCCAGAACACTAAGACTCCGATGACATGCCATACATTGTCAGAAAGATTAGAGAGTCAATAGAAGAGAATTGCTAACAATAGATGACCAAACTGAGCATATGCATCCCAAAGTAGAACAGTGGTAGCCCAAAACCATTGCAGGAGGATTATTGCAGAAGACTACCAAGAACACATCTAATCAAACCTATTGCAGGAAAAAAATAGGATCAACCAGGCACAAGAAGCAACACTAAGAGGATAGGCAAGTCTCATAAGTATTTAATCAAACACCAGCTAGCCAACAAGGTAATTCAAGTATTATCCCAACATAGAAAAGTATGATGAGAACCTATGAGAAAACATGAATCAGTATAAATCATGACAAACGAATACACCAATAACATGATATCATCACCAAAAATATGCTTATGCATACCTTGTAGCCTTCTTAAAACAAAGTGAGAACCATTACCTTGAGAAATCACATCAAACACATGTGATCCAATGACAAAAATAGAAAGCATGAAGTTTAAAACCAAATAATACTAACAATCTGACCTTAGTATGTCAATGAAACACCGACTGAAAAGAATTACCAAGGAATGGAACCAAAATAGAGTAAGCCATAAACACTTTCAGCAAGAACATCTGCCTGTAAAGTTACTGAGAGAAAAATAAAGATGACGACACAGAAAAGAAGTAAGAAAAACTAAACCATAACAAAGAAAATAAAAGAAGAGAAGAATAAAACATGTTAACAAGAAATAGATAGTGAACAGAAGATATAGAACAAACTCTTGTCAACACAACACAAACACCATCAATATGAGAAAAAAGATCCTTAACTAAAACAACTTCACAAACCTTAACAAGAAGATAAAGAGAAAAGAACATATGTACCATAAAACTGAAGAGGAATGCATCACGAAATTCCCAAAATAGTAGCCAATCCCAATCCGTACAAAAATAAGAGGCAATATATGGGGATAAACAAAAGATTGAACAAATAAGAGAATTGAAGTGCATCATAAACTAAACCTCGATGTGTAGATGCAATGCAATGCATAAAGAGAGAGAAAGTTCACCACTAGAACACACCCTTTGAAGACCCAGAATATAGAACCATCAACAAGAGACATACGATTAGTAAGTGAGCTTAGAAGAAACAAACTTCAACCCCCTTTGAAACAAACGTCATGAGTAGAAGACAAACGAATATAAATATGGTCTTTCAAATGAAAACTAAGGCATCCAAAAGGCAAAGGAATACAAACTTTGTATGCCTTACATAAAAACAATGAACATGCGCTTGGATTTTTATTTTGCCGCATGTGGTGGAGTTTAGTCTACATCACTCTAATGTCATTCCCGTGTGGGAGGGACTTTTGCCTCCATCTTTTCAATTACACGAGGGTAGGGTGTAATCTACATCTTTTTGACAAACACAAACTCAAGAAGTGCAACACCATGATAACGTGCAACACAAGAACTAACATCTCTTGAGTGCATCCGTCAGAGCATGACCCTCACAACCCCAACGGGTTCTTAGCCAACTGACATTGCTCTTAAGACAATCAAATGGCTGGGGATATGGTGAGTCATTGACCACTAACAAGAGTTGTAAGAGGAAGATAAGAATGTTCAATAACACGAACAACAAGATGAACATTAACCAAAACAAAGGAAAGATAGCTCACGATAACATAAATACTCGAGAGATAGATAAGTTTTATGAGCTCAAAGAATATGTAAGTGGTTTCCAAAAACTCCCATCATGCAAGCATGTCGTGCACTGTGCAAACAAGCGAGGAAAAATGCATGATACATACCAAAACATACTTAAGAGTTCAGAAAGAGAAAACACCCAAACATATTGCAACTTATTTAAGACAATTGAATTAAACCAATATCTCAGAAAAGATGCATCCAACAACACATACATGGAATAATGAATAAAAAAAAACAAAAATGAAGGAATAACCAACAACCTTTTTTTTTTATTAACAATGTATTCAGACATGTAGCATGAACTGCAAGCTAAACAAACAAAACATAAAAAAAAATAGAAGCACCAAACAAATAGCCTATGTGGTTAGAGAAATATGCAATTCAAATAAACATAAGGCTAGAAAACAAATCACATCATCCCAAAAGTGGGACACCGCCAGACTTTTGCAAGTCCAGAAAAACCTGCAACTTATCTTTTCTTACCCATACTTGTTTAACACTAGGCGTGCACACCTTGGGAGTTGAAAAGATATGAGATCTCCCCTTAACAAGCTTTGCAATAGACTTGTCTTTAACTAATTCCACCTTAGTCTTTGACTTCCTTTTGTTGGAGTACCTGTTTTTCTTAGACCTATGACAATAAACATTAGAATTCCAAGGTCTAAAAAACGCACAAGAAGGGACATAAGAATCAACATGATTAGAATTATAAGGAACATGAGAATAACATTTAACATGTTGATTAAAATCCCAACAAAAGATATCCAAATGACCATTTCTACCACAATAAGAACAATGAAAATTATTAGATTTTCTCAAACAAGTCTTATAAGAAGATGCAGTAGTGGTGGGTACACCATGTATGTCACTATTTGGTTTATGACATTGTGCCTTAACAAAACCTATACCTCCATTATGAGAACAATATGGCTTATCAGCAAAAATAACCTTACCATTAGCTTTAGACTTAAACCTTTTGCGAGAAACATGTTGAAAAGTATTAATATTAAGTCTAGTCTCAATAGGTGGGTAGGCAAAAGAGCAGGCAAACTAGATTTTACAGAAGTAGTCACACTAGATGGTCTAGTAGAACTAACAATAGGATAGTCAAATTTAGTTTTGTCCAAAACCTGCAATTGGAGTTGAGTAGACGTTAAATCGTTCTTTGTTACCTCATACTCCACCAATAGAGATTTGTATTTCTCATCGACCTCCTGATTGGCCTTCTCTAAAGCTGCAATTCTACATAACAAGTCAAGTTTTTCTTTGTCAAATAATTGAGAAATAGAAATTGCATCATCTGCATCATAAGAAATTTGTTTTTCAAGAATCCCAACTTTATCCTGCAAAGAAAGATTAGCCTTTTCCAAATTTTCAATTTTGGATTCATAAACTTCCCCTTGAAGCATATAGTCTTCTGCACAATGTCTGAGTCGTTGTTCTAGAGAATCAACCTTAGTCTGCAAAACACCATTATCTTCAAAACAACAATTATCAAAAATAGTAGACAAATTACAATTAGCTTTATTGAACTTTTCCTGCAAATCAGTATTAGCTTTTTGTAACCTTTCACATTCTTTTGCAGAAAGCCTGTAAAGAAGAGCCCAATCACTATTGCTAACAACATACAAATTATCATCCTTTTCAAAATCAGATTTTGGTTTTGTGGATTTAGACGATTTAGCAATAAAATTATTATAACCAGACTCATGAACCATTATTGCACTCATAGGATCTACGCGTGAGCCATTACGCTCCATAACAAGCGCCCTGCTCCTGATACCAATTGAGAACCCAATATATGTGCAATATAACAATAGTAAAGCAAACAATAAAGCAATAAACAAATAAAGAACACACGATATTTTTAACGTGGTAAAACCCAATATGGGAAACGTCCACGGTTGTCCTCACGACAACAAATAAATCCACTAGATGAAAAGAGATGTACAAACCTATCAACTACCTGCAATCACTGCGAGTTGACACTACTGGTTATCTCTAACACCTTGACTTCACCAGAGCACCTTGATGTACGCACAAGACACTCGACTTCTTGATGAACACACAAGAAGACTCGAAGCCGAACTATGAAACAAGCTTACACCAGAGTTCCTTGATGAACACACAAGGATACTCGACTTCTTGATGAACACACAAGAAGACTCGAAGCTCAATCAATATAAACAATAATGAAGAAGAAGATGAATGGGGAAGAAGAAGATGAGTTCAATCACCAAAACAATCTAAAACCAAAAACCTCAACAAACTCCAAGACTAGATGAATTGGACGGCCAAAGAACTCAATTGTTCTTTGGTGGAGAAACCCTATATATAGTTAGGGTTGGAAGACACACAAAATGGGCCGGAATTGCTGAAATCCACATTGGACGTACGTACGTCGAAACAAAGTTCGTACGTCTCCATACGTTAAACGCTTGCTGCCTACTTAGACGTACGAACGCCCTAACTAGGTACGTACGTCCTACAACGAAAACTTTCCTGCTGCCTGACCATACGTACGTACGCCCTAACATGGTACGTACGTTCAACACAATGAAACTTTGCTGCCTAACATGACGTACGTACGTCCTAACAAGGTACGTACGTCCTGAACCAAAAACACACTTTCGACACTCAAGACGCGAAGACAAAGACACGGGATGACACGCGTACAACAAGGTTTTCTTAACAATGAACTCAAGGCGAAATAACCATGGACATCCAATGTCACAAAATTGATGTCAAACAAACTTAGTGCCGGGTTCAGAGGTGACTCGATCATACAAAGTTTCTTCAATATGGCCAGGAATTAGAAGTGTTATAGAAGATGTAACTAGTAGTTCACAATGGATAGTAGGGCATGGTTCTCGAATTGATCTATGGTTGGGGAGCATATCACTGAAAGAGGCGTTGCATCTTTACAAGCAGGACTTGCGTGGTTTGAAGGCTAAGGTGCGGTGCCTGGTGGAGGGAAATGAAGTAACTGTACCTACTGAACTGGCACAGTTGATGGCAACTGCTGGTTTGACTACAAACTATATACTTAAAAAGAAGAAGGTCCAAAGGATACTATGATATGGTGTGCTGATAATAATGGAAATTTTCTGTTAAATCAGCTTTTGAATCTATCAGAGTTAAAAGTAATAAAGCTCCATGGTGCTCCTTCATATGGGCTTCTCATATTCATCCTAAATTTTCTGCTACAACATGGAAATTAATAAAAAATGGGATAGCTTATGACTCCAGAGTTCAAACAGTGGGGGTTAGTCTAGTTTCATGTTGTAGAGCATGTTATGAAGGCGAGGAGACTATAGACCATGTAATTTGGCAATGTAATTTTGCTCAAAGTATATGGGAATGGCTGAGATGGAAGTTTAGAAGTTCTAAGCTGACAAAAAGTATGCGACAAACAATGAAAATGGATAACGAATGGAGTCCTCTGATCAAGAAGTTATGGAATGCAGCTGTGGTAGGGGAATGGTGTCGATTTGGAAGCAAAGAAATTTGGTGGTGATGGAAGATACAAGGCCTCAAACTGGATATTTCTTTAAATTCATCAAGCAACAGATTCAATTGGCAGCAAGTATTTCTAATTCTAATTCTTATTGCAATGCATTGGAGTTGGATATTTTGGATAATTGGAATATTTCAGCAAGACATGGACCTGGTCAAAGAATTTTGGAATGCAGATGGATTGCTCCTGACCCTATGGTTATAAAGATCAATACAGATGGGGTAACATCTGAAACATTGGCGGGGAATGGAATAGTTTGCAGGAGCCACTTATGTGAATTCTTATGTGTGGCTTGGCAGAGTATTGGCGTGGAAGATAGCTATTTTGCAGAATGTACAACTATTGTTACTGCAGGAGAGATAGCAGTTGATAGAGGATGGAGGCATATTTGGATTGAATCAGATGCTGAGGCGGTGGTGAGTGCTTTCAGGCAGTACAAAGCACCATGTAGATTAAGGCAGCGGTGGAATAGGGTATTGAGTAAACTATTTTATCTAATTATATCAGAAGCGAATTTTACAGCAGATAAAGCATCTAAGGAGGCATTGAACACAACAACACATCAGTTGTTTGTGTCTAATGGAAGGCCAGGCTGGTTGAAGAAGTGGGAACGCCCTGATTTAGTTTACTACAGATTTTCTTAAAAATTTTGTACAGTGCAGTTGTGTTTTTTGAATTGATGAGGGGTAGAGTTGTTACCACTCATCTGCTTTTGTACATTTCACACTTTTAATTCAATCTTACTTAGCTAAAAAAAAACAAAAACTTGTTCTTTAGCTTGCATGAAAGAGGCCGACAAAGTGTTGGTAGAAAGAATCTTCCATGTACATTTCATTCTGAAAGCTTTGATCACAGAGTTTAGAGGCTTGATCCCCAAACCACTATTAATTATTGGAACACCTGTATTTTGGTGCATTCTTCTTCCTTACCTTGGTCATTCGTTCCGTCATATTCCTAATAACTTATCTAATACATTACTTTCAGAGGGCCATTAGGGAGATCATTCAGTTGTTGATTCCAGTTTCCATGACAGATGAGATCACTTATCTTTGCATTATTAGGTAAATGAAGGAGATTTTGGCATTATCATCACAAAGAAGAGCTTAAGGGAACAATAAACTTATCCTAGGAAATCCATTTGCTTTTCCTTCTACCATCCTGCTCCCCCCCCCCCCCCTCCTAAAGGAAGATGAAAAATGTGGATTCAAGCAGTTTAAAGATCTTGTTACGAACAAAATAAGCAGAGAAGAGGTAAATAGGCATAGAGTTGAGCACATGTTTGAGCAGAATCAACTTTGCTTCCTGAAAGCTTGCCTTTCCAACCCTCAATTTTCTTTCTTACTTTGCTGAGGAGACCTTCAAAGTAAATGATCCTTACTCAGTCACTCTGCCTTGGATGAAGGAACCCGTAAATATTCAATTGGACTAGTGATATATCTGAACTTTGTAGTCTTTTTTGCTGCTAAGATACTTCCTAGAGTAGCATTTTCAACCATGGAAAGTGAGCTTTTTTTTATGATTGAACTTTTGTCCAAAGCATATGCAGTAGATAATTAGGAAATCTATACAACCTGCAATAAAACTAGATCTACCATTAAGAAAGATAAGAGTGTGATTAGCATAAGAATGTGTGTTACATGAATGCAAGTTCTAGGATTGGAGAAGTCTAATGGTAATGAATTTGGAGAAAATCTTGTAGAAGTCATTACTAAGACTAATAGGCCTGAAGTCAGTTAAGGACTGAGGCTCTTATTTTTAGGGATCATACAAATGTAGTTGGATAGAAAGGATTGAGGAATGTTGTGTCCATTAAAAAAGCTTGAGCTATTTCAAGGAGAATTTTAGCTACCAATTCACAACAAGATTGTAGAATTGTTATGTGAGTCCACCTTGACCACGAGCACTGTCAAGGTTGATGCTGAAAACCACTGTTTTGAGTTCCTAAAGTAGGAGGATCCAAAAGGTTATTGTTGTCCTCCTCATTTACCAGGTGAGGAGTAAAGGACATAAGAGAAGGATCTTTAGTGCAACCTTGAGAGGTGAGATGATTGCAGACAAAACTCACTGCTTAATCATGAATATGTTCTTGGTCTTCACATAGGACATTAGGGTTAGAGGCAGATAAATTTTGTTGTGTGAGTGTCTCCTCTTGCCTTTGAAACTAGCCTGAAAAAGCTGGTGCATGCTTATGTCCCCTTCAAGTAGCCATTTTTCTTCAGATTTTTCTTTCCAGAATTGCTTCTCTCGATTGATAGATAATTGATATTTGTCCTGCAATCTTTTGAGTTCTCTAGATTCCAACTCTGAATTAGCTTTTGCTCAGTTTCTACTAGCATGTCTTCAAGAATTTTGAGATTTTGGTGAACATCACCAAAGACTTATTTGTTCCACCATTTGAGCTTAGATCTTATGTTTGTAATTTTTAACTCCAGATTGATGAGAGGATAGGGGGAGTAGCCAACTAAGTCTCAGTTATCCTCAATGAATTCTTGGAAATGGTCATGAGTGGTCCACGTTTTCATGAATCTAAATGGATGTGGACCAATTCTTTTAGCTTCACTTCCACAGGAGACAACTAGAGGCAGATGATTAGAGTTAGCTCTAGGTTGTGTTTAACTTGGAGATTAGGGAATGGGCTAACCCCATATGCATTGACCAAAACTTTGTTTAGTCTAGCCCATCTCCTTCTATTGCCATATTGATTATTGCACCAAGTAAACTGAGACCCAGAATAACCACAATCCATTTAGCCAAAGTAATAAAAAATCATTGAAATTTCTCTCCACCACTTGGCCTTTGGCATAGACAATGGAGGAAAAGAATGTTTTATTGGCATTAGGGATAATAATGAAAAGGTTGTAATTTTTGTTTATATCATAGATGAGGGTGATGATAGAGTGTAAATTGTGAACCAACTTACACCTTAATAAAAACCTACCTTCTCGACTAAATGAAGAGTATAGTGGTGTAGTATATCGAACCTAATCAAACGACAATCAAGTTATTGAAGTAAAAGTAAAGAAAACCAATCGAGAAATAATTAAGAAAATTAATTGAATTAAACTAAGACTACTACTAAAGATATTGAAGAATATGATAAGATAAGGTCAAGAGAACTGAATCCACCTAATTACCATGCAGTATATAATTAACTTAAACTAGTTCTAGTAATCAAACAAATAAATCGTTAAAGAAATGATTGAAATCAAAACCCTAACAGGATCCTATGATCAACAAAGCATGTATTACTTGTTCCTAGCATAAATCTAAGCATATTATAGTCCTTGTTATCAAACATATGTGAGAATCGACTGAATAAAAAGGTACCCCATTCAAGTGGTCACCTAATGTTCATCTCTAAAGAACTGCAAACCTAAGAAGAAAGACATAGAGGTAATAAAATATAATCAAAGAATAATTATTTTTACCTGCGCATGCTCGAATCACATGGTATTGTGCATTTATTATAATCATGTAGAAATATGAATTAGAAGATATGAAAACTAAGAACTAGAAGAAGAAAACTATAAAACAATAAAGTAAAAAGACTTCAGCTCCTCTCCTGAAGAGGAAACTTAGTCTAGCATGCTTGAATTAGAAGACAACAATTGAAGAAAAGAAATATTTATTGAAGAAAAAGAAATCTTTGCAATTTTAGGCCTACTTCTCTCTTAAAAATTGTGTAGAGAATGAGATGGCGGAGACCCTATTTGTAGGTGAAAATACAAGGACTCGGGCTTTAATTAAACACTTTGGATTAGGGTGATACAAGTGTATCCTATTTGGGAACTTAGCAGTTTTATTCCTTGTAGGACAAGGAAGGGAAAACCTTAAAATAAGTTTCCTTGTTCCATTAGGAATAGAAATTGAGGGGAAAAGAAATACTTTTCCTTGGCCAACTAGAAGTTGTCCAAAGCCTATAAATATATGTTTTGGCATAAACCAAAAATATATAGAGAGAAAGATGTAGTCTTTACTTGTTTCAAGAGAAACCACTAAGGTTTAGTGGTTTAGTGATGTTTTGGCATAACCCAAAACATAGACCAAACATAGCTTATTTTAGCTTGTTTAGAGAAACAACTTATTTAGTTGTTTAGAGAAACCACTAAGGTTTAGTGTTTTATAAGAGAGGCAACTAGGGCTTAGCTTGTCTAGAGAGTATTGTGAGGCAGAGATTCTTGTAATCTTCATACTATTCAATATAGAAGATAGTTTCTTCGAGATTTTGTGTTTTGTTTATCTTATTTACTGCTATTGTTTAATTCCGCATTCAATAGTATATTTACCTAGTAATTTGTATCAAGTTAGTATCAAGAGCAAAGTTCGATTCCCTGGTGGAGTTTTCTGTGGTTTATGGTCCTAACTCTTTTGCAGTACAAAAACTAGGTAAAGTTCATGTGTCCTTGGAAGATTCTGATAAGACAAGAACAAAGAAGATGACAAAAACAAAATCAAAGAAATCCGAGGTGGAGACATCTACTTCGCAAGATAAAGCTAGTATCGATGAGACAATGGTTTTGTATCAGAAACATATGGAGTTGATGAATTCTACTCTTTTGAAGCTAACCGATTTCATCATAAAAAAAACGCAGAAGACCAAGCAGAAACAGAGAAGTTCAACTCATGAGAAGTTTGTCTTGATGACATGTCATTAGGTTGATCAAGAGGAACCATTCAAAGAACATTGCATAATGGAGCGCAAGATGACTAAGACACGAAGTGTGAAACAACAGATAGTGTTTCGTATTGGGCGTGCATGTCAAGTTCCAAGCAAAGTAGAATGGTTGAACAAAGTCCAGGGAGCTTTCAAGTTCTCTAATCTCCGTTTCTAACTTAAACGGGAGTTTAAGTTCCTAAAGTGGGGAGCCATGATACAGGTGTATCCTATTTGAGAACTTAGCAGTTTTATTCCTTGTAGGACAAGGAAGGGAAAACCTTAAAATAGGTTTCCTTGTTCCATTAGGAATAAAAATTGAGGGGAAAAGAAATACTTTTCCTTGGCCAACTAGAAGTTGTCCAAAACCTATAAATATATGTTTTGGCATAAACCAAAATATATAGAGAGAGAAACATGTAGTCTTTACTTGTTTCAAGAGAAACCACTAAGGTTTAGTGGTTTAGTGATGTTTTGGCATAACCCAAAACATAGACCAAACATAGCTTATTTTAACTTGTTTAGAGAAACAACTTATTTAGTTGTTTAGAGAAACCACTAAGGTTTAGTGTGTTTTATAAGAGAGGCAGCTAGGGCTTAGGTTGTCTAGAGAGTATTGTGAGGTAGAGATTCTTGTAATCTTCATAATATTCAATAAAGAAGATAGTTTCTTCGAGATCTTGTGTTTTGTTTATCTTATTTACTGCTATTGTTTAATTTTACATTCAATAGTATATTTACCTAGTAATTTGTATCATAGGGTTTGGGTGAAGGTTCATTGAATCTAGATCGAATTTTGAATCATTGAGGGGTGTAGAGAGTCCTTGATCCTTATCTTCATGATGGGTATATTTGATTTAACATTATTCAACTCCATTTAAGTAGAATCTAACCAAAGCTTCGACTTTTGTGCTTCTAGCAACGACGATCTACGATTCAAACTCTCTACATCAAACAACTAATGTTGTTTTAGTACATTGAGTTTCCTCATCTTTTGTCTTCTTCCCCCCCCCCCCCCGAAAACTTGACACTCTATTTGTTTTGTGAAGAAAATTATAATTTTTGCTTTAGGACTCTTGGGTTTCATCCATGTAGATCTAATCATTTTGTATCATTGGATTATTTCTAAGATGTGGGGATAGGATTAAGCCACGTGTTAATTAGGTATAGTTGGTGTGAAAACTGATTTAGGAGGGAGAAAAGTATTTTGGTTTTTGGGGTATTTTGACAAGTGTTGTTATTATTAGATTTGATAAGAGTAATTTTGGTATTCCAAAAATATTTTATTTAATAATAAAAAAAATAATTTTCATAACGTCTTCTTTGTTTTCCGTCTAGTTGGATCACTACCTTCTATCTAGACACCCTATCACTCTCAACCCTCTTTTGAATATCGGATCTGAGCTTAAATTCTTCTTAAGGTTTACTATCTGTCTGTTGATTCACTTGTTGAAAGACGTATAGCGGATCTGGCATCTAAATATCCATTAGAGATCCTAAAGTTTTGACTTCTCACTCTTCCAAGTGGTTTCAAGTGGAGCAAAGTGAACCAAGAGAGACTTCTTTAGAGACTTGGTATGATTTGGTGCCTCAAGGGCTTGGTTTTTGAGATATATCTGGGATTCAAGTTCTTTAGATTTGGTTTTTCTTTCTTAGGTCTGTTTGATTCAAGTGGTAAATTGATGTACCGGTGAAATGGAGGATATGGGATGGTATTTCTAAAATCTGGAGAACCGGAGAAGAAGAGAAGACACGAAACATTAAGATATATTCTTGGGTGATTTAGGTTTTGGCCACGTAAATTTATACTAATTAGGTTTTGGAGTCTTTTTCTTTGGAAATTAGGTTTTAGCCATCTATTTTGAACCATAATCTAAACAAACCCGGTTGAACTGAATATATTTTTGAAATACCAGAATTTACCCCTCAAAGAATGCATGTGCACTTCACATGCTGAAAAAACACTAACAAGACTTTTTAAAACACATGTCATTATTTTATAAGTCCGGATGACCATAATCTAACGGGTCTTGTTCTTCTAAGTTTATCTCTTCTCTACCACTTCTACTCTTCGTCTCCTTCTCTAACACTTCCAGCCACCATCATCGCTACTTCTCTCATGGGGGCCGTTCCATCCACTCCCCTCTTCAGCCACTCCCATCTCACTCCCCATCTGAGCCGTCCAAGTCAACAGATCCAGTGGTTGGGATTTAAACAAAAATCACTTAAAACTAATTAGGATAATAAAGGGTACAAAAGTCTATTACTACTAAGTTAAAAGAAAAAAAGGTTTTTGGTTAGGTTTTTTTTCTCTTATCTCTCTGAGTCTCTGACCTTCAAGAACTGGTCTTCTCTTTCAATCAAAAAGTGTTTCAGATTAGAGACAAAGGCAAACAATGAAGAACACCACTCAATTAAACCTCTTTCGCCACTCACCACTAAGACCATTGATCAATCCTTTTGGAAATAATGATAATTCAAACATATTATTGAGGTGAAACTCAAATCAATACCCAATATAAAAAAACAATTTTTTTTTTTTTGACAAAATGGGTGATTAGATTTCGAATTTCCTCTATAATGATTTTGTGTTCTTTTTGGTATATAAATCTGCTTGTTCTATTTTGATTTTGTACGAATTCAATCTAAATTCAAAACCCATCAGACTTTCCCTTTATTTGAATTTGGTTTTTAAAATGGTGTTAACATGAAAATAACTGTAACGAGATTGAGTTTTAACTTTTAAGAACCCACTAATCAGGAAAAAGAACTTGAAGTTATAAAATCATATCAATTAGGTGGGTTGTAAAATTTTTTAGGTCAAACCTTACTGCCTTAGCAATCTTAAATAAGCCTTCATCAACTCCGATAATGGCAAATGAAGGAATATGAAGATCACATTTGAATTGCAGCTCAAAAAACCATGAAGAAGGTCAGGTTTAGTTAATTAGAGACGACGGAGAAGAAGGTCGAAAGAGATTGAATACAAAGCTAAACTCATTTTGTTCTAATATAGTATTAATTTACTATTGTACCCATCATTATTTTAGTATATTGAAAGTAAAGTAGTTTATAATTTTAACCACTGGATCTGTTGACTTGGAACAGAAGAAGAAACTGAAGCTTTATTCACATAAAATTTAAAGCAGAAATAATTACAAAGAAAACGAAAAGAAAACTTACAGAAACTTGAGCTAATTCACATATATATACCCCCTGAAGAAAGCTTCAGGTAAAAAGAAAGATCGAAAGATTTACAAAAAGAAAAATGGAAAGGTTACAAAAGAAAAGATTACAAAAGAAGAAAAGGGAGAAAAGGAGAGAGGGCTTGCTTCTGAACGTTGTTGAAAGCTTGTATAAGGCTTGAACGTTGTGGAAGACTTGATTCTTCATTAGAAAAGCCTCCTTATATAGGCAAATTGAAAGTGGTAAGTGGGCCCCATTGGGCATCTTGCTAGTAGGTGGGCCCCATTGAGCACCTTGTGTGTGGGCCCCATTGAGAGCATCTTCTTAGTGGATGGGTCCCATTAGGCACTTCATGTGATGTGTGGACCCCATTGAATAGTGGCGAGCATTATCTTTAGTGGATTAACCTGTTGTCTCGTGGGTGTTGTGGACCCCATGGTCGGCTGATTAACCTGTTATGTAGACTCCATCTTCTGTCTCGGAGTTTGATAAATGAGCAGATATATTGTCCTGTGAATACTGATAATTGAGCAGATATGTTTTCTGTTTTGTAGTCCCTTTGATTCACGGGAGCTAAAATGATAATTGAAATGGATTCTGATTGATGGCTTTAAAGATGGAAAGTAGATGGTTAAACCAGAAATTGGAAAGACTTGTGGGTCATGAAGGAGAAAAAACCAAATTTGGTAGGCCTGTGATTTAGGCTTGAAAATATTGAGATTGAATTGAATTGGGTTGAAAGTGGAAATAATTTTCTAATGGATTTGTAAGAAAAGTGGAAACTGATTAATCCACCTCTAGGTCGACATCATCGTCGTCCTCATCCTCATGTTGAGAAGAACTCTGTTGAGAGCATCCTTGTTTAAGGTCCCACCATGCAACAATAGTGTTAATTGGAGAACTAGTTTCTTTGCTGGCAGTGGGATTTGTGTCCATGGGAGAAATATCTCCAAAAGAAGCTTGGATATGTTCTTGCATTTCTTTCAAAACTCGCAATTTGAGTTCTTGAGATGAGAGACCAGGGTGAGCTTTGGTCAGTCTTTCTCTAATAACAGAGATGGGATTTTCTGGCGAAGGTTCTTTAAGAACAGGGGATTGCGTATGTCGGGAGATATATAATTGTTCTAGTTTTTGGATATCAGGAGTAATACTTAGGACTTTACTCTCGATAGGGCAATTTGCCCACCACTTATAATGGTATTGTCGACAGAGGCCATGAAGTCCTTCATTTGCCTGGTATTGGCAACTATAGGTCCAGACCCAAATCCATGGGATAAGATAATCAGACAGAAAAAAGAGGAACGATTTACCTCGAATAGTATCTTTCCCTTTAAAAAGATGATGGAATTGAAGATAAGATTTGTAAAGAACTGTTAGTTCTGCAGGTAAGTAATCCAAATTTGAAAAACCAATTATAAAACCAGTTAGGAATTTCATTATTGTCTTTTTTGAAATCTTCATCAAAATAGAAGAACCAAGAATGTTTTCTTTGAGGATTTTGGTAAAAGAACGAATAAGTCCAGGCATCCATATAATCCCAATAATTATAGGATTGGTTATAATTGTGATACTGTCCACGTAATTCTCGCAATTTATTTGGGTCGCCCCAGTCTGAAGATTTGAGAACCCTATGAATCATTGCTTTGCTATAAGCAAAAGGGGAATTAGAAGTATTATTCCTTCTCCTATGTTCAAAAGTGACTGAATTAGTCTCTTCCAGAATTGATTCATAGAAATATCTATGTTTTCCACCTCTGATAGGACTATTATCCTTTTCGTCAAAATATTTTTGACTCAAAATAGTAGGATCATTTATCCATTTGTCATCCTCAGGATTAAGGATTACCAATAGTTCTGTGTAGTTCTTTAAGAACAACTTCGGCTCATTGTTGCCTAATAAGGCATCTTTCATTGTTTTGTCTATTGAGACTTTTGAAGAAGAGCCTAATTCAGGCTTGATAGGGACTGATTTTCGCTTATTACGTCCGCGAGCCATATAAGGCGCTGAACTCATCCCTGCAAATATTCGCGGGTGAGAAAATCAGGAAGAGAATTATTATCTCCTTTTATGTATTCTATTTGAAATTCAAATACTGAAAGAATTGCTTGCCATCGGGCAAAGATATGTTTAGATGCTAAATTTTTAACATCTTTTTCAATAATATCTTTTGCAGAGCTACAGTCAATTCGTAGCAAAAATTCTTGATTTATTAAATCATCTTGGAATTTATTGATACAGTTGACTATAGCCAACATTTCTTTTTTAACAGTCGAATATTTGACTTGAGCATTTTTCCAAATGCCAGAATGGAATCTAATTAGATCCTCTTTATTTGTCAGAGAATTTCTCTGTTTGAGTATTCCTCCATAACCTCTATTAGAGGCATCAGTTTCAACAATTTTCAATCCATTGGGATTGGCCAGAGATAGGCAAGGTAATTGTTTAGCTTTAAGCTTAATTTTCTGGACCGCTTTTGTATGTTCCAAGGTCCAAGGTTCAGGATTTTTGCGAAGTCTTTCATAAAGAACTTTAGTGTCAAAAGCTATGTCTTTATAATAATCAGAGATATAGTTAAGGCTTCCTAAGAACCTTTGTAATTGTTTTTTATCTTTTATTTCATCAGGGAATTTTGATGCAAATTCTATAGATCTGTCAATAGGGATAATTTTTCCTTGACAAATATTGTGTCCTAAAAAACGAATTTCGGTTTTAAAAATCTTCATTTTTGGGGCAGAAACAACTAAACCATTTTTCTTAATAAGATGGGAAAATATGTTTAGATGTTTAAAATGTTCATCAATGGAATTAGAAAAGATTAATATATCATCAATATATACAATGCAAAATTCAGTATAAGCATTAAAAATTTCATTCATGATATTCATAAATTCTGAAGGAGCATTTTTTAAACCAAAAGCCATAACATTCCATTCGTAATGTCCAAAAGGAACAGTAAAAGCAGTTTTATACTTATCTTGTTCAGCAATCTGAACTTGCCAGTATCCTGATTTTAAATCAAATTTAAAAAATATACGGGCATCATTTAAGCGTTTTAATAAAAAAAATTTATTAGGGATGGGATAACGAATCCATTTTGAGAACCTTATTAAGGGGTTTATAATTAATAACTAATCTAGGAATCCCTCTTTCTTGTTCAGCATTTTTATTTACATAAAAGGCTGCACAACTCCAACAAGAAAAGCTTTTCCTAATAAGTCGTTTATCTAGAAGACCTTGAATTTCAGTCTTACATAATTCCATATAAACTTTATTCATTTGAATTGGTCTAGCCTTAGTAGGTATCATGTTATCATTAAACCCTTCAATATAAGGTAATTGTACTATGTGTTGTTTCCTATCCCAAAAGGCATTAGGAACATCGCTACATATTTCTTTTTGAAATTGTTTTTCTAAGGAAAGAATTTTTTCTTTAATAGCAAACTGTCCTAATTGTTTATCAACAGAAGCATAGCTTATTTCATGAGACAAAAAATTGATTTGTTTTTCTTTTAAAATCAAAGTCTCTTGTAATTGATTGATATAATTTATCTCAGGTTTAATGATAAATTCAAAGATTATCTTTTTCCCCTTTATAGTAGTATGAATTCCATTATTATCGATTCTTTCAATAGGCCAAATAAGGCTTAAAAAAGGTCTTCCTAAAATTACCATTTGGGATAAATTATCTGATAAGACAAAAGGTGTATTAATACAAATACCATCATTGCAAACAAAAACATCTGATAATTTATAATTTATCCTCATAGGAGAACCATTGGCAGTATTCAATGCATACTTAGTTTTCTCAAAATACTTAGTAGGAATTAATCCTTCTCTTATACAATTAAGATCGGAACCACTATCAACCAAAGCAATAGTTTCTAAAGTAAAATCTTGATTAATAACTAATTTTACTTTAATATGCCACTTTTGATTGGTAGGGTGATGTAAGGATAGTAGTTCTCCAATATTATTTATTTCAGGTGAATTATTAGAATTAGTCTGATTTTGAAATAAGGAAATTTTTCCCTTTAAAATTTTTATATCTGATTTAAGATTATTAATTTCGCCTTTAAGGTCAGAAATAGTAGATTTACTAATCATAGAATTAGATTCATTATTATGAAGATCTTTAAAAGAAGAAAAAGGTTTATAAGTATTTTCTAAATAATTTTGAAAAGCTTTTCTTCTTTCAACAGGATCAGATATTTTATTAATAAGATCTAAAATTAAGGTCTGATCATTACCCAGAACATTTATACTAGGGATGTTATAATTCAGAGAAGTTTCTTGATAAAAACCCTTTGCTAATTTTGATCCCCTATTAGTGATATCATATTGAAAAGGTTTATATATATTAGTAATATCTCTTGAAGAAGTAATTTCCCTTTTTATCTGATTAGTAATCAGTGTGACATTATTCTTTTTAAGATATTGATTAAAAACAAATTGTTTTTTGTAATTAGAAACAAATTGGGTTTTGCAAATAACTTGATTAGTTCTAATAAAGACAATTTTCTGACGAAAAGGTTTCTTGGAGATTTTCCTTTTAGAAATAATACTAGGTGACAAAACACGTATAGTATTATAGACTTGATTAGGATATTGTCCTATATCATAATTCCCAGTCAATTCCTGGGTGAAAAATCATTTTGAAAAAATTCTTTATTACTAAAGTTGAATTTTGAAATAATAATTTTTTCTCTAGAAGAATCAAAAATAACATCGTCATGCCTATCATCTAGACTAGTATCGATATTATTGCCAATCTTTCTAGATGAATCGATAGTGACGTTATAAGTGATATCATGTCTGACGTTAATATTACTGTCAATATTTCTGAGAATATTATTGACCTTGATATTACTGTCTTCAGTATTTTTATTTTTGTCAGATATAATATTATCATCAATCAAAGTTTTGATTGGTTGATTTTGACTCAAATCATCTAAATCAGATTTAATAGAAAAAGAATGAATTTTATTCTAGAAATATTCTTTTCTTGATTCAGGTTTATTAACCATATTGATAATTTGTTTGTTGATAGGTTGTAAATCTGAAATATCCTTAATTAACTTTGTCTCTTCCGAGATCGGTTGTTTAGGAACAGTCGATTTCAGAATAACAGATTCATCTATTAATTTAGGAGACTGAGTAGGAAGGTGATCAGATTTAGGACACTTATCATCCGTATTAGTTCTATTTCTAAAATAGTCTTTGACTACAGATGATTCCATAATATTACTCCACTCTATCACATATTGTGCGTAAGGAATAATACTTTTAGTTTCATCTAGATATTTATAATATTTTTCTTTAAGAAATTCATGTTGGCCTTTAGAACAATGTTACCAATACCATTTTCGGAAGGCATCATTCTTAGGGCTTTTAAATTCATCATTAATGACTACTCGATTAATTTTAAATTCCTTGGTTAATTCTATTATATTAATAGAAGAGTTCATTTTCAAAGGGATAGGATTAATTATCTCTATATTAGAGATTTTCAAATATTCTTCATTCTTGAGAAACATATTAAACATTTTGGAATAATTTTAATTATAGAAAGTTTTAAGTAAAGCAGAATAACACGAAAGTGAAGATGTCAATAAGGAGTTAGGGATCATGCAGTTCTTAACACAAAGGTAATTATTCAGGAATGAAAACATTAAGAATAAATGTTCTAGATCAGTATCCATGATTAATACTGACAGTCAGCGATTTAAGTCACAACTAATAATTATTTCATATCTTAATCCATGATTAATTCCAATAGTCAACGATTTATGTCACAGCTAATAATAATTTCATATCCAGATCTATGATGAACTCCAAATACTACGAATTACGGACAAATGTCCCTAAACGCCTAACGGCCACCTGCCTGCGGCTAAACGGGTAGTCACCACATAGCTAAATCTTCATTCATCATAGACCGGAACACTTAATTAATACAGCCGGAGACTACAAGTAGTCCAACGCGACGGAGTCGGGATTAATCATAAATAAAACACAAAACACTTATTAGTCGGAGACTACAAATAGTCCAACGCGACGATGTCAAACGACTAATCATAAATCTCATCAAGAGTATAGATAATACTACTAACAAGGTTTTAAGCAATAGAGGTCGATTTACACGTGAGTGCTCAGACCCTCATCACTGCTGCTGTCAGAGGCTACCAATAGCAGCTTGACAATCCATTCCCCGTATAACGGGTTGCAGTACTCCAAAGGAGTTGCTTTCGTTCCCCCTTAGTACATATTTCTCCATTTCTCAACGAAGAGCTAGTACAGTATCATCGTTCTCATCTCGAATAATTACTGTTGATTAAGCCACTACATGTTCCCCAACAGTAATTTACGCTGACATGGCGCTGATACCAAAATTAAAGCAGGATTATGAATAGTAAAATAAACTAAGAACAAAATAGCGAAAATTTCAGAAATTTAAAACATAAAATTAAAATGAAATAAAACAGATATTAAAGGTAAGAAAACAAGAAAACAGAAGAAGAAACTGAAGCTTTATTCACATAAAATTTAAAGCAGAAATAATTACAAAGAAAACGAAAAGAAAACTTACAGAAACTTGAGCGAATTCACATATATATACCCCCTGAAGAAAGCTTCAGGTAAAAAGAAAGATCGAAAGATTTACAAAAAGAAAAATGGAAAGGTTACAAAAGAAAAGATTACAAAAGAAGAAAAGGGAGAAGAGGAGAGAGGGCTTGCTTCTGAACGTTGTTGAAAGCTTGTATAAGGCTTGAACGTTGTGGAAGACTTGTTTCTTCATTAGAAATGCCTCCTTATATAGGCAAATTGAAAGTGGGAAGTGGGCCCCATTGGGCATCTTGCTAGTGGGTGGGCCCCATTGAGCACCTTGCTAGTGGGTGGGCCCCATTGAGCACCTTGTGTGTAGGCCCCATTGAGAGCATCTTCTTAGTGGATGGGTCCCATTAGGCACTTTACGTGATGTGTGGACCCCATTGAATAGTGACGAGCATTATCTTTGGTGGATTAATCTGTTGTCTCGTGGGTGTTGTGGACCCCATGGTCGGCTGATTAACCTGTTATGTGGACTTCATCTTTTGTCTCGGAGTCTGATAATTGAGCAGGTATATTATCCTGTGAATACTGATAATTGAGCAGATATGTCCTCTGATTTACGAGAGCTAATAGATTCTGATTGACGGCTTTAAAAGTAGATGGCTAATAAACCAAAAAATGGAATGACTCGTGGGTCATGAAGGAGAAAAACCCAAATTTGGTAGGCCTGTGATTTAGATAATTTGCCATGATAAAGGGCCATGATGAGCAGTAAGTTCAATCTTATTATAAGAATTTCGTTTGAAATCGAAATTCAGGACTGTCAATTTGGAGGCGATAAAATTTACTGTTGGATTAAATTTAAACCACCAGTTATTAAACCAGGTGGGAACTGATCTTTTATTCTTTTCAAAATCAGTGGAGAAGTAAAAAACCCAGAAATATTCTTTATCAGGGATTTGATGGAAGAAAGTATAAATCCATGCATCCATATAGTCCCAGTAATTGAAGGTTTGGTTACCGAAGCTTTTAGCTCGGAGAAGGGGACCAATTAGGTTTCTGTGGTTGAGGGGATCACCACCCCATTCTTCTTGTTCCATTATATTATGGATATATGCATTTCGAAAAGGCATAGGTAAATAATCAATAGTAGTTGGAGAATTATCCAAAGAGACGGAATTAGTCTCGATTAGAATAGCTTCGTAGAAATTTCTACGATTATAAATTTGAGATGGACTATTAGTCCCTTGACCAAATAACCTTGTACCGAGATAAATAGGCTTTTTTACCTATTTTTCATCTTCAGTAGTCAAGGAAAAAAGTAATTCATTGGAATCCTTAAGGAATAATCGGGTACCATTATCCCATATTGAGGGTTCACTGATTTTTCTTTTCCTGTCTAATAAGACTGGAGAAAAAATCCCTAATTCGGGAGAGGGGGAGGAAATATTACCTTTTCCCTTATCGGTGTCCGAATTAGGACCATATTTCTGACTAGAAGAAGCCATTCCTGAAAAGACAATAATAATGTCTGATTGTAATGATAGTAATCATAATAATTGTATAACTTCTATTAGAAGTAAAAGGTCATCGTGCATGAATTTATGCCTTATGTAATTTTTTGACCATAATTATGGTATGGGCTAATTCTGACTATAAGTCAAGATTATAAACTTTCAATATCTGATAAGATTTCGAACTTCATGTTTATAATATAAAATCCTTTCTACCTTATAAGGCATTATGAATTAGTCCTTGAATTAGGACGGGAATATTATAATTGTCTCATAAGACATAAAGTTATTTGTCTATTAGACATTACCAATCCTTGAATTTAGGATGGAAAAGTATCGTCTCATAAGACATAAAGTTCCCCTTGTCTATTAGACATCATGAACCATTCCTTGAATTAGGATGGAAAATTGTTAAGATTGTCTCATAAGACTATCTTGCTCGTAACATGACTATAAGTCAGTAATTCCTGCAATTATGAGGGATAATTATCCTTTCAACGAAATTCTTGTTTCATAATAGAATTCATAATTATGTCTTATAAGACAATGGCGGTACTGCTACCTGATCTATTGGATTGTTCTTCATCAATCTGTTCTTCAAAAATCATTTTTTCTTTTAATTTTTTGATATATTCATTATTGGGTTTAATAGTAAATTCAAAAATCATTTTGTTATCCAAAAGAGTAGTATGAATTCCTTCATCATCTATTCTTTCAATAGGCCAAATAAGGCTTAAAAAGGGTTTTCCTAAAATTACCATTTGTGAAAGAGTATTAGATAAAACAAAAGGAGTTTTAATACGAATAGTTTTGTTACAAATAAGAACATTAGATAATTTATAATTTATTTTCATAGGAGAACCATTAGCCGTATTTAAGGCGTAGTAAATTTTTTCAAAATATTTAGAAGGTACTAATCCTTCTTTTATGCAATTAAAATCTGACCCACTGTCTATCAGGGCAATGGTGTCTAAAATAAAATCATGATTAATGATAAGTTTAGTATTAATATACCATTTTTGGTTAATACTATGATTTAGAGATAATAAATCCCCAATTTCATCTTTATTGATGATAGGAGGAGGAAAGGTATTATTATTGGTTTCAAGTTGGGAAACTCTCCATTTTAGATTATTTATTTCAATTTTGAAATTATTCATTTCACCTTTAAGGTCAGAAATAGTAGTTTCTTTTCCAGTAGTTCTTGATTCAATTCTATCAAAAACTTCTTGTAAAGAGTAAGGTTTTAAACTACTATAACTAGTATTAGAAGAATTTTCCAAATATTTTTCGATAGCTTGCCTTTTCTCAATAGGATCAGCTATTTTATCAATAATATCAAGAATTAATTTCTGATTTTCAGATAGGACATTAATACTAAGTCCATTCATATCAATAATAGCTTTGTAATAGTCCTGGGAAGTCTTGCAATGAGTAGAACAACCTTTCCCTGACTGATTACTGCTACTAGAATCACTATTAGTGAGTTCCTCTATTTCCATGATTTGGTCAGAAGAATCATCCGAGTAATAACTACTAGAAGATTCATTATTATCAAGAATTTGATTAATTTGTTTTTTAACATTATCGTCAATGCTTAATTCATTGATTTGTTTGCGAATATCAATTTTTGAATAGCAACGATTAGCATAATGACCTTTTTTACCGCATTTATGGCAAGTAATATTTTTCAAATTCTTAGAATTCCCTTTAGGGTGAGAATTAGATTTATTCTTAGGCCAGACCTGGTCAGGTCTCTTATAAGATTTTCTACGAAAATATTTATTAGAAATTCTTTTCTGAGATAAATCCTTTTTATTTTTCTGTTTAGGCATATCATACCCAAATTGTTCACAGAATTGTCCTAATTCTTTTCTTCCAGTTAAATTCTGGGTTTTAAGCTGATTCTTAAGACGGATATCATTACAAAGGGCTAACCCTTCAGAAGTGCATTCACTAATGAGCTCACCGTAAGTGTAAAAATCATAAGGGATCTGAATCCCATCATGCTTATTTCTTAGTCTATTTTTGACTTTTTCAGCAAATAAAAGAGGCAAACCAGAAATGAATTTTTCTTTCCAAAAGCATTATTACCATCATGCCTATTATTAATTTTAGCCATGAACACATCTTTATACCAACGAAAATGAGTTAACGTTGGACATTTTAAATTCATTAGCAAGTCCTTACCTCGTTCATGGGTGGTTATGGTATTACCGATAAAATGTTTAATTATGGTTTGAACTAAAGTGTAAACAACATCCTCTTTTTGGACAGTTTGTCCAGAGGTACTAGGTTCTATTTTTACAGAAGCATAAATTTCTTCTTTTTGACTAGTGGTAAGAATATTATCCCACCAACCCTTTAATTGGCCCGTAAAACCAGCAATAATACAGTTAGCAGTCTGTTTATCTGTATTATTAGAATTTTTGCAAACAGTAGCAAACATAAGCATTCTATGTAAAGTGACATAAATTAAATATTCAGATAAACTATCTATATTCCATTCGTAGATAGTTTTGGCACTGTAAGAAGTTTGCACAACAATATAATCTTCTTCATTAAGAAGGTCAGTAGGAGTGGGCCTAGGATAATAGGTCCGGGTAGGCGGTATTTTAGCTTTATTAGATTTGCTAAATTCAAGTTCATTAACTTCTTGCTCCATATTATGCAAAATATTTTGAAATTCTTCAATATTTTCGTCCGATAAATTATTGTTACCATTTGATAAAACACCAATATGATTATCGGTTAATTTTATTCCTTTTAATTTTTTAGTAAGTTCATCAATAAAATCATTTTGACTTAATTTATTACTTCCTAAATTAAATCTCATCTCAGGAGGAGGTTTAATATTAACAGGGAAGATTTCTCCATTAGGTTCGGGCTTATTAACCGCGGTTTCAATACGAAGAAGCTGTTTACCTATAGTTTGTAAACATAAATTGGTATAATTTGACTGTTTAAAAACCTTATTTAAATCTGATTCTTCTTTGGAAGGTTGGATGTAAGCAACGGTTTCAAGAGTGGTTGACTCATTTATTAATTTTAAAGGCTGAGTAGGAGGATGAATAGCCTTGATGCTTCTACCATCAGTAGTAGTCCAACTTTTATAAAAGTCTTTAATAACACATAATTCCAAAGTTCTATCCCATCTTAGCACATTGTGTGCAAAAGGGATAATACTTTTAGTCTCATCTAAATAATTATAATACTTTTCTTTAAGAAATTCATGTTGTCCTTTATTATAATGATCCCAATACCATTTACGAAAGGTATCATACTTAGGACTTTTAAATTCATTATTAATCGCTATTCGATCGACTTTAAATTCATGATTTAATTCAATTACATTAATAGAGAATTCCATCTCCGAAGGAGTAGGATTAAGAGCAGACGGCCTAGAATAAAGGCCATGGGGAATAGCATTATCAGATTCTTTAATACCTCTAATCTCAAAATCATTTTCTATTTTATCAGGAATACTAGAAGTGGAAGCTCTAGAAGGTTCCGGAGAATAGAAAGTCTTAATAGATCTGAGACGAGATATTCTATTAGAAGAAAACCGGATCTCAATATCTCCCTCAGGAGTCTGAGTGATTTGATCCAGATTTCTATTAATTGGTTGGGAAGGGATAAGTCCCTGATGGTCCCAATTTTCAGGATAACTAATTTGATCCCAAGGAATAACCTTATTGCATGCCATATTGGATTTTCCTAAATTAGTCTCAATAATTGTAGTGTTTCCTTTATTACTAATTAGTTTAGCATTAGAACTTAAAGTGTTCATTACTTTAAATTGAATTCTATAAGCTACATTAAGAACCTCTGGCCCTGTAAGAAATTCATATCCTTTTGTGTCGAGATCCATCATAACACTTTGCATGATGTTATCATCAGATAAAGATAATTCCAGATTAGGATATATATTACAGTAAACTGGTCCATTACTAGTAGTGGACTCCATAATACCCATTAAGGATTTTTGATAATTGGTACATCTAGCATCCCTAAGGGCTAGAAGAAAACAACAATCAATTCCTTTCAGGTGTAAAGGTTTTACTGCAATTTGAATTAATCCTATATGGATATAATGATAATTTTGTCGATATCTAATAATATCTTGTTCAGTTATTAGAGGAATAGACCTTTTGTTTCCATTAACTGGCATAGTATGCTCTACTGTCTTAATAGACATAGCAACTTTGTAATCAAAAGAACCAATATTATAAATTCTTTTTGGTTCGATCTTGGGCATATCCCAATTCAATAATTCATTTTTCATTTTCTCTATATTAGAGATTTCGATACATTCTTCATTTTTAAGAAATTTCTTTTTATTTTTAAACAAATTAAACATCTTGAAATAATTTTAATTATAGAAATTTTTAAGTAAAGCAGAATAACACGAAAGTGAAGATGTCAATAAGGAGTTAGGGATCATGCAGTTCTTAACACAAAGGTAATTATTCAGGAATGAAAACATTAAGAATAAATGTTCTAGATCAGTATCCATGATTAATACTGACAGTCAGCGATTTAAGTCACAACTAATAATTATTTCATATCTTAATCCATGATTAATTCCAATAGTCAACGATTTATGTCACAGCTAATAATAATTTCATATCCAGATCTATGATGAACTCCAAATACTACGAATTACGGACAAATGTCCCTAAACGCCTAACGGCCACCTGCCTGCGGCTAAACGGGTAGTCACCACATAGCTAAATCTTCATTCATCATAGACCGGAACACTTAATTAATACAGCCGGAGACTACAAGTAGTCCAACGCGACGGAGTCGGGATTAATCATAAATAAAACACAAAACACTTATTAGTCGGAGACTACAAATAGTCCAACGCGACGATGTCAAACGACTAATCATAAATCTCATCAAGAGTATAGATAATACTACTAACAAGGTTTTAAGCAATAGAGGTCGATTTACACGTGAGTGCTCAGACCCTCATCACTGCTGCTGTCAGAGGCTACCAATAGCAGCTTGACAATCCATTCCCCGTATAACGGGTTGCAGTACTCCAAAGGAGTTGCTTTCGTTCCCTCTTAATGCTAAACTAATTAGTAATAAAGGAAACACTACAATTATTGAGACTAATTTAGGAAAATCCAATATGGCATGCAATAAGGTTATTCCTTGGGATCAAATTAGTTATCCTGAAAATTGGGACCATCAGGGACTTATCCCTTCCCAACCAATTAATAGAAATCTGGATCAAATCACTCAGACTCCTGAGGGAGATATTGAGATCCGGTTTTCTTCTAATAGAATATCTCGTCTCAGATCTATTAAGACTTTCTATTCTCCGGAACCTTCTAGAGCTTCCACTTCTAGTATTCCTGATAAAATAGAAAATGATTTTGAGATTAGAGGTATTAAAGAATCTGATAATGCTATTCCCCATGGCCTTTATTCTAGGCCGTCTGCTCTTAATCCTACTCCTTCGGAGATGGAATTCTCTATTAATGTAATTGAATTAAATCATGAATTTAAAGTCGATCGAATAGCGATTAATAATGAATTTAAAAGTCCTAAGTATGATACCTTTCGTAAATGGTATTGGGATCATTATAATAAAGGACAACATGAATTTCTTAAAGAAAAGTATTATAATTATTTAGATGAGACTAAAAGTATTATCCCTTTTGCACACAATGTGCTAAGATGGGATAGAACTTTGGAATTATGTGTTATTAAAGACTTTTATAAAAGTTGGACTACTACTGATGGTAGAAGCATCAAGGCTATTCATCCTCCTACTCAGCCTTTAAAATTAATAAATGAGTCAACCACTCTTGAAACCGTTGCTTACATCCAACCTTCCAAAGAAGAATCAGATTTAAATAAGGTTTTTAAACAGTCAAATTATACCAATTTATGTTTACAAACTATAGGTAAACAGCTTCTTCGTATTGAAACCGCGGTTAATAAGCCCGAACCTAATGGAGAAATCTTCCCTGTTAATATTAAACCTCCTCCTGAGATGAGATTTAATTTAGGAAGTAATAAATTAAGTCAAAATGATTTTATTGATGAACTTACTAAAAAATTAAAAGGAATAAAATTAACCGATAATCATATTGGTGTTTTATCAAATGGTAACAATAATTTATCGGACGAAAATATTGAAGAATTTCAAAATATTTTGCATAATATGGAGCAAGAAGTTAATGAACTTGAATTTAGCAAATCTAATAAAGCTAAAATACCGCCTACCCGGACCTATTATCCTAGGCCCACTCCTACTGACCTTCTTAATGAAGAAGATTATATTGTTGTGCAAACTTCTTACAGTGCCAAAACTATCTACGAATGGAATATAGATAGTTTATCTGAATATTTAATTTATGTCACTTTACATAGAATGCTTATGTTTGCTACTGTTTGCAAAAATTCTAATAATACAGATAAACAGACTGCTAACTGTATTATTGCTGGTTTTACGGGCCAATTAAAGGGTTGGTGGGATAATATTCTTACCACTAGTCAAAAAGAAGAAATTTATGCTTCTGTAAAAATAGAACCTAGTACCTCTGGACAAACTGTCCAAAAAGAGGATGTTGTTTACACTTTAGTTCAAACCATAATTAAACATTTTATCGGTAATACCATAACCACCCATGAACGAGGTAAGGACTTGCTAATGAATTTAAAATGTCCAACGTTAACTCATTTTCGTTGGTATAAAGATGTGTTCATGGCTAAAATTAATAATAGGCATGATGGTAATAATGCTTTTGGAAAGAAAAATTCATTTCTGGTTTGCCTCTTTTATTTGCTGAAAAAGTCAAAAATAGACTAAGAAATAAGCATGATGGGATTCAGATCCCTTATGATTTTTACACTTACGGTGAGCTCATTAGTGAATGCACTTCTGAAGGGTTAGCCCTTTGTAATGATATCCGTCTTAAGAATCAGCTTAAAACCCAGAATTTAACTGGAAGAAAAGAATTAGGACAATTCTGTGAACAATTTGGGTATGATATGCCTAAACAGAAAAATAAAAAGGATTTATCTCAGAAAAGAATTTCTAATAAATATTTTCGTAGAAAATCTTATAAGAGACCTGACCAGGTCTGGCCTAAGAATAAATCTAATTCTCACCCTAAAGGGAATTCTAAGAATTTGAAAAATATTACTTGCCATAAATGCGGTAAAAAAGGTCATTATGCTAATCGTTGCTATTCAAAAATTGATATTCGCAAACAAATCAATGAATTAAGCATTGACGATAATGTTAAAAAACAAATTAATCAAATTCTTGATAATAATGAATCTTCTAGTAGTTATTACTCGGATGATTCTTCTGACCAAATCATGGAAATAGAGGAACTCACTAATAGTGATTCTAGTAGCAGTAATCAGTCAGGGAAAGGTTGTTCTACTCATTGCAAGACTTCCCAGGACTATTACAAAGCTATTATTGATATGAATGGACTTAGTATTAATGTCCTATCTGAAAATCAGAAATTAATTCTTGATATTATTGATAAAATAGCTGATCCTATTGAGAAAAGGCAAGCTATCGAAAAATATTTGGAAAATTCTTCTAATACTAGTTATAGTAGTTTAAAACCTTACTCTTTACAAGAAGTTTTTGATAGAATTGAATCAAGAACTACTGGAAAAGAAACTACTATTTCTGACCTTAAAGGTGAAATGAATAATTTCAAAATTGAAATAAATAATCTAAAATGGAGAGTTTCCCAACTTGAAACCAATAATAATACCTTTCCTCCTCCTATCATCAATAAAGATGAAATTGGGGATTTATTATCTCTAAATCATAGTATTAACCAAAAATGGTATATTAATACTAAACTTATCATTAATCATGATTTTATTTTAGACACCATTGCCCTGATAGACAGTGGGTCAGATTTTAATTGCATAAAAGAAGGATTAGTACCTTCTAAATATTTTGAAAAAATTTACTACGCCTTAAATACGGCTAATGGTTCTCCTATGAAAATAAATTATAAATTATCTAATGTTCTTATTTGTAACAAAACTATTCGTATTAAAACTCCTTTTGTTTTATCTAATACTCTTTCACAAATGGTAATTTTAGGAAAACCCTTTTTAAGCCTTATTTGGCCTATTGAAAGAATAGATGATGAAGGAATTCATACTACTCTTTTGGATAACAAAATGATTTTTGAATTTACTATTAAACCCAATAATGAATATATCAAAAAATTAAAAGAAAAAATGATTTTTGAAGAACAGATTGATGAAGAACAATCCAATAGATCAGGTAGCAGTACCGCCATTGTCTTATAAGACATAATTATGAATTCTATTATGAAACAAGAATTTCGTTGAAAGGATAATTATCCCTCATAATTGCAGGAATTACTGACTTATAGTCATGTTACGAGCAAGATAGTCTTATGAGACAATCTTAACAATTTTCCATCCTAATTCAAGGAATGGTTCATGATGTCTAATAGACAAGGGGAACTTTATGTCTTATGAGACGATACTTTTCCATCCTAAATTCAAGGATTGGTAATGTCTAATAGACAAATAACTTTATGTCTTATGAGACAATTATAATATTCCCGTCCTAATTCAAGGACTAATTCATAATGCCTTATAAGGTAGAAAGGATTTTATATTATAAACATGAAGTTCGAAATCTTATCAGATATTGAAAGTTTATAATCTTGACTTATAGTCAGAATTAGCCCATACCATAATTATGGTCAAAAAATTACATAAGGCATAAATTCATGCACGATGACCTTTTACTTCTAATAGAAGTTATACAATTATTATGATTACTATCATTACAATCAGACATTATTATTGTCTTTTCAGGAATGGCTTCTTCTAGTCAGAAATATGGTCCTAATTCGGACACCGATAAGGGAAAAGGTAATATTTCCTCCCCCTCTCCCGAATTAGGGATTTTTTCTCCAGTCTTATTAGACAGGAAAAGAAAAATCAGTGAACCCTCAATATGGGATAATGGTACCCGATTATTCCTTAAGGATTCCAATGAATTACTTTTTTCCTTGACTACTGAAGATGAAAAATAGGTAAAAAAGCCTATTTATCTCGGTACAAGGTTATTTGGTCAAGGGACTAATAGTCCATCTCAAATTTATAATCGTAGAAATTTCTACGAAGCTATTCTAATCGAGACTAATTCCGTCTCTTTGGATAATTCTCCAACTACTATTGATTATTTACCTATGCCTTTTCGAAATGCATATATCCATAATATAATGGAACAAGAAGAATGGGGTGGTGATCCCCTCAACCACAGAAACCTAATTGGTCCCCTTCTCCGAGCTAAAAGCTTCGGTAACCAAACCTTCAATTACTGGGACTATATGGATGCATGGATTTATACTTTCTTCCATCAAATCCCTGATAAAGAATATTTCTGGGTTTTTTACTTCTCCACTGATTTTGAAAAGAATAAAAGATCAGTTCCCACCTGGTTTAATAACTGGTGGTTTAAATTTAATCCAACAGTAAATTTTATCGCCTCCAAATTGACAGTCCTGAATTTCGATTTCAAACGAAATTCTTATAATAAGATTGAACTTACTGCTCATCATGGCCCTTTATCATGGCAAATTATCTAAATCACAGGCCTACCAAATTTGGGTTTTTCTCCTTCATGACCCACGAGTCATTCCATTTTTTGGTTTATTAGCCATCTACTTTTAAAGCCGTCAATCAGAATCTATTAGCTCTCGTAAATCAGAGGACATATCTGCTCAATTATCAGTATTCACAGGATAATATACCTGCTCAATTATCAGACTCCGAGACAAAAGATGAAGTCCACATAACAGGTTAATCAGCCGACCATGGGGTCCACAACACCCACGAGACAACAGATTAATCCACCAAAGATAATGCTCGTCACTATTCAATGGGGTCCACACATCACGTAAAGTGCCTAATGGGACCCATCCACTAAGAAGATGCTCTCAATGGGGCCTACACACAAGGTGCTCAATGGGGCCCACCCACTAGCAAGGTGCTCAATGGGGCCCACCCACTAGCAAGATGCCCAATGGGGCCCACTTCCCACTTTCAATTTGCCTATATAAGGAGGCATTTCTAATGAAGAAACAAGTCTTCCACAACGTTCAAGCCTTATACAAGCTTTCAACAACGTTCAGAAGCAAGCCCTCTCTCCTCTTCTCCCTTTTCTTCTTTTGTAATCTTTTCTTTTGTAACCTTTCCATTTTTCTTTTTGTAAATCTTTCGATCTTTCTTTTTACCTGAAGCTTTCTTCAGGGGGTATATATATGTGAATTCGCTCAAGTTTCTGTAAGTTTTCTTTTCGTTTTCTTTGTAATTATTTCTGCTTTAAATTTTATGTGAATAAAGCTTCAGTTTCTTCTTCTGTTTTCTTGTTTTCTTACCTTTAATATCTGTTTTATTTCATTTTAATTTTATGTTTTAAATTTCTGAAATTTTCGCTATTTTGTTCTTAGTTTATTTTACTATTCATAATCCTGCTTTAATTTTGGTATCAGCGCCATGTCAGCGTAAATTACTGTTGGGGAACATGTAGTGGCTTAATCAACAGTAATTATTCGAGATGAGAACGATGATACTGTACTAGCTCTTCGTTGAGAAATGGAGAAATATGTACTAAGGGGGAACGAAAGCAACTCCTTTGGAGTACTGCAACCCGTTATACGGGGAATGGATTGTCAAGCTGCTATTGGTAGCCTCTGACAGCAGCAGTGATGAGGGTCTGAGCACTCACGTGTAAATCGACCTCTATTGCTTAAAACCTTGTTAGTAGTATTATCTATACTCTTGATGAGATTTATGATTAGTCGTTTGACATCGTCGCGTTGGACTATTTGTAGTCTCCGACTAATAAGTGTTTTGTGTTTTATTTATGATTAATCCCGACTCCGTCGCGTTGGACTACTTGTAGTCTCCGGCTGTATTAATTAAGTGTTCCGGTCTATGATGAATGAAGATTTAGCTATGTGGTGACTACCCGTTTAGCCGCAGGCAGGTGGCCGTTAGGCGTTTAGGGACATTTGTCCGTAATTCGTAGTATTTGGAGTTCATCATAGATCTGGATATGAAATTATTATTAGCTGTGACATAAATCGTTGACTATTGGAATTAATCATGGATTAAGATATGAAATAATTATTAGTTGTGACTTAAATCGCTGACTGTCAGTATTAATCATGGATACTGATCTAGAACATTTATTCTTAATGTTTTCATTCCTGAATAATTACCTTTGTGTTAAGAACTGCATGATCCCTAACTCCTTATTGACATCTTCACTTTCGTGTTATTCTGCTTTACTTAAAACTTTCTATAATTAAAATTATTCCAAAATGTTTAATATGTTTCTCAAGAATGAAGAATATTTGAAAATCTCTAATATAGAGATAATTAATCCTATCCCTTTGAAAATGAACTCTTCTATTAATATAATAGAATTAACCAAGGAATTTAAAATTAATCGAGTAGTCATTAATGATGAATTTAAAAGCCCTAAGAATGATGCCTTCCGAAAATGGTATTGGTAACATTGTTCTAAAGGCCAACATGAATTTCTTAAAGAAAAATATTATAAATATCTAGATGAAACTAAAAGTATTATTCCTTACGCACAATATGTGATAGAGTGGAGTAATATTATGGAATCATCTGTAGTCAAAGACTATTTTAGAAATAGAACTAATACGGATGATAAGTGTCCTAAATCTGATCACCTTCCTACTCAGTCTCCTAAATTAATAGATGAATCTGTTATTCTGAAATCGACTGTTCCTAAACAACCGATCTCGGAAGAGACAAAGTTAATTAAGGATATTTCAGATTTACAACCTATCAACAAACAAATTATCAATATGGTTAATAAACCTGAATCAAGAAAAGAATATTTCTAGAATAAAATTCATTCTTTTTCTATTAAATCTGATTTAGATGATTTGAGTCAAAATCAACCAATCAAAACTTTGATTGATGATAATATTATATCTGACAAAAATAAAAATACTGAAGACAGTAATATCAAGGTCAATAATATTCTCAGAAATATTGACAGTAATATTAACGTCAGACATGATATCACTTATAACGTCACTATCGATTCATCTAGAAAGATTGGCAATAATATCGATACTAGTCTAGATGATAGGCATGACGATGTTATTTTTGATTCTTCTAGAGAAAAAATTATTATTTCAAAATTCAACTTTAGTAATAAAGAATTTTTTCAAAATGATTTTTCACCCAGGAATTGACTGGGAATTATGATATAGGACAATATCCTAATCAAGTCTATAATACTATACGTGTTTTGTCACCTAGTATTATTTCTAAAAGGAAAATCTCCAAGAAACCTTTTCGTCAGAAAATTGTCTTTATTAGAACTAATCAAGTTATTTGCAAAACCCAATTTGTTTCTAATTACAAAAAACAATTTGTTTTTAATCAATATCTTAAAAAGAATAATGTCACACTGATTACTAATCAGATAAAAAGGGAAATTACTTCTTCAAGAGATATTACTAATATATATAAACCTTTTCAATATGATATCACTAATAGGGGATCAAAATTAGCAAAGGGTTTTTATCAAGAAACTTCTCTGAATTATAACATCCCTAGTATAAATGTTCTGGGTAATGATCAGACCTTAATTTTAGATCTTATTAATAAAATATCTGATCCTGTTGAAAGAAGAAAAGCTTTTCAAAATTATTTAGAAAATACTTATAAACCTTTTTCTTCTTTTAAAGATCTTCATAATAATGAATCTAATTCTATGATTAGTAAATCTACTATTTCTGACCTTAAAGGCGAAATTAATAATCTTAAATCAGATATAAAAATTTTAAAGGGAAAAATTTCCTTATTTCAAAATCAGACTAATTCTAATAATTCACCTGAAATAAATAATATTGGAGAACTACTATCCTTACATCACCCTACCAATCAAAAGTGGCATATTAAAGTAAAATTAGTTATTAATCAAGATTTTACTTTAGAAACTATTGCTTTGGTTGATAGTGGTTCCGATCTTAATTGTATAAGAGAAGGATTAATTCCTACTAAGTATTTTGAGAAAACTAAGTATGCATTGAATACTGCCAATGGTTCTCCTATGAGGATAAATTATAAATTATCAGATGTTTTTGTTTGCAATGATGGTATTTGTATTAATACACCTTTTGTCTTATCAGATAATTTATCCCAAATGGTAATTTTAGGAAGACCTTTTTTAAGCCTTATTTGGCCTATTGAAAGAATCGATAATAATGGAATTCATACTACTATAAAGGGGAAAAAGATAATCTTTGAATTTATCATTAAACCTGAGATAAATTATATCAATCAATTACAAGAGACTTTGATTTTAAAAGAAAAACAAATCAATTTTTTGTCTCATGAAATAAGCTATGCTTCTGTTGATAAACAATTAGGACAGTTTGCTATTAAAGAAAAAATTCTTTCCTTAGAAAAACAATTTCAAAAAGAAATATGTAGCGATGTTCCTAATGCCTTTTGGGATAGGAAACAACACATAGTACAATTACCTTATATTGAAGGGTTTAATGATAACATGATACCTACTAAGGCTAGACCAATTCAAATGAATAAAGTTTATATGGAATTATGTAAGACTGAAATTCAAGGTCTTCTAGATAAACGACTTATTAGGAAAAGCTTTTCTTGTTGGAGTTGTGCAGCCTTTTATGTAAATAAAAATGCTGAACAAGAAAGAGGGATTCCTAGATTAGTTATTAATTATAAACCCCTTAATAAGGTTCTCAAAATGGATTCGTTATCCCATCCCTAATAAATTTTTTTTATTAAAACGCTTAAATGATGCCCGTATATTTTTTAAATTTGATTTAAAATCAGGATACTGGCAAGTTCAGATTGCTGAACAAGATAAGTATAAAACTGCTTTTACTGTTCCTTTTGGACATTACGAATGGAATGTTATGGCTTTTGGTTTAAAAAATGCTCCTTCAGAATTTATGAATATCATGAATGAAATTTTTAATGCTTATACTGAATTTTGCATTGTATATATTGATGATATATTAATCTTTTCTAATTCCATTGATGAACATTTTAAACATCTAAACATATTTTCCCATCTTATTAAGAAAAATGGTTTAGTTGTTTCTGCCCCAAAAATGAAGATTTTTAAAACCGAAATTCGTTTTTTAGGACACAATATTTGTCAAGGAAAAATTATCCCTATTGACAGATCTATAGAATTTGCATCAAAATTCCCTGATGAAATAAAAGATAAAAAACAATTACAAAGGTTCTTAGGAAGCCTTAACTATATCTCTGATTATTATAAAGAGATAGCTTTTGACACTAAAGTTCTTTATGAAAGACTTCGCAAAAATCCTGAACCTTGGACCTTGGAACATACAAAAGCGGTCCAGAAAATTAAGCTTAAAGCTAAACAATTACCTTGCCTATCTCTGGCCAATCCCAATGGATTGAAAATTGTTGAAACTGATGCCTCTAATAGAGGTTATGGAGGAATACTCAAACAGAGAAATTCTCTGACAAATAAAGAGGATCTAATTAGATTCCATTCTGGCATTTGGAAAAATGCTCAAGTCAAATATTCGACTGTTAAAAAAGAAATGTTGGCTATAGTCAACTGTATCAATAAATTCCAAGATGATTTAATAAATCAAGAATTTTTGCTACGAATTAACTGTAGCTCTGCAAAAGATATTATTGAAAAAGATGTTAAAAATTTAGCATCTAAACATATCTTTGCCCGATGGCAAGCAATTCTTTCAGTATTTGAATTTCAAATAGAATACATAAAAGGAGATAATAATTCTCTTTCTGATTTTCTCACCCGCGAATATTTGCAGGGATGAGTTCAGCGCCTTATATGGCTCGCGGACGTAATAAGGGAAAATCAGTCCCTATCAAGCCTGAATTAGGCTCTTCTTCAAAAGTCTCAATAGACAAAACAATGAAAGATGCCTTATTAGGCAACAATGAGCCGAAGTTGTTCTTAAAGAACTACACAGAACTACTGGTAATCCTTAATCCTGAGGATGACAAATGGATAAATGATCCTACTATTTTGAGTCAAAAATATTTTGACGAAAAGGATAATAGTCCTATCAGAGGTGGAAAACATAGATATTTCTATGAATCAATTCTGGAAGAGACTAATTCAGTCACTTTTGAACATAGGAGAAGGAATAATACTTCTCATAGGGTTCTCAAATCTTCAGACTGGGGCGACCCAAATAAATTGCGAGAATTACGTGGACAGTATCACAATTATAACCAATCCTATAATTATTGGGATTATATGGATGCCTGGACTTATTCGTTCTTTTACCAAAATCCTCAAAGAAAACATTCTTGGTTCTTCTATTTTGATGAAGATTTCAAAAAAGACAATAATGAAATTCCTAACTGGTTTTATAATTGGTTTTTCAAATTTGGATTACTTACCTGCAGAACTAACAGTTCTTTACAAATCTTATCTTCAATTCCATCATCTTTTTAAAGGGAAAGATACTATTCGAGGTAAATCATTCCTCTTTTTTCTGTCTGATTATCTTATCCCATGGATTTGGGTCTGGACCTATAGTTGCCAATACCAGGCAAATGAAGGACTTCATGGCCTCTGTCGACAATACCATTATAAGTGGTGGGCAAATTGCCCTATCGAGAGTAAAGTCCTAAGTATTACTCCTGATATCCAAAAACTAGAACAATTATATATCTCCCGACATACGCAATCCCCTGTTCTTAAAGAACCTTCGCCAGAAAATCCCATCTCTGTTATTAGAGAAAGACTGACCAAAGCTCACCCTGGTCTCTCATCTCAAGAACTCAAATTGCGAGTTTTGAAAGAAATGCAAGAACATATCCAAGCTTCTTTTGGAGATATTTCTCCCATGGACACAAATCCCACTGCCAGCAAAGAAACTAGTTCTCCAATTAACACTATTGTTGCATGGTGGGACCTTAAACAAGGATGCTCTCAACAGAGTTCTTCTCAACATGAGGATGAGGACGACGATGATGTCGACCTAGAGGTGGATTAATCAGTTTCCACTTTTCTTACAAATCCATTAGAAAATTATTTCCACTTTCAACCCAATTCAATTCAATCTCAATATTTTCAAGCCTAAATCACAGGCCTACCAAATTTGGTTTTTTCTCCTTCATGACCCACAAGTCTTTCCAATTTCTGGTTTAACCATCTACTTTCCATCTTTAAAGCCATCAATCAGAATCCATTTCAATTATCATTTTAGCTCCCGTGAATCAAAGGGACTACAAAACAGAAAACATATCTGCTCAATTATCAGTATTCACAGGACAATATATCTGCTCATTTATCAAACTCCGAGACAGAAGATGGAGTCTACATAACAGGTTAATCAGCCGACCATGGGGTCCACAACACCCACGAGACAACAGGTTAATCCACTAAAGATAATGCTCGCCACTATTCAATGGGGTCCACACATCACATGAAGTGCCTAATGGGACCCATCCACTAAGAAGATGCTCTCAATGGGGCCCACACACAAGGTGCTCAATGGGGCCCACCTACTAGCAAGATGCCCAATGGGGCCCACTTCCCACTTTCAATTTGCCTATATAAGGAGGCTTTTCTAATGAAGAATCAAGTCTTCCACAACGTTCAAGCCTTATACAAGCTTTCAACAACGTTCAGAAGCAAGCCCTCTCTCCTCTTCTCCCTTTTCTTCTTTTGTAATCTTTTCTTTTGTAACCTTTCCATTTTTCTTTTTGTAAATCTTTCGATCTTTCTTTTTACCTGAAGCTTTCTTCAGGGGGTATATATATGTGAATTAGCTCAAGTTTCTGTAAGTTTTCTTTTCGTTTTCTTTGTAATTATTTCTGCTTTAAATTTTATGTGAATAAAGCTTCAGTTTCTTCTTCTGTTTTCTTGTTTTCTTACCTTTAATATCTGTTTTATTTCATTTTAAAATTTCTGAAATTTTCGCTGTTTTGTTCTTAGTTTATTTTACTATTCATAATCCTGCTTTAATTTATATATATATATATAATTTTTTTTTTTTTTTTTTTTTTCTCCTTATCAAATCTTGATGAACTAACTCAGTAGTAACAGTCACTGCTTCCACCGTTCTCCTCTATTTTCTCATCCCTTTTCTTTCCTCTTCCTCTTGCCACTACCCCACTACTACCAATATTATCCAATCTTCTTTGACATCCAATACAACCACCACCCCCGCTATTATGCAATCTAAAAAAAAAAAATCTCCACCACCACTCATAAACATCACTTCAACTCTTTTTCCATCACCATCACAATGTTAATTCTGTGTTTCCACCACCAAATACACCAACTGTTCATCGTATCAACAAACAAATTGGATTATTTCAAACCCATTCAAAAAAGAAATTGTTAATTTATAATTATTAATCTGTAATTTCTCTTCTTTTTCTTGAAAAGAAAAGAAAAACAATGATTACCATTTCACAACGATCTCACCACAATGTCACCACCACCATTGCCCAATGTCTCTCCTCTAAACTACCAACCAATTCGCGCCAACAATCAATCCTCCACCAAACAATTCACAACAAGCTATAATCTTTGCCCCAGTTTCACATTCACAAAGAGCCAATCATTTCACCACATTCGAGGTCATCATAAGATCCTTAGTCAATTTTATGAATCACAAACCCTAATTGAATTTCAATTAACAACAATCATTATAGTTATTCTTAGAGTTTGGCACGAAGACTTGTTGAGAAATTGAAATCTTTGAAATGAATTTAGATGACCAAATTACTCACTTTGACAACGAAGTTTGAAGTTGGTTGCAAAACTGACAACCAACTACAAAGTTAACAATGAAGTTTGAGTTAGCTTTCTTAACTAACATTGGGAACGGAATCCGGTAAATTTCGTCGGCGCACTTACTGACGTGTAAAATATTTGAACACGTGGCGTTGACTGCTACACGGTGTCACTAACTATTGCCACGTTGGCACGATAAGAAGCTCATGGTAGGCACGTGATTAATTAAAAAGTTGATTACAATAAAATCTCTTTCAGACAACAATCAAAACTAATTTAATAAAATCAAAACTAATTTATTCTTTCTTTACAAAAATCTCTTTCTTTACAAAAATCACTTTCACTGTGGTCACTTTCACTGCAGACTATGTAGTATTTTCAGCTTAATGAAAATCTTTTGGTCATGTTTTATCTGTTCATTCCTTTGGTCATGTTGATATTGTGTAGATTTTTTGTTTAAATTCGGAACTGCTACAAAAAATACACTGAATTCATCATTTTATTCAATGATATAAAATAAAATAAAAACAACAACAACAATTACATCCAACACTAACATCCAATTCTTCCTTGCTATCTGCTTCTTCATTTCTTTGATCATGTTGTAATCTTCAATTTTTTTTTTCAAGAGCAAGCTTTGATTTCTCTAATTTTGCATTCCTATTTTCCAAAATGCGATTTCTGTTTTCCAGCTCTTCAATTTGATTCATGAAGTATTCTTCTTTCTTCATCGTCTCCAATTGAGTTTTTGGCACAAGATTATCAACCCACACAAAGTAATTACATTCTCCCCTCACACCGTTGATGAATTTTCGATTTTTGTTGGTTTCCGTACCTGAAACTCTAATTGGAGCAGGAATTCCACATTTGCAGGTGGCGTATGCATTGGTATAAGACTTAGTGGAGCTTGAAGACATGGTTTTCATGAAACTTGGGGAAGAAAGGGTAAGAAGAGCTTTAATTAGATTTCTAGGGCTTCACTGGTATAAATAGACAAAGGAAGAAGATGATGTTTAAACAAGGGTTAACCGTTATTGCTTTTTCTCACGTGCAAAGCACGCATGGACTTAACCGTTATTGTTTTTTCTGTTTATATTATTTACTTACGTGTCATTAAATGGCAAGCCACGTCATACATATTCTTCCACGTCACACAGTTCAACGGAGAAAACTACCGGAGAATTTTTCAATGTTAGTCAAGAAAGTTGACTCGAAGTTCATTGTCAAATTCGTAGTTGGTTGTCAGTTTTGCAACCAACTTCAAAGTTCGTTGTCAAAGTGAGTAATTTGGTCAAATTTAGATATGTGGTAATTGGATTGTTTTTTTCTAGAGTTTTGGGAATTCAAGTAGGATAGATTGGTTCTGGTCATGAAATTGGTTTTAGAAGTGTAGGTCTCGTGATTTTCACATGATTTATTAAGAAGGGTATTTTGGTCTTTATAAATTATTGTTTGGTTCAACATCTGGTTCATGGCCAAAGTCTAATTTCCAAAGAAAAAGACTCCAAAACCTAATTAGTATAAACTTACGGTGGCCAAAACCTAAATAACCATATATTATTCTTTAAATATTGTACAATTACTAATCTAACCTTCCTAAGAATATATTAGAAAAAGAATCCACTCAAATCAAACAGACCCTTAGTATTTTTTAAATCTAAGATTTGTGTTCTTCTTTGGTGTTGTTACATTTGAGATAGTGGAGTTTTATTTTGTTGTGAATCTATCCTTTTAGTAACTATTGTTGAGCTTGAGTTTAAGAATTTGGTGGCTGTAGATCTATTTGTTCTTGCTCCTGTTAGTTATGGTCATGAAAGACCTTTGAAAGGTTAGACTTTACGAATGCAGTAGGAGGATGTGATGTTCATCTCATCAACGTGGGGGTTGAAGAAGGAGAAATAATGTTGAATTTTGACTTTTGCTTGAGTTCAAGGAAATTAATTTTAATGGAAATGTAGTCCAACTTCAAAGCTCATGTTTTTGTTGGATCTGGTCATACATCGACCATTTGGATATCCTTGTTGTGGTGTTCAAAGCTTGAAGATCTCTTGCTAAATATGAGTTAGGAAGACGAGTCATGAATAAACCCATGAGAATGGCTTTGTATTGGGCTTCGGCCCAATTAAAATTTAGTAGTGTTTTAAATGGGAGTTATTCTTCCCACCCAACGAAGTTGTAAAAAAACCATGTCTAACAAAATTAAACATAATTTGTCAAAAAACCCATATGTAATTATGAAATTACCCCCATTACATCTTACTATACACAATCATAAATCCCATTACTCTGTTTTTTTCTCCTCCTTTCTTCTTTACTTTCATCTTCTATTATGTTCTCTAAAATGACTGAACATGTTTTTTTATCTTCTTAAGCGTCATTTAACTATCTTTTTTGGACTCTCCAAGGGTTGGATAATCCAAACCCAACGATAAGTCTAATTAATTTGTGTAAAAGACTTGTAGTACAATCGTGATCTTACATTCTGAATTTTAATATACTGTGGTATAAAACTATATAAATTATTTCTCAAATTGGGAAGATGTACCCATTTACTATGATAATTTGATTTTTTACACTCCACTTTGATGACTACTTATTGAACTCACTAAAATAGAAGAACGAATTCAATGTTGACTGCAATCTAGAAATTCAATAGGTTAGCATTTCAATGATTTACTTCAAACCCCATGATTTCAAATTCACCCCAGGAAAAACATCAATAGTCAAATTTCAACGAGAATTAGCCAAAACCATGGGGGTTAAGAACTAGGACATAAAATTAGAGGATATCGTAAAGAGGAATTGAAGGATGTTGGTGGAAGAGGGAGTTAGAGTGAGGGCAAGTAGTAAAATGTGTATAGGTTTTTTGACAAGTTTTTATAGTCGGGTTTTTTTGACAAGTTTCTCCGGTGGGAAGAATAACTCCCTTTTAAATGTATATTCTTATGTCTTTTATGGCATGGGCTCTAGCCCAATTATTTCTCTAGTGTATAGTGGTTCGCTCAAATGACTATAATTTTTGGGAGCTTTGTAAGCTTTATCGGTTCTAGAAATTAGGCCCAAGGATCAGGAGTCGATGTTTTTTTTAGGATTTAAAACTTGCTAAAGTTTCTTTAGGCCTAAGGATGCGGGTTAGAGTTTGTTTAGGTTTTAAACTATAAATTCGGGGTTTCATTGTTTCTAGGCCCAATTCGTCTATCTTAAAACAAACACGTATTTTTAAAATACCCATATTGCCCTTTTATCAAATTGTTGAAAAGTTACCAATTGTTTAGATCTGGAATGCTCTGTTTCCGTTTTGAATTTCGCAGCTCCTAAACCTTAAAGAAGAAGATTGTTATAGAAGAAGAAGAAGAAGAAGAAGAATTTTTCTTTAGAGATTTGAAGTTCAAGGTTAGTTTTTCATTGTTGATGAAGTAAACATCATGATTTTGTGTATATGTATGATGAATTGTTTATGAAGTAAATATCATGATTCTTTTTTTAATTTTGTTCATCAATTAGGTTTTAGTTGATGAATTGGTTTTGTTTATGATTTTGTTTCTTTAATTTGTTTATCAAAATTGGCAATTGAATTTGATGTTTTTGTTTATTTGATTTTGTTGTATTAAATTAGGTTTTCTTCGATTTAACTTTTGTTCAATGTGTTCATGATGTTTGTGATTTGATTTTGATTAATTTGATGGATTCATTTTGATTTGATCAACATGTTTGTCAACAGATTTTAGAGTTGATCAACATATTTGATCGATCAACATATCGATCTATAAATAGATATTGGAGATGTTGATCAACTAGATAATGTTAGTTGTTTGAGTTATTTGAGTTGATCAACATATTGGAGTTGATCAACATCAACTCAAAAATGTTAGCCTGAAGTTAACTAAATTTTTTTATATGTGCAGTGAATATAGATATAGATGATGATGATGATGATGATGATTATAATGAGCCTGAAGTTCCTTCTATTGATGAAGGTCCTGGTGTTTTTATTGATGGTGTTGAACAGGTGTTCTTGCCGTTGTTAAGAAGGATAAATGGATTTCCTTGCAAGCATGTTGTGGCTGTTATTGCTACCAAAAGTAATGTAGTGTATGATTATGTTAAAAGTTATTTTCACACTAACTCATTTCGTGACACGTACTCCACGCAATTCAACCAATTCCATCAGAAGAGAAGCTTGAGGACTTTGTTGAAGAACCTCATATATTACCACCAGATGTGAAGAGATCTCCTGGAAGACCAAGGATCATACGTATTCCAAACACCGGCTCAAGAAAGGTACCAAGAGCTCAGACATGTTCAAGTTATATTACAACTGGTCGTCATAACCGAAGGACGTGCCTATTTTTAAATGATTAGATTCTAGTTTGTTTTTTTTTTTTTTTTTTTTTTTTTTTTTTTTTCTGTTTTCAGTTTGTGATAAAACATTGCTCTACAGATATAATTCAATTACTTGGGTGACGATATATTTTAATTTTTTTTTCTATGGTTGTTTTTAGTTATATATGGTTGTAATTTGAATGTTGTGACAATACACTTATCAGGATTTATTTTTATTTTGACCTGTATAAATAATTGATCAGCAAATATTGGAGTTGATCAATGTATTGATCAACATAGGTTGCACAAATATTGCAGTTGATCAATATTTTATTGTTGTGTGATAGTTGATCACCATGCTGATCAATATAGGTTGTAGTCGATCAGTTTATTGATCAACTAGATAACATAAAATACAGAGTTGATCTACATATTGAGCAACAATATTGAATTGATAAATGTGGTGATCAACTATAAATTCAAAGTACTTGGACATGTTAGTGTTTATCAACATTTTGATGTACTATGGAAAATTATTTAAACCAAGATAAGTCATCAAAAACATATTAATTTCATTACACAATAGAAAAAGTTGTGTTTACAACAATTTATCATTCAAACATAATATTATTTACCAACTGGACACTAATATAAAAAAAAAAAAATACATTGTTTATCAAGTCAAAATAAAAGAACACTAATTTCAATCCATCTTTGCTTCGTTGGAAACTTCCTCTTTTTTTTTCTTCTTTTTCGTTGCTTCCTTGGCAGCTGTCACTTTTTTCAATTCTCCTTGAAAATGCACGGCCGATTGCTCATCATTTCAGACTACATTATTCCAACTTGATTCCTGAAAATATAATGGAGCAGTTAAATACTTTAGTTTTGAATTAGGAGAATTTGAAGTTGATCAATATATTGATCAACAATTTTCAAGATATTGATAGTTGTTTTAGATGTCATGGTTGATCAATAAGTTGATCGACCAATTTCAAGTTGATCAATGTGTTGATCAACCATTCATATTGATAGTTGTTTTAGATGTCATGGTTGATCAATATATTGATCAATATTTTATTGGTTTGATCAATAAGTTGATCAACCAATTTCAAGTTGATCAATGTGTTGATCAACCATTCATATTGGTAGTTGTTTTAGATGTCATGGTTGATTAACATATTGATCAACATTTTATTGGTTTGATCAACATGTTGATCAACATTTTATTGGGTTGATCAATATTTTGATCAACTAATTTCAAGTTGTCAATGTGTTGATATCAACCATTCATATTGATAGTTGTTTTAGATGTCATGGTTGATCAACATTTTATTGGTTGTTGATCAAACATTTTATTGGGTTGATCAATATTTTGATCAACTAATTTCAAGTTGTACATGTGTTGATATCAACCATTCATATTGATAGAGGAACGCCGTTCTGTATCTGATTTATTCTTATCAGGTTTATCGGATTCTGGTGATCTCTCCGGAGAAGATAAACTGCCACGTGCCCTTACAATCTGGCTGCATGTTTACCCATGTTTCCAAGAGTCACACGTGTAAGATAGGTGTCCTCTTTGTCTATTTGGGCTTTTTGACTGTGGGCTCAGTCCATCTCATTGGGCTTTCTTTAATCTTTACTAAAATTACTAGGTCTTGTCCTGGTGTCCAAAATTGCCTTTGGGGTCCTTTTAATTTACTGCCATGAATTTGCTTGCTTGGAACTGTAGGGGAGTAGGTCTGGACACTACAGTTTGGTGGCTTAAAGATCAAATTCGTAAAAGCAGACCTTTTCTTGTGTTCCTTTGTGAAACTAAAGCAAGTTTGGAGAAGTCAAAGTATTCAACAGCATTTTCCCGATTGGGAGTTTTTTGTTTTCCCATCTAATGGACTGAGTGGTGGGCTCTGGATATTATGGAACAAATGGTGAAATGGTGGAAGGTTGAGGTGCTTGTTGCTATGGAATGGATCATACATGTTAAAATAAAAGATGATCAGAAGTTTGTATGGTATTTGTCTACTGTGTATGGCAGCCCAAATCCAGCTAAACGACGCACTCAATGGCATATGCTTGCTGCTAACCAGCCACCCTCTTCTATCCCTTGGCTCTGTATTGGTGACTGGAATGATATTGTGTCTTCCGATGAACAGATTGGTGGTAAGCCGGTGTTGCCTTACAAGATTAAACCTTTTCAACATTTAATGGAGTTATGTGGATTAATGGATCTTGGTTTTAATGGGCAACGATATTCTTGGACTAATGGTCAAGCCGGATTCAAACGAGTGTTTAAACGCCTTGATCGAGCTTTATGTAATGTAGTGTGGAGGGCAGCATTCCCCAATGCTCGTTTACATCACATTCCCACGTTACAGTCAGATCATATGTTGTTGCTGGTTCAATTAGTCCCACCAACAGAACAGCTAAGGAAACCTTTTAGGTTTGAGGTCATGTGGACCTTTAATGATAGATGTGAAGAGGTGATCAACCAAGGCTGGAATGAACCTATTGCAGGGTCTTCATCATTCATATTAACAAAGAAATTATCAGCATGCAGTAGAAGATTGTCAAGGTGGAATAAGGAAGAGTTTGGCTATCTTAAAGCACGAATGCAAAGGTTGCAACAGAAAATTGATGATATCCAACAAAAGTTAACAGCTCAGGAAATGCCATCAGAGATAGATCAACAGGAGGAAACGACGTTATTGTTCGAATATGATGAATGCATGAGATGGAATATGTGCATTGGGCACAAAAGGCAAGATTTGATTGGAATCATTTCGGGCACCTCAATACTAAATTCTTTCATGTTGTGGTCACAAAGAGGAGACAATGTAATGCAATTAACACTTCGTTTGATGAAGGAGGTATTGAACTACATCATCGGCAGGATATTGGCAATCATCTTCAAACTTATTTTCAGAATTTGTTTACAACTTCAGATCCTATCCTACATGACAATTTCTTTCAAGATATTCCTTGTAGAGTGACACAAGATGATAACCAAAGTCTGCTGGCACCCGTGACAACGGATGAAATTTGGCAGACTCTGAAGTCAATTGGCTCTCTCAATGCACCAGGACCAGACAGGTACCAAGCTGTGTTCTTCACACAATTTTGGCATATCGTTGGACCTCAGGTGATCTCAGTTATCCACAATTTCTTTTCGTCAAGCACCTTCTCTTTGCAACTAAATCATACAAATTCCTTATCCCTAAATTCCCATATGCCAATAGACCAGAACAGTTTAGACCCATTAGCCTCACAAATATCATTTATCGACTCATTTCAAAAATTCTTGTCAATAGAATGAGACCTTTAATGAAAAAAATCGTAGGCCCTCAACAAAGTGCGTTTCTTCCCAAAAGAGAGATTCATGATAATATTCTATTGGCCCAAGAATGCTTTCATGCAATTCGAAAAAAAAAATTCTCAAAAACCGGTTTTTTGCCTTGAAGCTCGACATGAAAAAAGCTTATGATAAGATTGAGTGGTCCTTTTTGAAGAAAATGCTTACATGTTTGGGATGTAGTCAGGCATGGATCCAGAAAATTTTGTTTTGTGTGACGAATGTGTCCTTCTCAATCATGCTCAATGGCAGTCAACTTGGATATTTTAAATCTACGAGGGGTCTTCGCCAGGGAGACCCCCTGTCGCCTTACTTATTCATCTTATGTGCAGAATTTCTATCTTTGGCATTACATAGAAATGTTGCAAAGGGGGAAATGCAGGGACTTCAGTTGTCAAAGAAAGGAGAGCCTATCACGCATCTGATGTATGCAGACGATCTCCTCATCATTGGTAAAGGAGACATTGGTCAAGCTCATGTGCTGAAAGATACCCTATACAACTATTGTTCACTTTCTGGTCAGGAGATTAATTTATCTAAATCTCAATTGATACACCACCCGGGGTTACATCCTCGATTCATTCGAATTCTGAATCATATGTTCAAAATTTCATGCACGACTAAGTTCCCTATGTACTTGGGAGTCCCTTTAGTTGCTGGACCTAAAAAGGCAGTGTACTTTGAGCCTCTTATTCACAAGTTCCAATCAAAATTGGCTTCCTGGAAATCCGGGTTACTACCAAAGGCCGGAAGACTAACTCTTGTAAATTCTGTGCTATCGGCTCTTCCAACACATGTGATGTCTTGTGTCAAGCTTCCTTTGAAGATTATTGATGAAATGGACAAGATTAGAAGGAACTTTTTATGGAATCAACATAAAGGACAAGATAAGTGTCATTATTTTTCATGGGATGATGCATGTCTACCAACTTCTACTGGCGGACTCGGAGTTAAAGACTTACAGATGCAAAATTTGGCTTTGTTGGGTAAAAAGTCATGGCAATTGTTAAATCCTACAAGTTTTTGGGCGACTCAAATGCAAGCGAAGTACTTCCCTTGTGATAAGTTCATGCAGAGCAAGGTCCCTAGTACAGTGTCAAAGGCTTGGAAAGATCTTATTTCGACAAAGGAGGGTTGCTTCAACTGGGTAGTAGATGGCAGATTGGTGATGGTTTTGCTGTCAGATGCTGGAAAGATAACTGGATACCTGGTAAGATTATACCTTGGAATTTGCCTCCACAACCTCCTGACTGTCCATTCGATCGTGTGTATGAATTCATTGATCCAGTCACCCGAAAATGGAATAGAGAAATGGTATTGAAATATTGGCCACAAGCTTTGGCAGAGAGAATTTTATCCATACCTTTATCGCAAGAGTCACACCCTGATGAGATCATTTGGGCTCCAGATAAACATGGAAATTATACCGTTAAATCAGCATATAACTGTATGCTTGGTTCTGTTGATGAGGAGTTTATTACTCCCAAACCTTGGTTTCAGAAGATTTGGAAGTTGGATGTCCAATATAAATGCAGATTCTTTATGTGGCAGATTTTTCATGATGCATTACCCGTCACTCAACTCCTTCTTTCAAGGAAGTGTCAGGTTAACCCTTTATGCAGCTTGTGTGAGGAGCAAGATGAGACTCTTCTTCATTTCTTTCACCTGTGCCATTATGCTAGAGCGGTTTGGTTTGGCATCGGACTTCACACAGTAATATATGCGACAACTTATGATAATAGTAAACAGAGTGGAAACAGTGTGGGACCATTTGAGTCATCTACACCTACAGAGGACTTCGTACAACAATTTGTGGTTGGTTTATGGGCAATCTGGTGTGCTAGAAACAGTGCTCGATTTGAAGGAAAGCGACAATGGCCACTTGGAAGTGTTTTTAAAATGAAGAGAGAGATTTGTTTGAGAAATACATTCCCATTTAAGGAGTCTAGACTTCAGCGTAGCAAGCAATTAAAATTGCAGGATACTACCACTGTTCGATGGAGTCTGCCTCCGACATCGTGGTATAAACTCAATACAGATGGTGCTGCTAGTCCCAATCCTAGTACTGCAGAGGTCGGCGTTCTCATTCGAGATTCACTAGGACAGTTCCTTGTTGCTATAGCACATCCTCTTTCTCATGCTTCGGCAATGTTGGCAGAATGTCTTGCACTTAGACTGGGATTACAGGCTGCCAAGGCTGTTCACATAGAAAAGCTCATGGTCGAGGTTGATTCACAGGCATTACTCAAGATGGTGAAGTCTTCAGAATCATTCCCGCATACAGTATCCGTTGTTTTTAAGGATATTCAGAATCTATTAGCTTCATTTCAAGAGGTGCAACTGACATGGACATATCGTGAAGGTAATGTTGCTGCAAACAGTTTATCTAAGCATGCTTCCTATCAAGCACATTCCCTCCAGACCAATGGCTCATGTATTTCTCATTGTCCTCATCAGCCACAGGAAATCAAACATCTTATGGAAGACTTTGACTCGTTTTGGTGGTTAGAGCCACCATCTTTCTTATGTAATCTTTTATTATATGATGTACAGGGCATTGGTACTCCCAGGATTGTACCTTTGATATAAATAAATAAATGTTCCTTATCAAAAAAAAAAAAAAATATTGATAGTTGTTTTAGATGTCATGGTTGATCAATATACATTTTATTGGTTTGATCAACATATTGATCAATATTTTATTAGGTTGATCAATATTTTGATCAACTTATGAATGGTTGATCAATGTATTAAAAGAACTTTAAATCCTTGTAAACACCATAACACCTTTTTTCGCATAGTTATTTCATTTCAAAGACTATGACGATTCCTCAAAATAGATAATAATCGCACAAATAAATTTTGGGCAGACATCTTGAATACATCAAATAACAAATACAACACACGGTCACACCATACAAGTACACAACTATATATGTGCGACTAACAACTAACAAAATTCATCATATTTGATAAAACAATATGAATGCTCAGTCTTCATATTTCATAAAAATACTATCAAATCCACATTGAATTGAGTTGATCAACATATTGATCAACAAATGCTGACTTGATCAACCAAATTAAAGTTGATCAATATATTGATCAACAAAAACTTATACTGGCTCCAACCATGTTGATCAATATATTGTGATTTTTTAATTAGTAAAACTAATTTTTTAAGACTAAATAAGCAAACTTGGGAGAGAAATATCATTTACATCTTGTGATTTTTCTTGTTGTGATTGCTCTTCTTCTTCTTCTTCTGATTGTTCTTCTTGTTTTTTTGTTTGTTTGTTTTTTTTGATAAAAGTTAAGATTTCCATTAATAAAAACCACATTACACAGACTGGTTAGAGTGCAAAATTGCACCACCAGTTAATCCCTGAGGACATGTCCTCATTGTACAGATAACCCTCTCCCATATGACCTAAACAAAGTCGATAAAACAGAGAAACAAAATATACACAGTAGACTAATCAGACAACTGTTGTTGATTCAGTCAGTCAGTGCACTAACCAGACAACTGTTGCTGCACCATGCTTCCTTGCTGCAGTTCATATTTTAGCCTTCAGCATTACTTCCAGCTCTCTATCCTCAATGTACCTGCTTAGCTGCAACATCTCTTGATTTCCCTGGTTTACCATCTCTCTTACCAGCAGACACCTTCAACTGAAATCAGCTACAATGCCTCTATCATTACCACTCTCCACCCAAACAGCAGATCTGTAACGCCCCGGGATTTCGTCCTCGCTTATCCCGGTGCGTCGAGCACCATACCGCTCGCTAATGTCAATATTGTCCCCCTTTAGTCACTGCGGATATCCAGCAGTAGAGGGTTTTGGATCAGGGCCCACCCATGTGGTTCACCCCAAAAGGCCTTGACATTAGTTAGAGTATGGTTAAGCTCTATATACTACCAATACAACCACTTCCTTTGCAATGTGGGACTAACACCAACTCATGGGTGTTACAATCTCACCACCTTAGAAATAGAGCTGTCCTCGGCTCTGCAGTACACTCAGTACAGTCCCAAACACCACGGTGTCTGAAACCCTGGTTATCTCCCGGTGGCCTGTTGTAACCTTGGTTCCTCTCTGGGGTGTTATCATAACGTCGACCCCTGAAGTTAGGATCATATGGCTTGTGTCGGTTCTTGTCTCTGAAGTTATCACCTGCCTTTTTGCTCTTCTCAGTTCTAAACTCTTGTTCCTTCTCCTCATACTTCATTGCGAGGTTCAGGACTCTATCAAATGGCTCGTGCTCAAATGGAATCAGTTGTTTCGACACATAGTGCCCTAGGCCCTTAATGAAACGATGATTTCTATTCTCGACTGTATCCACCATATGCGGGGCAAACATAGATAACTCATTAAATCGATTCGTATATTCTGCTACAGTCATAGTACCCTGTCTCAGATTCAGAAATTCATCCACTAATCGGTCTCTGTAAGCACTCGAAAGATATCTCCCCTCAAAAGTATTCCTGAACTCCTCCCAAGTCAGCGTGGTGAGGTCAAGCCTGACCTTCAAAGCGTCCCACCAAAGTAATGCTCCACCCTCCAACTGATGGGAAGCGAGCTCCTGCTTCTGAACTTCAGTCAACACCATCTTTGCAAACACAGCTTCTGTCTGACGGAGCCATAACACTGCAGCTTTTCCGTCTCCCTTACCATCGAATTTTATACCACCCACATTGAGGAAGTCTTTGTTCCTCTTAGCAAATGGGTCACCATTACCCCCATTGTTGCCAGGAACGGCACCTATTTCTAAGACTGCATACAGGATGGCGCCTAAGCAGTTGGAAGAGATGAAGACCCAGTTGGAGGAGTTGCTTAAGAAAGGGTATGTGATATTTGATGTTTTATTTGATTTGGTTTATTCTTTCGGTATATATGTGTGAGCCTTTTGAGGTGTGTATGAACCACAGGTTCATAAGTCCAAGCAATTCTCCATGGGGAGCTCCAGCTATCTTTGTCTCTAAGAAGGATGGGACTTTGAGGATGTGCATTGATTACCGTGAGTTGAACAAGGTGACAATCAAGAACAAATATCCACTGCCGAGAATAGATGATTTGCTTGATCAGTTGAAAGGAGCAGCCGTGTTTTCTCAGTTTGATTTGAGGACGGGTTACCATCAGATGGGTGTAGAGGAGAAGACTATACCACTGACTGCTTTCAGAACTCGATATGGATTGTATGAGTTTCCAGTAATGCCTTTTGGGTTAACTAATGCTCCAGCATTTTTCATGGATTTGATGAACCGGATTTTCAGGCCTTACCTTGATAAGTTTGTGATCGTATTCATTGATGATATTTTGGTGTATTCTAAGGATGCTCAGGAGCATGCGAAACATTTGAAGACAGTGTTGCAGATATTGAGAGATCACAAACTATATGCTAAGTTTAGCAAATGTCATTTCTGGAAGAATGAGGTGCATTTCTTAGGTCACGTGATATCCAGAGAGGGCATTGCCGTTGACCCTGAGAAGGTTACTGCAGTTAGGGATTGGAAACAGCCAACCAACCCTACAGAGATTCGAAGCTTTTTGGGATTAGCTGGATATTACCGTCGATTCATTGAGAAGTTCTCGCTCATAGCTGAGCCATTGACCAGACTTACCAGGAAGAATGTTAAGTTCTTATGGACTGACAACTGTGAGGGAGCTTTTCAGGAGCTTAAGCAGAGGTTGACTACAGCGCCAATGTTAGTTATACCGGTTAGAGGTGGCAAGCTTGTGGTGTTCACAGATGCTAGTGGTACAGGACTTGGTTGTGTTTTGATGCAGGATGGGAGAGTGGTCTCTTATGCTTCTAGACAGTTGAAGCAACATGAGCGAAAATATCCAGTGCACGATTTAGAATTGGCAGATGTGGTATTTGCTTTGAAGATTTGGCGTCACTATTTATATGGGGAGAAGTTTGATCTTTATACCGACCACAAGAGTCTGAAATACTTGTTCTTTCAGAAGGACTTGAACATGAGGCAACAGAGATGGATGGAGTTCATTAGCAGTTATGATTTTCAGATTCAGTATCAGCCTAGGAAGGGTAATGTAGTTGCAGATGCTTTGAGTAGGAAACATGCCACCGTTGCTATGATGATGATGGAGGAGTGGAAATCTCTGGAGACTATAGCGTCTCATGATGTGTACTTACAGCAGGGAGGTGAACAGGTCACCCTTTGTTCTATGGAGGTGAAACCTATGATGATTAGCTTGATTGTGTCCAAGCAGCATGAGGACCCTTTCTTGCTCCGAAAGCTTGGGCAGTTAGTTGTGGATTTGTTAGATGATTGCCCCACAGAATGGTCAGTTGGTGTTGATGGAGGTTTGAGGTATAGAGATCGATTGTGTGTTCCTGATAAGGATGGTTTGAGGAAGAATGTTATGGATGAGGCACATCGTTCTCGTTTCACTATTCACCCTGGTGGAACGAAGATGTACAAAGACCTGAAGAGGACTTATTGGTGGGAAGGAATGAAGAGAGACGTTGGAGAGTATGTTTCTAGGTGTTTGACATGTCAGCGAGTGAAGGTCGATCATCAGAAGCCGTCAGGGTTACTTCAGCCTTTGTCTATCCCTCAGTGGAAGTGGGGGCACATTTCCATGGATTTTATTGATGGTTTGCCTAGATCACGGAGAGGCAATGAATCCATTTGGGTTGTCGTCGATCGATTGACTAAGTCAGCTCATTTTCTTCCTATTTCTATGAATAGGAATGCAGATAAGCTAGCAAAGAAGTATGTGAAGGAGATTGTCAGACTACATGGTGTTCCGGTTAGCATTGTTTCAGACAGAGATCCTATATTCACTTCCGAGTTATGGGGTAGTTTTCAGCGTGCCATGGGTACGAAGCTTAACTTGAGTACTGCTTATCATCCCCAGACAGATGGATAGACTGAGCGGGTAAACCAGATCCTAGAGGATATGTTACGTGCGTGTGCACTCAGCTTTGGGGGAGAATGGGAAGAACATCTACCCTACGCAGAGTTCGCTTATAATAACAGCTTTCAAGCGAGTATTGGTATGGCACCATATGAGGCACTGTATGGTAGGCCATGTAGGCCACCAGCTTGTTGGGCGGAGGTTGGTGATACTGCGATTCTTGGACCAGTGATGGTTCGCGAGACTACAGAGAAAGTAGATATCATTCGACAGAGATTGAAAACGGCTCAAAGCCGAATGAAGAGTTATGCAGATAATAGGAGGATGCCACTCGAGTTTGCTGTAGGGCAGAAAGTGTTGCTGAAGATCTCCCCGATGCGTGGAGTTATGAGGTTTGGTAAGAAGGGCAAGCTGAGCCCTAGGTATGTGGGACCGTATGAGATCACTAACAGAGTTGGACCGTTGGCTTACAGGCTGGCATTGCCATCTGCCTTGGAGAAGATACATAATGTATTCCATGTTTCTATGTTGAGAATGTGGAAAGGAGATGATAACGATGAAGAGGATGAAGGAGTAGACTACGCGCAGTTAGATATTTATGATCCAGAGCAGTTAGAAATTAATGAAGATGTTACCTACAGAGTGAGGCCAATTACTATCATTGATAGAGATGAGAAACGACTAAGGCGAAAGACATTGAAGCTGGTAAAAGTGCAATGGAGTGATGATCCGAGCGATGTCACATGGGAGCTGGAGGACAAGGTGCGAGCTAAGCACCCGGAGTTGTTCGATTGATCTTTCTTCCAAATCTCGAGGCCGAGATTTCTTTTGAGGTGTGTATGAATGTAAACCCCCCTATTTTAATGTTAATGGAAATTTTATTTAAGTTTAATTTGAGATTAAGAATAATTGGGTACAAGTCCCTGGACCAAGGGTTTAAGCATAATTACTATAAAGTAGTGGACTATGGTTTAAATAACCCAAACTTGGAGAAAACAACCCACGATCAGATTTCTCCGGAAACACGTCAACACGATCAGATCAGATTCGGATTCATTAATGATCGTTAGATTAACCGACTTCAATTAGATCGATGTCTATATATATACACGAGCTATTGATTTGAAACCCTTTTACAAAAAAAGAGAAAGGTTTGCGATAAAAAGCGTGAGAGAGAGAGAGAGATCGAAAGAGGGTGGCGCTGCGATCAGAGTGGCGACGACTAGAATTGAAGAAGAAGAAGAAGAAACAATTACTGTTGGGTGGCGTCGGTGTTTTTTTTTTTGTGGGAGTTGCAGACCTGTAGAGGAAGAAGAAGATCAGCAGTAACAGTGAGTGGATTTTATGTTGTTAAATTAGTTTAATTTGCTTAAACTATATGATTTTGACTTTAGTGGTGGGGTATATGGGATATGTTTGCTGTTGGTTTTTGATTTTAGACGTGGGGTGTCACGACCCTAATATCCAAAAATTGGCAAAAAGAGAGAATTTACAAAATTACCCTCAATAAGCCAATAAAAGGACAAAGGATCGGGACAGTAATCTAAATGAACATTTGCACAAGGTAAAATCCATAACCATTAAAAACATATACTTCAACACAAATAAATTGAACTCCCAATAATTTTCATATATAATCCAAAAACTCTAAATATCGAATTACACAGCTCCAATAATAAAATTCAACAACTTCTACGGAGGTATTGTCTTCCCCAATCAATAATAATCCAATAAATGAAATAAACTTGAGTAATCAACTAACAACGAATCAAAGAACTAAACCTACTGTGAAAGATAACTCCTGTAAATCTCAAACTCCCTCTCGATCAACTGGATCAGCCCGAGCCTCCTGATGTTGCTCCTGATCGTATTCAACCGGCTGCTCTCCTCCGCCTACGCTCCATAAGGATACGTACCCACGTGCAAAACAAGCAACATGGGTCAGCAAATTATGCTGGTATGAGTGGACAAGGGTAGGGAACTCCATTCCCAAAAACAATAAAATAACAGACTCCGCGGTCTTTCTATATTTATCTCGTTTACTAAATAAATATTATATGTTATAATAATACATTACCTGAGCTGCACCTCCTATTAGGATAGGTCGAGCCCTGCAAGAAATGTTAATTGACCTATCCTCCTGCAAAACTGTATTAGTACAATAATATATAATTCATGGCATCTCTAGTCTCGACACTATATCTCAATCACTACAAATCAATCATTACACACAAACAACACTTCACAACCTATACCCAATCACTAGTACACCTCCCACAGGATGCACTCCACACATTTGCCATACCCACACTGCACCAGTGTGCCTTGACCATGGTTAAGACCCTCTACGCGGAAACCAAAACCCAAGTGGGTGCTCACCTGCAAGCTTTGGCTAGCCTCGACGTATGCCTAACTCATGGCCTCTACTAGCTCCCTTGAGCATTCTAATGTGGCGCCCAGACCAACCCCGAAGGCTATGAAGGTCTGTAGGGTCAGTTCCGCAGGCTAAGCCGTCTAGGAAATACCCAATAAAAATATATTCCAAGTGTCAACCCGCAGGCTAAGCCGTCTAGGGTGATATCTAATTTTCTTAATCCTAATTCCATAGGTGCGGCAAATGTACTAATGCTTGGGCGACTACAACAACTAAAACTAACAAGCAACACTCGACAAGACAATTTCACATCAACTGCACATCAAATCCATTTGGTATTCCTTTCACACTTTCCAAATTAATCAAATACCGTCCATGGTATATAAAGCCATTCCAAGGCATTCATTAACAAACTACTCAAATTTAATCCGAAACGGAAATTTTATCTACTGTACACCCACAAAGAGAACACATTCGGTGGTGGCAACAATTATGTACATACTGTACTATTAAATTCCCAAACTTTTTGCATTAATTCAAATAACCCCAAGCATGCTAATTAAATTCCAATTACATGTATATACTGCATATAACAAAACAACCAGAACAAGGCCAACTAAATACTCTCTACATCAGTTCAGCACACATCAAATAACCCATACCCATACACATCAAATTCCTACTCTCTACCCATACCTTCAGTAGCCATATTAACATCATGTCATGCATATCAATTTGGTTCTCGTTGGACGTGCACCTCATATTCAGTATTCATGCTATTTCAGTTATCATGTAGAACAAAATTAATCTAATTCATACCATATCAAATTCCATGTATATATAAAAAATTAACATATATCATATATATCCACTCACAGTTATACCCACGTCTGAAATCAAAAGAACAGCAGCAAACATCTCTTACCCCACCACTAAAGTCAACTCATAGTTTAATTAAATTAAACTAATCTAATAAAACATCATCCACTCACCTGTTCTACTGTTGATCTTCTTCTCCCTGTACAGGTCTGCAACTCCCAAGATAAAACAACGACACCAAACACTGCTGCCACACTCAGCAGCTTCCGGTCAGCAGTCGCTGCAAATTCTCTTCTTCCACTTTGCTGTTTCTTCTTCCTTTTTCCCACTTCTTCTTCTTCCAAAAATTCTGATCGCCGCCACTCTCTTTTTTTTTTTTTCTTTTATCGCAAACAACTTTAAGATCTTTGCTCCCATAAATAAAGAACGCATAACCTAAGCTAATTGATCGTGTTTCCACATCTAACGGTTCGCAATAACTCCACATCTGATCGTGAGTTGTTTTCTCCAAGTTTGAGTTATTTAAACCATAGTCCACTACTTTATAGTAATTATGCTTAAACCCTTGGTCCAGGGACTTATACCCAATTACTTTTAATCTCAAATTAAACTTAAATACAATTTCCATTAATTAAAATAGGGGGGTTTACATGGGGTATAACTGTGAGTGGACTTATTCCTTTTGAATATATATATACATAGTTATCAATCTAAGTATTTTGCTGCTGAAGGTATGAATAGGAAATAGTTATGGGTAGTGATTACTGTACATACACTAGTCCATTATGTTGGTATGTGTAACAGTAATTAGAATGAGCATGGTTTAAAATAGAATGAGCAGTAGTTAGAATGTACATACTTTAACTGATATATATCAATAGATATTTTGTTTTACTAGAATGAGCATGGTTTTAAATGATTTTCCAATAAACATGCTTGGTACTAAGTTGATATTTTAAAAATTGGTTTTGACTGATCAGATGTGGTATATATATGTTTTTGATTTTTAGACGTGTTATGATGGAACATTACTGTACATGGATCCAAATTGTCAAGTTTTCGAGATCGCTTTTGGATTATTATTCATATATTTGGACTAGAAATATATACACCGAAAGATATAATTTTAATGAAACTGGGGTTAAAGAGATTTATAGTTTTATTGGTACAGTAAATATTATTCGCTGTATGTATTTTGTTTATGGCTGTATAGTCGATAGTATTTCTATCTTGAAAGAAATATAAAATGTGTTAATATTAAATTCGAGGAATTTATTGTGGAATGCATTGGAATGGCTTTATATACCATGGACGGTACTTGATTAAATTGGAAAATGCGAAAGGAATACAAAATGGATTTGATGTGAAGTTATGTTAAATTGTCGTGTCGAGTGTTGCTTGTTAGTTTTAGTTAGTTTTAGTTGTTGTAGTCGCCCAAGCATTAGTACATTTGCCGCACCTGTGGAATTAGGATTAAGAAAATTAGATATCACCCTAGACGGCTTAGCCTGCGGGTTGACACTTGGAATATATTTTTGTTGGGTATTTCCTAGACGGCTTAGCCTGCGGAACTGAGCCTACAGACCTTCATAGCCTTCGGGGTTGGTCTGGGCGCCACATTAGAAAGCTCAAGGGAGCTAGTAGAGGCCATGAGTTAGGCATACGTCGAGGCTAGCCAAAGCTTGCAGGTGAGCACCCACTTGGGTTTTGGTTTCCGCGTAGAGGGTCTTAACCATGGTCAAGGCACACTGGTGCAGTGTGGGTATGGCAAATGTGTGGAGTGCATCCTGTGGGAGGTGTACTAGTGATTGGGTATAGGTTGTGAAGTGTTGTTTGGGTGTAATGATTGATTTGTAGTGATTGAGATATAGTGTCGAGACTTGAAATGCCATGAGTTATATATTATTGTACTAACACAGTTTTTGCAGGGGATAGGTCAATTAACATTTCTTGCAGGGCTCGACCTATCCTAATAGGAGGTGCAACTCAGGTAATGTATTATTATAATATATAATAATTATTTAGTAAACGAGATAAATGTATAAAGACCGCGGAGTCTGTTATTTTATTGTTTTTGGGAATGGAGTTCCCTACCCTTGTCTACTCATACCAGCATAATTTGCTGACCCATGTTACTTGTTTTGCACATGGGTACGTATCCTTATGGAGCGTAGGCGGAGGAGAGCAGCCAATTGAGTACGATCAGGGGCAACATCAGGAGGCTCGTGTAGATCCAGTTGATCGAGAGGGAGTTTGAGATTTACAGGAGTTATCTTTCACAGTAGGTTTAGTTCTTTGATTCGTTGTCAGTTGATTACTCAAGTTATTTCATTTATTGGATTATTATTGATTGGGGAAGACAATACCTCAGTAGAAGTTGTTGAATTCTATTATTGGAGTTGTTTAATTCGATATTCGGAGTTTTTGGATTATATATGGAAATTATTGGGAGTTCAAATTATTTGTGTTGAAGTATTTGTTTTTAATGGTTATGGATTCTATCTTGTGCAAATGTTTATTTAGATTACTGTCTTGATCCTTTCCTTTTATTGGCAACTTGAGGGAAATTTTGTAAATTCTCTCTTTTTGCCAATTTTTGGATATTAGGGTCGTGAAAGTTTTCTTGGTATCAGAGCCGACGATGGGTCACCTGTTGCAGGTGGGAAAGTACGCTGGAAAGGCCCAGGGAGCGCCAGGTACTTGTCTCACTTGGCAGGGAACGTCGGAGATTTTGGGACTGTACTGAGTGTACTGCAGAGCCGAGGACGGCTCTATTTCTAAGGTGGTGAGATTGTAACACCCATGAGTTGGTGTTAGTCCCACATTGCTAAGGAAGTGGTTGTATTGGTAGTATATAGAGCTTAACCATACTCTAACTAATGTCAAAGCCTTTTGGGGTGAACCACATGGGTGGGCCCTGATCCAAAACCCTCTACTGCTGGATATCCGCAGTGACTAAAGGGGGACAATATTGACATTAGCGAGCGGTATGGTGCTCGACGCACCGGGATAAGCGAGGACAAAATCCCGGGGCGTTACAGTTGGTATCAGAGCCGACGACGGGTCGCCTGTTGCAGGTGGGAAGTACGCTGGAAAAGGCCCAGGGAGCGCCAGGTACTTGTCTCACTTGGCAAGGAACGTTGAAGATTTTGGGACTGTACTGAGTGTACTGCAGAGCCGAGGACGGCTCTATTTCTAAGGTGGTGAGATTGTAACACCCATGAGTTGGTGTTAGTCCCACATTGCAAAGGAAGTGGTTGTATTTGTAGTATATAGAGCTTAACCATACTCTAACTAATGTCAAGGCCTTTTGGGGTGAACCACATGGGTGGGCCCTGATCCAAAACCCTCTAATGCTGGATATTCGCAGTGACTAAAGGGGGACAATATTGACATTAGCGAGCGGTATGGTGCTCGACGCACCGGGATGAGCGAGGACGAAATCCCGGGGCGTTACAAGATCTGTGAATCTGCGTTTTTTGCGCAGGTCTAGTATTCTGTGACTCATATTCATCCAACTCCAGACAGTTGTTTTGATTGCCTGCAGAACTTTTTCAGCCACTGCTTCCCCTTCATTAAAAATAACATCGTTGCGGGTTTTCCATAGCTGCCACATCACAGCAAAGGGAAGGACTTCCCATATGGGGTGTGCCAACTCTCTACTATGAAATTCTGGCCAATTCTCCAGTAGTTCAGTAATTGAAACCTAGTCTGCCAGAGTCTGTCGAACCTCCCTTTTGACAACCACCAGTTCTTCCCAAACCTTTTTCGAAAATCTGGATGTTAAGAAAAGATGCCCAGTATTTTCCTCCTCCTCCTTGCATAATGAGCACCTATTAGGAAGCATTATGCCCTTTCTTTGAAGCTTATCCACGGTGAGAAGACTATCCCAATCGACTATTCTCCTCCCTTCTTAGCGCCTTTCGTTCAAACAAAAACTCATAACAAGATTTAACCGAAAAAACCTTAAACTTTTCTCTCTTCCAATCCCATTCATCTTCCTCATCCCTAAGATTGGTGGTGGCTAACATCCCCATGAGAGTATCAACTTGCAATTGTTCACTCTTACACCCATTACCATCATCAAAATGATCTCTAACTATATTACTTTTTAAAGCGACATATTTGTAGATCCTGTGAAACCTTCTTGCAAAAGGTGTCTCACCAAGCCAAGTATCATGCCAAAATTGGGTATTGTCACCCCGATTTACAATGTGTTTCACACCATCAAAAAATGATTCTTGGGTCGCTTGGATACCTTTCCATAAGCTATACCCATAGGATTGAGTAACTAGCTTAGGCCGACCACCATTATCCCAACCTCCATACTTAGCATCAATCACCTTCTTCCAAAGGGCATCATGTTCAATTCCATACCTCCAAAGCCATTTGGACAAAAGAGCTTGGTTCATTATCTTTATATTCTGGATCCCAAGACCACCTTCTTGCATGCTTTGGCACACTTTCTCCCATGCGATGAGATGAATCTTTCTTTTTTCTTCGCTTGACCCCCAAATGAAGTCCCTAACGATTTTCTCAAGCGAAGATGTCACGCTTGATGGAATAGTTAAAAGGGAAAGATGATAGATGGCGAGACTTGCAAGTGTGCTTTTAGCAAAGATTAGTCTCTCACCCTTGGATAAATTTTCCTCTTCCATCCACTTAAGCATTTTTGAAAAGATTCCACCTCCGAATTCCATACTTCCACACTCTTGTATTTTGCACCAAGAGGGAGTCCAAGGTATTTGCACGATAACTTACCAACCTCACAACCAAAGTAGTTTGCCAATTCATCAATGTTCGGGACTTTTCCTACTTAAAAAATGGATGACTTTACCGCATTAATCTTAAGTCCGGAGACAACTTCAAAGATGAATAAGATTGCATGGATGCTTCGGCTAGGAATATTGTATCATCGTCAAATTGCAAAACTCCCACCTTCACATCCACATTTCCCACATGAAACACCTTCAAGCGATTGTCTTCAATGCATTTTGTCGTGAACTTAGCCAAAACTTCCATCACCAAAATGAAAAGAGAGGGTGAGAGTGGGTCACCTTGTCTAAGCCCTCGTTGTGATTTGAAGTTTTCGGTTACTTCACCTTCTACCATAATGGAGAATCTAGCCGTTGAGATGCAAGTATGTACCCATTTCCTCCATTTTCCCCCAAAACCCATCCGCCCAAGCAAATAATCAACAAAACTCCAATTTACATGATCATGGGCCTTGGTGATGTCTACCTTACACACTATGCCGGGTATGCCTTGTCTTTCCCTTGTGTCAATGCACTCATTTGCAATGAGCACATTATCGAGTATTTGTTTGTCCTTCATGAACGCTCCTTGAGAACACGATACCACTCTATGAAGAATCGTTTTGAGTGTTGTGGCCATCACCTTCAAAATGATTTTGTAAATCCCACCAATGAGGCTAATGGGTCTATAATAATTAAGAGAAAGGACTCCTTCCTTATTTGGAATCAAGGTTATGAACGTTGTATTGAGACGCCAATCAAGGAAACTGGCCGGTTTCTTGGAATTCTTTCACAATGGCCATGATGTCTTCCTTAAAGATGTCCCAAAAAGTCTTATAGAAGACCATGGGAAATCCGTCGGGCCCCGGAGCTTTCTCCCCATCCGTGTCTTTGAGAGCTTGGAAAATTTCCCCATCTCAAAATCTTTTTCCAACTCCATCTTTTTGGTTTCCTCAATCTTATCAAAGACCATTCCATCAAGCTTTGGTCTTTGTTTAGCTTCCTCTCGAAAGAGATTCGAGTAAAAGCTAACAACATGTTCCTTGATTTTCTCTCCATCCCTAGTAATGTTTCCTTCTATGTCAAGACAAGCAAAACTATTAATTCTCCTTCGTAGCTTCGCCATAGCATGAAAGTATTTGGTATTCGTTTGCCCCTCTTGATAGTGCTTCGACCTTGACTTTTGCCTCCAACTTATTACATTCATACGAAGTAAGTAGTGGAGATCATCCCTTAGTATTGCCCTTTCCACCATTTCATCATCGGTTAGAGGTTCCATTTCTTCCTTGGAGTCGATTTCATCTATCCTTTCATTTCTACTTTCTATCCTTCGGTCAATCCTTCCAAACACCTCTCGATTCCATACCTTAAGTTTGGACTTCAAGTGCTTTAACTTCTTCCACCATACTAAGCTAGGGCTCCCATCACAATGAAACTCCTCCCACCAAGTTTTTATTAGTTCCCGAAGAGTTTTGTCTTCAAGCCACATAATTTCAAACCGAAAGGGACTATGCTTCCTTATACCTAAAGAAGTATCAAGTAGTATAGCACGGTGATCCGAAATGCATTTGGGCAAAGCTCATTGACTAGAGCCCCCTACACCACTTTCCCAATCCATCGTTGTAATGAATTTATCCAACTTGGTCATAAACGAGTTGGCTTGGTTGTTTGACCAAGTGAACATAGCACCTTCAAGGTGATGTTCCACTAATCCATACCTCTCTTCAAAATCGGTAAATTGCTTCATTGCTCTTTTTATGTGACTTCCCCCTCGCTTCTCATGTGTAAACCGAATAAGATTGAAATCTCCACCTATGCACCAAGGGAGACTATACCAAACACGGAACTTATGCAATTCCTCCCAAAACTCCCCTAGAAAGCCTTTGTCACACGGGCCATACACCCCGGTAATTAGGTAATCAAACTCCTCATTCTCATAAGAACACAAAATAGATGTCGAATACTTCCCACATAGAAAATCTTTCACCTTAACAATGCTTGGATCCCAAATAATTAGCATCCCCCCTGAATATCCATTTGATGGTACAAAGATTCATTCCCACTCATCCGGCCACATTGACGCTTTCTCAATCACTTATTTGTCCCTTATTTTGGTCTCTTGGATTAGCATAACATTCACTTTTGAATGACGTAAAAGTAACTTAAATCTTCCTTGGGCATCTTCATTGCAAAGACCCCTTGCATTCTATGTTAAGACTAACTTTAGCTCCCCGAAAGTCCTCATTGCAATTTGAATAATTGAGGCACTCTCGTTCATCTTCATCTAGGACCTGATTAGTCTGTTGTCTTAGTTTGGCGAGTCCCAGCTCTAGAAAAAATTTACGGATCGCTTCCTTTCTATTAGTAGAAGAGAGTCCCATGTCTTTCGAAATCGGATCAATGATTCTAGACACCCATCCTTTCACTTCCCCCTCAGTCCTTAGATGACAACATTCCTGATCGATAAGTTGTCCAAAATTAACTATTGGAATATCACCGATCTTCCGTTCAAATCCAGGTGGACAACCCCCTGAACTCTCCTCCCCCTTCCTGAACTCTTTCTCTGTCCTTACTTGATTGTAATGATTTTTCTACACACCACCCATGTACTGTTTAGCCTTCCCCTTTTCTCCTTTGACCACTTTTGCTGGACCTGGACTGGTAATTGAATCTTCAGAGTCAACTTGAATCGCATCAGAGTTTGTATTCTGATTTTCCCTCTCCAGTGCTTGTCTCGCTAACAATTTGATACGAGTCAATCTGTTCCTTCTAACAGATTTTTGGGTGGGCCACAGTTGTTTAGTTAGCTTGAGACTTGGATACCCACTGTTGCTAATACTCTGAACTGGACCCAAACCAATGGGCCTGGTCTTGTATCTGTGACTCGGCTCGGGTCTATCCTCGTGGATTGATGTCTGGTCTGCCTCAAAGATCGGACTCTCCAGCAGCACTTCATCCAAGGCTTTATAATGGTTGGATTATGTTACTTCAGCCCAAGACCTATCTGTCGTGGGCTTTGTGGTCCTCGAGTTACTCAACACCTGAATCCACTCCGAGCTTGGGCTTTTCTGCTTCGCCTGTGACCCAGACATATCCCCACCTTCTGATTGAAATGGAGTCTTCTGACTCATTGGATCGATCTCGGCCACACCACTAGGTTGACCCAACTCACTCTGATATGACTGATTCACCGAATTACCCTGGTTTGACCGATCTCCTCCACCTCTCACCCCGGTGGACTGATCATCGCCCCCACCATCTAATGTTTGCTGCTTCTCCTTCATAACTCCAATTTCAACTGGGAATTTGTACCCTCTTTCTTCTACAAATACAACCCTTGGGATCTCCTCCAGTTTGAGATCAAGAGTTTTAACTCTAATCACATCTCCTCTCCAGTAGCTAATTGACTCTAATCATCGTTTTGAATCTCAAGTGGATTGGTATTCCACGTAGTATTATCCATCTGGGTTTCTCCAATATTTCCCCTGCCTCAAGGGCTCCACATTCCGATGACCACTTCTTCAACATTACCTCCACTCCACTTTCCTCCAATGCCCGTAGTCTTTCTAGTTTCTAGGCTAATTCCGGTGAGCTGGTCTCAATGATAGCTTCCCCATCCTCCATTATGTGAAAGTTAGTTTCTCCCACATGGTCCTTCACCTTCAATTTGAGCCATCCCCAATCAATCAATTTCGAGTTTGATTTGCAGAACACGGAGGATTCCAACCATGAATGGTGAGTTAGAGTATTTCTGTTGAAAATATCCCAACAATCCCAATAGTAATTTGGGCCTTCCTCTTGAACTCCCCTTTCTGCTTCTCCACCCCTCTAACTTCGGTGGTTTTCTGTTGATATTTTCTTTCTAGTTGTTTCAAACCTTCATTGAAAGCTACCTCCTTCCCTTCCCTTACAACAACAGGGTTGAATAAATCCAATAAGCACAGCCCCAAATCTGCCCACCCATTCTTTGCTCTCCCCGCCGGCAAACACAGAATTCTTGCCTTCTCACCACCATGTTTTTTAGTGAAAGTGGTCTCAAGATACCTCCCTTGCTTATTTTCTTTGCAGATTGCCACTATCGACACGAAGTTATCGCTATAGCGTTTCCATCCCATTGTGACAACACTTAATTCACGCAACATCTTCCCTAGCCACCGCGCGTCCCCCACCTTTAGAGATGTTTATCTGATAAAATCCTTTTGGTCCCCTTTCTGAAATACAAATCTTGCCACCAGCTGCTACTTTCGATCGTCTCACGAATTCAAACAATTTCTTCTCCACCACAGCCACTTGTTTCAAGTAGCCCATTCCTTTCCCCTTGGGATATACCTGTCTTCATCCCTACCATAGATCTAGCCCCGATCCGGCAGCGTGATGGCACCACCAGAGCACCAGCTCGAAGCCTAAGGTTTTCAGGTCATCTCCGACCAGATGAACCACATCTTTGTCCGGTTCGAGATCAGTAGAAAGATGGATCAGGCTAACTACAGATCAAGAGAAGTCGTTTCAAACAAAAGGCGTCTAACTACTACCATTGATAAGTCCTCAAAAGTGTATATTTATCCCCCGAATAACACCTTGTTTGGATAGCACTTACCTTATATTATTGTGTTATATCTATTGATTAGTGCTTTCTTTTAATTTGTGTAGGTTTCATGAGCCAAAATGTTAATATTGTGTTAAAGCCCGCCAAAAGTCAAGAAAATCAACAAAAAAGGTGTTATTTGCACAAGGGAAGGAGAATTGATAATTACACCCACAGATCTGCTGAGGGCACCCCACAGTTGGTCCTGTTGACTTGACTTGATGTCAAAGTGGGGCAGTCCGAATCTCAACCCAAACCGGGTCCTATTGAAGCCCACAAGTCAGAATTTCTATTTTAGGCCTTTAGATGATGCAATTTGTATTGAACTCAATTCTCAGTTCTTATTATCAATCAAATCAAATCATTTACTTTATGATGTTTTGTTATTTAATTATTTATTCCATGGTGTCATCATCAAGGATGAGTAGCTAAATCTCCTTAGAGGGATGGTTGAAGCACTTTAGATGATGCAAAAGCACCATGTTTGTTCTTAATGTTCATTGTGATTCAAAGTTCTAAATGCTTATTTATTTCTAATTTGCGATATGAGGTAAGTATGATTATTTGCATGTTATTGTTATCCATGTTGTTAAAATACTATTGTTAGAGTTTAGGGAGACCTAGCTTTAATGGTTTTATTTATATTGATTGAAGATGTGTAATAAAATAGCTGAGAGGTGATTATTACATATCTGCAGTTTATATCTTTTATTGGAACCCTTTTGTAATTAAATTGAATAGGTGAGATGTGACGGTTTGATTATGAATTAATATGTTGATTTAATTAAATTGAATAGCCGAAAGGTAACGGTTTGATTAATGATACATATTCAATAACATGCATAAGAGAATCCCGTTTTAATTGAGTGGAATAGCTGAGAGGTGACTACTTGATTATTATTGGTATTGATGATTAATTGGAATAGCTGAGAGGTGAATAATTAATTGTTATACGTTGAACATGAAAGAATAACATGTTATGTTTGCATGATTTAGTTTGTGGATACCAATTTTTCCCCCTATGTCATCATAAGATCTTCTTTTCATCTCTACCATATTCTTAAGTTAGGTTATTTACAGTTTATTATTATTGCCTGAAGGAAGTAGAATCAATCTCAATCTTAATTGTTGATTCCCTTGGTGTTCTTTAACTATTGTTTTCTATTGTGTTTGAGCTAAGATCTTCACCTTTGAGGTGGGTACAACCCTTGCTTGTTACTTGTCTACTTTGATAATCAATATATATATATATATAGGCACAAGAAGAAACGTCAAATAAAAATACAATCTTTTGAATAGAGGATACACTTTTCCTTTATATCAAAATGGCGTCGTTGCCGCTCTAAGGGACAGAGTTCATTCAAACACAAGCGAGAATAGTAGTTTCGGGACATCATCCCACTTCTATCCCTCCCTCCCTTCTATTTTAATTTCTTTTATTTATTGTTTTTAAGTGTCTTGTTACTTAGTCCTCTTATTGATCTTGCAGTGAAGATGGATTGAAAAAAGTTCAAGAAACGAAGCCAAAATCAAAATTTGAAGAAGATCACACATTTAGGAATTTTTTCTGAAAGTTCCTGGTTCAATCTAGTACCGATCTCGAGTCGAGTTCATATTGGCCTGTAGCAATCTCGAGCCGAGTTCTCGGCAGGAATTTTGGCATGTGTTGCGTAATTTTTCCAGAACATTCCAGAACACTTTTTCGATTATTTTTTTTCCTGTTGAGTGATTGTGAGGTGAACTAAGTAGTTTAATTTTTCCAGCATTTTTAAGAACTTGTAAGATATTTAATTTTTCGATCCATGACGGGGTCGCGGTTCTAATATTTTTAAAGTAGGTGTTGCTAGGATTTATTATTTGTGTGTTTGTGGCAGATAGTAGAGCAAGGTTTGGAGCTAGCCAAGAGTCTACTAAGGAACGACTCCTAAGGACGATTGAAACCCAAGGAGCGGTTTCTCCTTAGTCGACTTCAACTCGTCTTCTCCCCACTTTTGTGCGTTTGTTTGGCAATTTTTATTTTTTTAGCACAAAGTGGGAGGTAAACATTCTCCTAACCCTCCCCGAATCCCTTGCAAGAGGAGTTTCTGTAATGATTAACATGACCTTGATTGTTGTTTGATTTTAAATTCTCTTTTTACTTGATAAACCGGGACTGCAAGTTGGACCTGGCCTAAAAGTGAAACTTAATATCAATTTGATTGCAATATCCTAAGCTTTAAAATTGAATCAACTAAAGCCATGCTATCACGATGTTCATTTGAGACCTTGAGCAGATATTTCAACTAGTACCGCGTGAACCATTCTTTAATTGAAGCACAAGCTAGGAATTGTGTCTGGAACCCCTACATATTACGTCTGTAGAATCACTGTAGTTTTTAATTAAGGAACATTGCTTACGCACGGAAAACCTCCCACACTGGTTATTCGCTACTTGACTCACAAAATATAGGGAGAATTCACAAAGGAAGCTTGGAAAGAACTCATTGACTTAGGTGAACACAAAATTGAGTCAGTTTTTGAGCCCCTTGTTATATGCTTTTGAATGGTTAGGGGCATATGTAATGCGCATGTTGCATGCATCTTAGATCAGGTAAAATCTTGTCCAAACCTATTCCAATCTACACAAAGAGCACAATCACGGACCTCACTCCTTCTCTTGAGGAAGAGTTTAATGACTCAACCTCCATACCTTCTGAGGAAGAGTTTAACGACTCAACTTCACTTTCTGAAGTAACCCCTGCACCTATGGCTCAAGAAGCTACCCTTCGGGATTAATTTTCACCTTTGGCCACTGGGCCACCTACCTGCATAGTCTTGCCCGAGACAACTGCAGATAGCTATGCCATTCGCCCTCAGATTGTGGGCATGTTGCCTAAGTTCTATGGACTTCCACGGGAAGATCCATATCAGCACCTCAATAAGTTTCTGACCGTTCTTAATACTTTCAAGGAGAAACATTTGTCTGAAGAGGAAGATAGCTTGAGATTGTTCCCCTTTTCTCTTGAGGATCGAGCATCTCACTGGTTACATGGCTTTCCTTCCAATTCTATTAACACCTGGGCTCAACTAAGCAAAACGTTTTTGACCAAATTCTTTCCTATTACCAGAACTAATGACATTGTTGATGCCATCAGGAATTTTCGGCAGAAAGAGGGCGAGGTATTCTTTGATGCATGGGAGAGGTATCAAGACCTATTTCTTCAGTGTCCAAACCACAAAGTCGATAACACTGAAAAAGTTAGGATCATATAAAGAGGCCTTAATACTGTAACTTGAAACATGGTTGAAGGCATGAGTGGTGGAGACTTTCTTGATTATTCCACCGCCAAGGCTATAACATTCATTGAAAAATAGCTAATAATAGCCAGCAATGGGACTTACCTGGACATACCCCGAGAAACACTACCCCAGACTCATTTGATAAACCTAGAGGCATATATGAGGTCAAGCCTGACCCTGAGCTTAAAACTTTACTTCAAGGTTTAGCCAAACAGGTAGAAGCACTTGGAGTTTCCTTAAAGCCCCCATCATCTGTTATGAGTGCCTCCACTTTCCAATGTGATGCTTGTCATGACCAGACCCATACTGCTGAATTTTGCCCTCTCCTTTATAATTCACCATGAACTGAGGAAGCCTGTGCGTTTAACTACGCCGGGAGGACCAACTTTACTGAGGGCAATACCACGTACCCATACATGGACAACTCCAATCTATCTTATTCCAATAATAATTATGCAGCTCCACCTGGTTTCAATAACTCTTATGGGCAACGTAGCAATGCCACGTATGTTGGTAATAATGAAAATCGGAACAGGGTAACGGCCCCCCCTTACTCGAACAATGCTCATCACATGAGTAGTTCTAGGGACCAAGTGCCACCCAATCAATCTGCCGTTCCTAAAACCTCCCTTGAGGATGTGCTTGCCCGTTTCATTCAACAGACGCAAACGTTCGAGTCAAATGCCCAAGCCATCCGGAGGATTGAACAAAAACTTGATGAAAAGGGCAGATTTTTGGGATAGTCCATCCCGAACCCCAAAGGCAAGGAAGTTGCCTTAGTGACAAAAATTCCATCTCCGTTTGTACCGCTTGCTGAAGTAAAATCGGTTTCCACCCTTAGGTCAGGAAAATGAGGTTGATAATCAAGTTAATTATATGACAAGTCCTACTATTGTGACCTCGGTTACCTCTGCACCTGTTACCCCGCCTAAAGCTCCGGCTAATGAGGCGACCACCTCTAAGCCGAAGAAACCTACCCGTGAGATTGTGGATCTTCCACGAACTTACAACCCGCCTGTACCTTACCCCCAGAGACTCACAAGGTCTCTGAAGGAAGTCCAAGCAGAGGAAGTACTTGATGTGTTTAAAAATATAAATATTAATATACCTTTCCTCACGGCCATTGATTCGGTTTGTAGCATTAATTCTGAGACCCAAGTTGAGACCATTACTCCACCTCATGTTACTCTGAATCCCCTACCTCCTGAGCTGAAATATGCTCATCTTGATTCAGACAGTAGTCATCCTGTTATTATTTCTTCATCTCTTACTACCGAACATGAGAGTCAACTTTTAAAAGTTATTCAAGAGCATCGTTCTGCTATTGCCTGGTCTATCCACGACATTAAAGGCATTAACCCTTCAGTTTGTTCTCATCATATTCATCTTGAGGACGATGCTAACATTTCTCATGAACCTCAGAGACGTCTTAACCCTGCGATGAAAAAAGTTGTTCGTGTTGAAATTCTGAAACATCTGGATGCAAGTGTGATTTATCCCATTTCTAATAGTCCCTAGGTTAGTCATATTCATGTGGTTTCTAAGAAGGCCAGCATGACTGTAGTTACCAATGATAAGAACGAACAAGTCGCCACTAGAGTTCCAACCAAGTGGGGTGTTTGTATCGACTATAGAAAGGTTAATACAGTCACCCGGAAGGACCACTTTCCGTTTCTCTTCATAGACCAGATGTTGGAACGCCTGGCTGGTCATTCCTTCAATTGTTTCTTAGATGGTTACTCCGGTTACAATAAAATTCTTATCGCCCCTGATGATCAAGAGAAGACAACCTTTACCTGTCCTTTTGGCACTTTCGCTTATGCCCGTATGCCTTTTGGTCTGTGTAATGCACCTGCTACCTTTCAGAGGTATATGTTACACATTTTTACTGATATGGTAGAACGATTTATGGAGGTGTTTATGGATGACTTCTCCATATATGGTTCATCTTTTGAAGAGTGTCTTAGTCATCTTTCCTTGGTTTTTAAGCATTGCATTGAGAAGAATTTGGTGCTTAACTGGGAAAAGTGCTATTTCATGGTTAGAAAGGGAATAGTTTTTGGTCATGTAGTCTCTCCTAAGGGTATCCAGGTTGATAAAGCTAAAGTAGATCTAATTTCATCCTTGCCTATTCCTAAGTCTATTAGGGATATTCGAGTCTTTCTGGGCCATACAGGATTCTATCGACGCTTTATCCAAGATTTTTCTAAGATAGCTCGCCCCTTAACCAATTTATTGCTTCAGATGCACCTTTTTATTTCACAAAAGAATGCAAGACTGCCTTTGAAAATCTTAAGACCGCCCTCACGATTGCACCCATCATTAGGCCGCCTGATTGGAGTAAACCCTTTGAGCTGATGTGCGATGCATCACACTTTGCTGTTGGGGCTGTTTTAGGTCAACGTCTAGATGGTAAGCCCCATGTCATATATTATGCTAGCAAGACTCTCAATGATGCTCAACGTAATTATACTACGACTGAGAAAGAATTGTTAGCCATAGTATATGCTCTTGATAAGTATCGTTCCTACCTTTTAGGTACCCGTACTGTCATCTTCACGATCATGCTGTACTTAGATTCCTCCTGTCCAAGAAGGAAACTAAACAGCGCCTTATTCGTTGGATTTTGTTGCTTCAAGAATTTGACCTTGAAATTAAAGATAAAAAGAGACCGAAAATGTAGTAGCCGACCACTTGCCTAGACTCGACCGTCCTAAGGATTCTAGTGTCATTTATGAGAACTTTCCTGATGAGCTTCTTTTTGCAATATTGAATGCTCCATGGTTCGCAAATATAGTTAATTACTTGGCTAGCAACAAGTTCCCAAGTCAATGGAACAAACACGATAGTTCAAAATTTCTTGCTAATGCCAAGCATTATTTCTGGGATAACCCTTACCTTTTTAAGTACTGTCCTGACCAGATCATTCATCGTTGCATTCCCGACTGGGAGCAACAAGAGGTCCTTAAGTTCTGTCATGAGCATGCTTGTGGTGGACATTTTAGTACAAAGAAGACAGTTGCTAAAGTATTGCAGTGTGGTTTTTATTGGCCAACTCTCTTTAAGGATGCTCACATGCATTATACAGTCTGCGCTCGTTGTCAACAACTTGGGAAAATCACTAGGCCACACATGATGCCCTTACAGCTGATTCTTCCTGTAGAAGTTTTTGATGTTTGGGGCATTGATTTCATGGGTCATTTTCCTGGTTGTCATGATTTTTTGTACTTTTTTTGTACATTTTAGTCGCAATAGACTAAATGGATCGAGGCCATTCCCACAATGTACAACGACCAAGAAACTGTAGTAAAGTTTCTTAAAGAGTACATATTTGCCCGATTTGGCGCTCCCCGTGCGATCATTAGTGATGGGGGAGCCATTTCTACAATAAAGCTTTTCAAAAAAATGTCCAAAAGTATAAAGTAACTCACAAAATGGCCCTTGCATATCATCCGCAAACCAATGGCCAGGCTGAGGTTTCCAATAGAGAGATTAAAAACATTTTGCAAAAAACAATTGACCCTGAAAAGATTGATTGGTCTTGTAGAGTCAGTCATGCATTATGGGCCTACCGTACTGCTTTTAAAACTCCCATAGACATCTCTCCCTTGCGTCTTGTATTTGAAAAACCCTGTCACCTACCTGTAGAGCTTGAGCACCGAGCCTTCTGGGCAATGACAAAGCTCAATTTTAATCTCGACCAAGCAGGTAAGAGGAGAAAACGCCAGCTTTCTGAGCTTGAGGAACTTCGGAATGAGGCTTATGATCTTTTGAAGTCCTATAAAGCTAATATGAAAAAACTACATGATCGTCAGATCTTACGTAGAGATTTTCAAATTGGTACAAAGTTTTACTGTATAATTCTCCTCTGCATTTATTTCCTGGTAAACTACAGTCTCGTTGGTCGGGTCCCTTGCAGTAACTCTTTATGGTGCTATTACATGTTTAAACCCTGCAGACAATTCTGAATTTCAAATCATTGGTCAACGTCTTAAGCATTTCCATGAATTAAGGTCCCGTGAAGTTATGAAAAATCTCTTAGAGGACCCTACTTATTTAGACTGACCCTTGACCTGCTGGTATCCGGACCCTCTCTTGCTTTATTCTGTTGTCTCTTTGGAGAGGTGTGGTTGAAAGTGCCAGGACCGTTAGTCCACGAACTCTTACTGGCTGAGTATAATTGATCCAGTGCACGCTTTTCTCTTGAACGTCACCACCAAACAGACCTGTTTCCCGCTCTGTTTGGGGGTGGGGAAGTCATTTCCCATCTTCTTTTAAAGTCTCAAGTATCTGACTTTAAAAGTCTCTTTGTTGTATCTTAGACATCAGGATCTCGCGCATTCCATTCTAGAGTTTTATCTCTCCTATATCTTTGTTTAGATAGCGTTTATCTAGGGAGTAAGTCATGTTTTTCTGCCTGTCTGGCTGAAGACGTTAAACTTAGCGCTCCTGGGAGGCAACCCTGTGTATCTTCTAAGCCCGATCGTGCTTTATTGTTTTTTATTTTGTTCCCGGTGTGGGTACAAAAATTTGATCCACAAACTCGAGATACGTATAGATTAATCGAACAGTTACACTAAAAGCCTTGTATAGACAGAGGTAAGATGGGGGGTATACAATGAGACTGGACCTGATCGGGATCAGGATGCCTACTTATCTAAGAAGATGAACTTGGAATTAAGTCTCTGCTTCTGTTAAGCTCTAATGGAGTTGCTCAGTGGAAGACTCGTAGTTCAGGAGGTTTAGAACTCTTGTATTTCTAGTAGGCCGGAGGACGCTAGCTCAACCACCCCTCCGGTTTTGACTCCATGAACTCAGGTAGTTCAACTGTGAAGATGCCTTCCGTGGAGATAGTTTGCATGCTGCTGAGCGGTTATCTCCTTGGTTTGAATTCCATTTGACCAGGATGATTGCCACATGACATCCTTTGATAGGTCCTGGTTCAACCTGGGTCTTCCTTTATCTTCTCCAGCGGGCTAAAGCCGTGGATTCTTTTAGCTTAGAATCTCGCTGGACTTATCCAGTTAGTTGGGACTTGGATTTACCAAGCCTGAAAGCAAAGACTTGGGCTCGACTCCTCTGACCGGAGGCCCAATCTTCATTGCATACACCCTGGCCAGATCCTTTGAGCTTCTATGCTAAGCCTTTGGATGAGCCTTTGTCGCTGCAGGACTTTACTGGGCCAGACCTGGCCTACTTGACTGAGGTGGGCTTGGTCGATGTATGGGAGCCTACGGTTCAACTTCTTATACAGTAACTGGGGCTCCACCCATTGGTCGTGGACTATCCGGTGGATCAAGGTCCACAGAGCGTATGTGGACTCCTTGAGACCGGGTTGGGCCCTACCCGATAGCCCAGGCTTGGCTGGCTAGTGCTCAGGTGCTCCCAGTTTAGCTTCTTATACAGCCATCGTTGACACCTGTCGGGTTTTATACCTATGGTACACACATCGCCCCCTCTTTGTCAAGTAGAAAATCTGCTTGGAAAAAATCTTAGTAATATCTTCCCCGACTGTTGAGGTTCGGAGGATTCCTTCCTTGACACGTTTCTTGATGACGATTCTGCATCCCTGGGATCAATGACTAGGGTTTCTTTCCTCCTCTATAAATAGAGAACCGGAGGTGTAGAAGGATGTCCAATTCACTTTCTCCGTTCTCTGTTGCTGTTGCTGAAGCTTCTACTGGAAAATGGCTGACGACCGGAGTACCATCCAGAAGTATACTAGTGGATATGCGGGAGAAAATGCCTCTAGAGATCGAAGACATTTGTCAGGCGTGCAAACGCCTATTTGGAAGACATTTTTCAGGCGTGCTTGAACCTATTTGCCTTGAACGGCCAACTTGCTGACAAAAGCCGAAGGCTCGAGGCTGCTACCCAACAGATCTGGGTTCTTCAGAGCGAACTGGCCACCGCATATGTACTGTTGGAGAAGCTGGGGTATCATCCGGCCAAGGAAGAGAAAAACCCTTGACCGGTACCCTCCCGGCTTCTTGTACTATGTGGGGGAGTAGTGCCCCTGATTGAGACAAATTAATGAATTTATTTATTTATTCTGCCTTTGTCTCCTTTCTACTGCTGAGTCACCAACTTTGCCAGTTTTCTGAGGACAAGGGTGCCTTTGTGAATGACACCATCTCCCTTTCTTCTGTCTTTGTCTCCTTCCTAATGTTTATTTAGAATGACTTGTGACTCCCTTTCTTCTTGAACGAAGGAGTCCCTTTGATACCCCGGCTTCCTTCTTGCTTTCTTAACAATGGCAGATTCTAGGCCTCTCTCCAGTGCTTTGAGTGACAACCGATCTGAAATAATTTGGAAATTGTCGCGTCAGGTGGATGACCTCAAGAGGAGGATCGACGAGCTTCGTGAGGAGCAGTTTCTTTATGAAGATATGCATGATACCCGGATGGCGGGTATGAAGGAAACTGTAGAATACTACCGAGAAAAGCTGGAGGAAAAGGTGGCCGAGCTGTCGGGCGCCAAGGAGCGAGCAAATTTTGATGTGGCTACGTCTTCGAAGACTGGGTATGCCGCTGCAAAAGTTAAATACAGCTTTCCTGACCTGCCTGAGGGGTCCGGTCTAAATCCTCCGTCTTCCCCTTTGATGTAATTTCGCTTCGGCCGCACTATGTAGGGGATTTGGTGCACCCCATATAATGCACTTTGTAATAAAATAATTTCTTTTTTATCACCGTCTCGATCTCCGGTAGATAGGCTCGGTTACTTTCTCACCATGATTAGTGTAGGACCACATGCCGGTCAATCTTCCCTTGACCGTGATGACGTAGATCGGGGGTCCACATGTCGCTGACCTGGACCATGCGGATCCCACCTGAAAATGCTGAATGGATCTTGCTGAATGTATGAGGTGGGTCCCAACTGACGTGGGTCCTAGATGATTGTGCGGTGTGGGACTTAGCTGATTGTGTTAAGTGGGCCCTACTTTGTCTTCTCTAAAATCTTCCTTCGTTGGCGGAAAGATGTACAGCTTCAACTTCCAGTTAAAGCTTGTGACTCTTGGCTGATCGAGTTATTTAAACCAGTTGGTTTAATGATCTTAATGGAGAGTCCATTAATAGGAACCTGGAATTCCATTAGACGGTGGACCATGGGCTCTCTCTTATAAAAAGGAAGGGTCGAAAGAGAGAAGGGTATTCCCTTCACTCTCTTTCTCTTCTTTCTTCTTTCTTCTTCATTTCTATTTCGTTCTGCCGGAACCCTAGGTTCTGAATACTCTAAAATTTCGGCATCTTCTGTGGAAATTTCATTCCGACGATGAGGAGAACCTTAGTTCTGAGCTCCAGTAGTGATGAAGAGCCCCTAAATTTGGTTCCCCGTCCCTATACTGATGAGGGCAGACCAAGTGGCATTCCGACGACTGGGCCTCCTTCGCCTGCTGGTGTGGCGCAGGTGGCACCTCTAAATACTGTTGAGCCTCCAGTTTAGGGGCCAAAGAGGAGGTGGCAAACTTCCTCCAACCTTCCCCGAAATCCTGAACTTGAGCGGATGAGCGCGGCGGAAGTTTAAAAATAGCTTGGCTGGAGAGGGGTGCGGTTTGGTTCCCATCCCTCAATATCTGATGGTTGCTCCGGCAACCTTATAGCGGTAAGTCTTTACCAGCTTCTGTATGGCATGCAGCTCCCGCTGCATTCTTCTATTCTGAGACTGTTGTCGTGGTGGGGGATCCCGCCGGGCCAGATGCACGTGTCCTTCTGGATAATTGTGCGTCGAATCGGGCTGATCGCCCTCCACTTCGAGATTCCCTTTGGTCCGGTCGAGATGTTCGTGCTCATGAAGCAGGTCGCCCGGGACGCTGCTTCTACGCCATTTCTTGGCGTACTGCCCGGAGGCTGTCTGGGCTTCCCAATCACTATGGGGATTGGTCTGACCCCTGGACCGGGTGTCAGGTTGGTCGTCTGACCGCAGCATACAGGTGTCGTGGGACTTCATAGGTAAGCATGCGCCTGACTTTTCTTTCATTTTTTCCCTTATGTTTTGCGTGCTTGCTGAGCTCCGGCTCAGGAACAGTTCCATGCTTATGCTTGCAGGGAAACGTCAGCTTCAGGTGTCTCTACCAGTGGGGGTGGATTCCTCTGCTGTTGAAGCAAACATTGAGCACTTTTTCAGTCTGCCCGCAGACCTATGGGACCTGACACTTCCTGACGTGATTGTGATGCACATCTGTTTCCCGGCCAGGCTTCCAGCCCTGTCGGCCCCTCCGCGAGTCGTGGAAGTGGAATCCAGCTCTGGTGAGGGTGTTGCCACTGTAGAGAGCACAGTCCCCAGTATTGAGGAGGAGCCTCCAGTCGAGAGTGAGGCTGTTGATCTGCGGGGGGAGATGGACGACTGGCCCGATGAGGCTCTTCCAGTTGGGGGAGGATCTCTTCCTGATGAGCCAATGCTGGACGTTCTGCCGAAAGTCATCCCGGTTGTCGGGGATGTCCAGGTCAGTGATGCTAGATCCGTTTGTCATTCAAACCCTCCCTTGGGTCGCAGGAGGAGGCCACATGTTTTTTATGGCTCATCTGACTCCTCCGGTGATCCAAGATTGATGTCGAGGGATAGTAGACTACTGCTTTCCCGTGGGTCTGGTGAATCAGCTACTGAGGGATTATTTCTTACCCCGGTGCAGGTACATGCTGAGGTGGACAACCTGGCCCAGCCGGAGATGGTGGGCGGTGTGTCCGAGAAGACGGTGGTCGCCTCTGCTGTTGAGGGAGGTGAGCCGACTGTGATCTTGGGGGCTCCACCAGACGTAGTGGACGCCCCCAGTGCTGGAGACGTTGGAGTTGAGCCTCCGGTGGAGGTAAGACCCTCCCAGCCTTCTCCTGTTGAAGTTGTTTCCCAACAATCTCCTGCCCCGGTTGATCCGAGGGGCAAGGCTGTAGTAGATGAGTCTGCCCGGGGCTCAAAGAGAGCTACTTCTGCCTCCCCTGCTGACCAGGGGAGGTTATGCGCCTGAGAAGGGAGGTTGCCATCCCTCGGGCGCTGAGGGGACCGGGGACGGGGACTACCCGTATTGGTAGTGGCTCCTGGGTCCCTGTTGAGGATGCTCTGGCTGTAGAGGACGTCCAGACTGAGGTGGAGTTTACCGTGCTGGGCACTGCTGATGATGAAGCCCTGGTTTATGGGTGGGGTGACCAGGTCCCGTATACTGACCTGCCCACTAGCCCAACTGTGCAACTAGGCCCCGAACCGGGTGAGTACTGGCCCGAGGCTACCCCGGAGTTTCCTCTGCCGGCGTTCACCATTCATCCTGCATTTCTGAATGGGGAGCCGATGTCGATTGGGGACTCCGGCATCATGAACATCCATACTGCCTTTGACTACATCTTCCAGAACTTGCTCCCGGAGGACCAGGCGTATTACAGCCGCCTTTCCCGCGACCGGGCGATGAGGGTGGCGGCCCAGAATTCTGGCTTTAGACTTGTCGTTTTCTGTATGCTCATTTCTGACTTCTGTTTTCCTTGTCTGTCAGAAGCGAACTGCCATGGCCCAGATCTTTGAACTGAGTGTCAGACCCCGGCGTTCTGCCTTGGATGATCTGGAGCGTCTGCGAGCTGAGAATCATCAGCTCGAGAAAAACCTGGCGGTGGCCAACAGTGACCGGTGGGCTCTGGAGGAGGACAAGCGGTTCATGGCGGCGGATTACCACAACTTGGACTTCACCCTGGCCACTGCTCTTCAAAGAGAGGAGGATTCCAAGACTTCCTTGGCGGAGCTGGAGGCCACCTGCGCGAAGCAGACCCGAGAGAAGCTGGAGCTGGACCGGTGTCTCTCCCTCAAGGAGGCGGCGTATGACCGGGCCACTGAACAGCTCCGGCTGGGGAAGGCTGCCTACCAACAGGTCCTCGACCAGCTGGAGAATAAGAAGGCGAAGAAGGGCGGTGATGGCCCCGGTCATTCTTCGCAGCCTTAGCTCCGTTATACTTTTGTAGAAAGGTTCATGTCCCGGTTGTCAGGGGATTTCCTCTTGTACATCTTTTTTCTGAAAAAAAAATAAAAATTTTGTTGTGCAAAATACCTTGTTAGATATCTTTACCTTGTTTACAACATTTATTACAACTGTCTATCTCCCTCGCCCCCTTATCGTTCTAAGGTGTTTTCCTTGGGACGATAACAGTTCTTTTTCTCGATGACTTCATGGGGATCCATGGTTTGATGTTGAAAGGGGATTTGTCCCTGTATTGCATGTTTTGACCCGGGGGCAGGCTAGCTTGCCTAACTGCCCTGGTTTTTAAGAGTGGATAGCATCGCTCTTAAAACTGGTTTTCAAGACCGGAAGCTAGGTCCAAGCGTCTTGGGCTTAAAAGGAGCGTCACTCTGCATTTAGGACTTAGCCAGGATCGGAAGCTAGATCCGGGCATCCTGGGTTGGACGGGGTTTTGATCCCTGACATCCCTGATTTCCAAGACCGGAAGCTAGGTCCGGGCGTCTTGGGCCTAAAAGGAGCATAACTCTGCATTTAGGACTTAGCCAGGATTGAAAGCCAGGTTCGGGCATCCTGGGTTGGATGGGGTTTTGATTCCTGACATCCCTGATTTCCAAGACGGAAGCTAGGTCCGGGCATCTTAGGCCTAAATGGAGCATAACTCTGCATTTAGGACTTAGCCAGGATCGGAAACTAGGTCCGGGCATCCTGGGTTGGATGGGATTTATTTCCCTGACATCCCTGATTTCCAAGACCGGAAGCTAACTCTGGGCGTCTTGGTCCTAAAAAGAGCATAACTCTGCATTTAGGACTTGGTCAGGATCGGAAGCTAGGTCCGGGCATCCTGGGTTGGATGGGGTTTTGATCCCTGGCATCCCTGATTTCCAAGACCGGAAGCTAGGTCCGGGCGTCTTGGGCCTAAAAGAAGCATAACTCTGCATTTAGGACAGCCAGGATCGGAAGCTAGGTCCGGGCATCCTGGACCTCAGTGGAGACTTGATCTTGCACTAGGATTTTCAGCAGTAAGTAATACAAAGTACTCGAATTCTTGCGGGAAAGAATCGTTATTGAAATCATCAAATGGAGTACATTACTTGTAGAATTTCTTGAGGTGGAAAGCGTTCCATGGCCTTGAAAAGAGGTCGCCGGACAGATTTCTGAGGAAGTATGAGCCCTTCGCAACATGTCTGTCTATGATGTAAGTTCCTTCCCAGTTTTCTCCAAGCTTTTCGGCGGTTGTATCCTCAGTCATGACTTTGACTTTTCTCATGACCCAGTCGCCCGGATTGAACTTCCTCTTTACGACTCGTTTGTCATATCCTCTTTTGATAGTCTCCTGGTACAGAAGGAGGTGTTGTAGGGCTTGTTCTTTCTTGTCCTCAAGAACAGCTTTTTCTCTTGCCAGAATCCCTTCGTTCTCCCCGGTAAGGACCGCATCAGTGCGGGTTGTCGGAGCTAGCAGTTCTGTTTGCATTACCGCTTCTGCTCCAAATGTAAGTTGAAAAAGTGTCATACTGGTGGACCTCCTTGGGGTGGTCCGGTATGCCCATAAGACCCCCGGGAGTTGCATTACCCAGTTGCCTTTTGCTTTATCTAGTCGTTTTTTGAGTGTATCCAAGATGACCCGGTTGGACGCTTCTGCTTGCCCATTCCCCTGAGGGTAGTATGGGGTTGAGAAGTTGTGTTTGATCCCCAAGGACTTGCAGAACAGCCAGATGTTATCGCAGTCAAACTGCTTTCCATTATCTGACACTAGCTCTTGGAGAATTCCAAATTTGCAGATTATATCTTTCCACAAAAATCTTTTGACGTCGAAGGCACATACCTGTACCAATGCTACTACTTCGACCCATTTGGTGAAATAATCTGTAGCGACCAATAGGAATCTGACTGAGTGTGGAGCTTTTGGGAGTGGTCCCACAATATCCAATCCCCACTTGGCAAAGGGCCATGCACTCATAATGGGATGTAATTCATTTACCGGGGCATGGCCGACCGAGGCATGCTTCTGACAGGGGAGGCATGCCTGTGTGAATATCTTGGCGTCAGTCATCATGTGTGGCCACCAGTATCCTTGGATCATTGTCTTTTATGCTAGATTTCTGCTACCAGAGTGGTTGCCGCAGATCCCAGCATGGATTTCCTTTAGTATGATCAGGCCTTGTTCTGGAGTGAGGCACCTGAACAAGATCCCGGAGCCATGGATCTTCATGTACAGCCTGTGTGACTCTTGGAGCGGTATGACAATGAATTTCCAGGCATCCCTCTTGATTTTGGCTGACAGCTTTGGATCTTCGGGAAGCAAATGGTGGATAAGGAAGTTGATGTATGGCTTCCTCCAGTATTGACCGTTGCTGGACTGCAACTCGGCGTCAATTCTGTCTACTTCAGAATTCAGGTTGTCTGGAATGTCTTCAATTGGTTCCTCCGGTAGGAGCTCCAAATCGATGTGGACATGCGAGAGCGGTGGTTCTGACGGGTCCGGTTCGTCCGACTCCGTTGAAGGTGGCATCACTTCTATCCGGCCTCTAGTGAGGCAAGAATTCCAGTCTTCAAGTTGTGATTCTGGTGGGTCCTGTATCTGACCCTAAGATGGAGGACTTGGCTTGCTTTATGTGCTCGGCCCGGTGCCGGGCTGTGAAGCTTCCTCATCTCACTTTTTTTTTTTTTCTGTCCTCTAGTAGTTACCAGCATAAGAACTTCCTTCCAATGTCTGCATTCGAGGAGGTAGACCGCCGGTAACGACATGTCTGGATCTTTGGGCCCAATACTCGGCTCTTTCTGGTATCTGATTGATAGTTGCCGAGGCTCTGTAGTGCTGATAGAAGAGGAAAGATACGCTAGGGCGTCTGCAAGCCTAACATCAATCCTCGGTCGTTGCTCGACCGTGATGAATTCAAACTTCCATGCCATGGAGTGGACGACATCAAGATATTTTGCCATCCGGTCGTTCTTGGGTTGGAAGGATCCGACGAACTGGTTCGTCACTAGCTTTGAATCTGTCTTGACCATAACTCTCCACGCCCCCAGTTGGAGTGTTGTCTGGAGACCATATATTAGAGCTTCGTACTCAGCTTTGTTGTTTGAAGCTGGGAATCCCAGTCTGACAGATTTTTCTGTCTTCTGTCCATCTGGGCTGATTAGGAGACAACCAAAGCCGGATCCTGTACAGTTACTGGACCCGTCAGTGTAGAATGTCCATGCTTCGATGTCTTCTTTGGTTGGAGACTCCTGTGACCAGGGGGCATCGTTCGCCCCCAGTGCATCTTCTTCTAAATATGGGTTGACCGGGATATCCTCGATGGGAAAGTCTGCCATCAAGAAGGCTATTGCGTGCCCTTTCTCTTCTATGGTATGCACTGAGGTAGCTGGACCATTCGATCAATCGATTAGATTCTTCCTGCTTTCCAAGAGCTTTTCTAAGCGGGAACTTTGTGTAGACTTTAACTGCCCTCCCTTGGAAATATGGCTTTAGCCTCCTGGCTGCATGTACCAGGGCTAAGACGATCTTTTCGATTTTTTAATACCTTGTCTAAGCTCCCTACAACACTTTGCTGATGAAGTAAACTGGTTTCTCCTCCGGTTCTTCCACAAATATAACCGCACTAACTGTTATGTCAGACGCGGCCAAATAGATGTCGACTGGCTACCCGGTTTGTGGTGTTGTAAGGACCGGAAGTTGAGTGAGATATGCCTTGATTTCGTCGAAGGCTTGCTGACAAGTAGGATTCCATTCCGCATTAGCCTTGATTGCGTTGAAGAATGGCTTGCATTGGTCTGAGTACCGGGAGATGAACCTGTTGAGAGCGGCATTGGTCTGAGTACCGGGAGATGAACCTGTTGAGAGCGGCTAACCTCCCGGTTAGCCTCTGGAATTCTTTTACTGTCTTCGGGGCGGGCATCTCCAAGACTGCCCGGATCTGATCTGGATTGGCTTCTATGCCCCGGTTGGTCATGAGGAAACCAAGGAACTTGCCGGAAGAAAGACCAAAAGAACATTTGGCTGGATTCAGCTTCATGTTGTACCTTGTCAGGATATCAAGTGTCTACTGTAGATCTCGCAGATGATTGTCTTTCTCCTTGGTTTTGACCACCATGTCATCTATGTAGACTTCCATGATCCGGCCTATGAGCTCGTTGAAGATGGTGTTGACCAGCTTCTGGTATGTTGCTCCGGTATTCTTCAGACCAAATGGCATCACCTGGTAGCAGTAGAGCCCCCGGTCGGTGATGAATGCGGTGTGTTCCTGATCTTCTTCGTGAAGTTGAATCTGGTTGTATCCAGAGTAGGCGTCCATGAAGGACAGTCTTTGATAGCCAGCGGTGGCGTCCACCATGTCTGTGATCCTGGGGAGTGGATATAGGTGCACAGGACATGCTTTATTAAGATTAGTAAAATCGATGCAAACTCGGATCTTAGCGTTCTTCTTTGGGACAACCATGATGTTGGAAACCCAGGTAGGGTAGATGACTGGTTTGATGAAGTTGATTGAAAGTAGTCGATCGACTTCTTCGTTGACCGCCAGCTTTTGATCTGGCGCCATTCGCCTTGGTTTCTACTTGACCGGCTTGTACTGAGGATCAATGTCTAGTTTATGACAGGCGACCGAAGGGTCAAATCCTGGCATCTCGCTGACACTCCATGCAAAGACGTGGTGATTCTGCCGGAGCAGAGTGATCATGAGATCCTTCTCAGCCCTTGGTAGGTCGAAGGAGATGTAAGTTGTCTTGTGGGACTCCAATCCCACTATAACTTCTTCCAGCTCGTCGATCGCTGGTGATATCCTGGTTTTCTTGTCTGGCTTCCCCTTGACAGACTTGTCGGGAGCTGGTTGCTATTGATGAGAGTCCGTCAAGAAGATAATATTCCCCTTAGTTTCGGAAATGGACTTCCCCTTGACAGCATCGAAATGGCACTTGAATGTCGTCCCTTGGTCTCCCTTGACTCTGCAAATTCCGTTGGGAGTTGGGAATTTGAAGCTTTGGTGGAAGGTGGACACTATGGCCTTCATCTGATGAATCCAGTCCCTTCCCAAGATGACGCTGTAGCAGGAGGGGGAGTCGACCAGCAAGAAGTCTATCCCGACGGTGTTGAACCCTACTATGATTGGCAGGTGGACCCGCCCGGAGGACTGTGCTGGCTCCCCGTTGAATCCATAGATAGGAATCTCATCAGATTCGATGAGACCCTTAGATAGCTCCATAGCCTTGTAAGCACATGAGAACATGATGCTGGAGGTGCTACCGGCGTCGACCATGACTCGCCGGACCCGGTTGACGCCAATCCATGCTGTGATGACTAGGGCGTCATTGTGTGGATAATGCACGCCCCTCTCGTGCATCAAAAATCTCAACGATAAGAATTGGGGTTAATGGCATCATTTGCTTGCGAGACGTGCGCACGAGTTGTTGGCATTTAGCACATGTTTGGCAATAAACATGAGCATCTCGGAATAAGGTGGGCCAATAGAAACCACATTGTAATACCTTCTCAGTTGTCTTCTTGGTACTGAAATGTCCTCCACAAGCTTGGTCATGGCAGAACGACAAGATGCTTAATTGTTCTTCTTCCGGAACACACCGACGAATTATCTGATCAGGACAATACTTGAAAAGATATGAATCATCCCAAGAGTAGTAACGGACATTAGAGAAGAACTTCGATTTATCTTGCTTATTCCAATTACCAGGAATATTTTCTGTGACCAAGTAGTTAACAATGTCCGCAAACCAAGGAGAATGGTCAACTGCAAAGGGAAGCTCGTCCGGGAATGAATCGGCTATTTCTTCAGAGTTCGAGGACTCAATAGGAAGACGCGAAAGATGATCTGCCACAACATTTTCAGTTCCTTTCTTATCACGAATTTCTAGATCGAATTCTTGTAACAAAAAGATCCAACGGATTAACCTTTGTTTGGTCTCTTTCTTCGTGAGAAGATATTTGAGTGCGGCATGATCGGTGAAAATGATAGTGTGAGTTCTAAGAAGATAAGAACGAAACTTATCAAGAGCGAAAACAACTGCAAGCAATTCTTTTTCGGTGGTATAATTCCTTTGAGCATCATTCAAAGTCTTGCTTGCATAGTAAATGACATGAGGTTTACTCTCCTTCCTTTGGCCAAGAACTGCCCCAATGGCGAAATCTGAGGCGTCACACATCAACTCGAATGGTTGAGACCAATCAGGCGGTTGAATGATGGGGGCTGAGGTTAAAGCGGCTTTCAAGGTTTCAAAAGCCGTGACACAAGCTTCATTGAATATAAATGGTGCATCCTTAGTTAACAAATTTGTCAAAGGACGAGTTAACTTGGAAAAATCTTTGATGAAACGCCTATAGAAACCAGCATGCCCAAGAAACGCACGAATATCCTTAATAGATTTAGGAATTGGAAGGGTAGATATAAGATCAATCTTTGCTTTGTCCACTTCAATTCCTTTGTTGGAAACAATGTGACCAAAGACTATTCCTTTCTGGACCATAAAGTGACACTTCTCCCAGTTTAGAACAAGTTTCTTCTCCTTACAACGTTTAAGCACGAGTGGGAGATTAGAGAGACATTGGTCGAATGTCGGTCCATGGATTGAGAAATCATCCATAAAAACCTCCATAAAACGCTCAACCATATCACTAAAGATGTGAAGCATGCAACGCTGAAAAGTTGCAGGTGCATTACATAGACCAAAAGGCATACGAGAATAAGCGAACGTGCCAAAAGGGCACGTGAAAGTTGTTTTCTCCTGGTCTTCGGGAGCGATAGGAATCTGGTTGTAACCAGAATAGCCATCTAGGAAGCAATAATATGCATGACCAGCAAGTCTTTCAAGCATTTGATCTTTGAACGGAAGAGGGAAATGGTCCTTTCGGGTCACGGTATTTAACTTTCGATAGTCAATACAAACCCTCCATTTTGTAGGCACACGCATTGGTACGGACTCTCCAGCGTCATTTGTTACGATAGTGAGTCCAGCTTTCTTTGGCACTACATGAATTGGACTTACCCAAGCGCTATCAAAGATTGGATAGATTATCCCGGAATCTAGCAACTTCAGAATTTTAGCTCGAACAACTTCTTGCATGGCAGGATTTAATCGACGTTGTGGCTCACGAGACGTTTTTGCATCATCCTCAAGATGAATACGATGAGAACAAACAGAAGGATCAATCCCTTTGATATCTATAAGAGACCATCCAATAGCTTCCCGATGTTCCCTTATGGTTTTAACAAGTTGTTCTTCTTGTTCCACACTCAAGGAAGAAGAAATTATGACAGGGTGACTACCGTCAGGATCCAATTGAGCATACTTAAGCTCCGTGGGAAGAGGCTTCAGATCCAAACTAGGAGGTTCGAGAGTCATTGCTTCGACATGATTTTCCACTTCAATTGAATGAACAAGAAGAAAAATGGGAATGGGATCATCGGGTATAGGATCAAAGATGGGTACAGATTCAAGAAGAGCCTTAACTTCATCTATTGATGCATCTATATCAAAATCTGATGTCGATTGAGTGAAGAGTTGTTGGATCGAGTCCTCAGGGAAGGTATTATGAATCATTTCTGGTATCAAAGTGTCAAAGAAACATTCTTCTTCAATGGTGGAAACATCTATTGGTTGTTGCATGGTCCTAAACACATTGAGCTCCACCTTGTCTGTTCCAAAAGAGAGCACCATCGAACCATTTCGGCAGTTGATAAGAGCATCAACAGTGGCTAAGAAAGGACGACCCAAGATGATTGGTACTGAATTGTCGGACGATGCTTCAGTATCAAGTACAACAAAATCCACCGGATAAAAGAAATTTGCCACTTTAACAAGCACATCTTCCACGATCCCTCTAGGAGTCTTATTGATCGATCCGCAAATTGCAGTGATATGGTGGTGGGTTTCAAATGTTGTAGTCCCAGTTGGACGTACAAGGCATATGGTAAAAGATTCACACTTGCACCTAAATCAAGCAATGCGAAACCTGTGAAAGAATCGCCTAGTTTACACTCAATAGTAGGTCGACCAGGATCCTTGTACTTAACCACCCCATTGTGTTGAACTAATGAAGTGAATTGTTCGGTGACAAAGAGTTCCTTCCTAACATTCGCTCTTTGCTTCACAGTGCACAACTCCTTCAAAATCTTGGCATACGCAGGAATTTGATTAATGACAGTTAGGAATGGTATATTGATGTGTATACTCTTTAATAAATCTACCAAATCCTCGTACTTCGACTCTATTTGATTCCTATGTAACCTTTCGGGGAAAGGTGCATTAGGGACAATGGGAGAGTCATTCTTCTTCTTAAAAACAGATGCAGTTGGATCCGGGGTGTTCTTCGAAGTATCGACACCTTCATCTGTACGCTCTTCGTCAGATTGCACATTTGGCATTGTGACTTTGTTGTCAACTACTTTTCCTGACCTCAAGGTTGTAATTGCTTGAACATCTTCCTTTCCTTTAGAGGGTCCCGCATGAAAATCACCAACAACATTAACTTCTTGACCCTTGGGATTAGGTACCACCTGGCTAGGAAATTTTCCTTTTTCGCGCTCCTGTGCATGAGACCTTTCTAATTCTCAAATATATTGCTCTTGTTGGTGTTGCTTCTGCATAAGCTGATACACCATGGATTCCAAGCTCGATGAGGCTTGTGGTTGAGCGGATGGCTGAGAAGTAGGAACAGATCTCGAGAGTTACTCCGGGGTTAGAAGTTTTATGAGGGTTGCGAAACTGGAACAAGTTGTTGAGATGGGAAAGGTTTAGATGGAGCTTGTCCGAACATATTCTGTTGGAATTGGTTAGTTGGAGGATGTGCCAAACGATTTTGGTACCCTCGAGGTGTTGCTTGATTCACTGGTTGGTCATTCCTCCATCGAACGTTTGGATTCGTTTTCCAATCAGGGTTGTAGGTGTTGCTAAATGCACCTGGTCCGGGTTTAAGAAAAGCATTGAATGCACATGCTTCCTCTTCAACCATCTCTACTGGCATGTAAGGACAAGTGATGGATGTGTGGTCAGAATTGAAACACACAGAACACGATTGATCAGCTTCACTCACACTCATGACGGGCTTGCTAGGTTTTCTTATCTCACAAACCAAAGTTTGTAATGTGTTGGTGATCGATCGAAGAATATCCTTAGTATCATCTGATTCACTATTGACTGCACAAAAGCTTCCTGACGTACCTCGATCAAACTCCGAAGAACTATTCCATTGTTGGGAGTTTTCACCTAACTTGGTCAAAATTCCTTTAGCTACACTTGGTGTAAGATTCAAGAATTCTCCTTTGTGCATTGATTGAATCATGCCACGAGAGCTATTGCCCAGACCATGGTAGAAACTATATACCAAAGTTCTATCGTCTAATTGATGGTGGGGACACTTCAAAACCAGGTCAGAAAAACGTTCCCATGCCTCATGGAATTCTTCATTGGGTTTTTGTTGAAAGTTCAAAATAGAGTTTCTAATTTGACTTGTTTTACACATTGGATAGAATTTGGACAAGAATTTCTCATACAGTTGATCCCAACTGGTTATGGAATTGGCAGGAAGGGAGTGAAGCCACATAATAGCTTTATCATGGAGTGAGAAAGCAAATAAACGAAGTCTAACTCCTTCGTCATTTAAATGTTTCTCTCTAAATGTGGAAAAAACACTCAAGAATCTAGAAACATGAGAGTAAGGGTTCTCGCGCTCCAACCCATGGAAACTAGGAAGCATGTTGATAATTTGGGGTTGGATGCGGAATTCAGTTGCATCATTTTCAGGAAATAATATGCAAGAAAGAGGTCCTGCCGCTAGCGGCGCAAAGTAGTCATTATGAGGTGTTTCGGCCATACTTGGTGGACTAGGTTCGTTAATCGAAATTTCTTCAAACAAGGTGGCTAAGTCCTCTACAATGTTCTCAGATGACAGTCCAAGTAATTTCTTACCAGACCGCAAGATCATACAAAAAGGTTCTAACTAAATTATACTAGCTAATGACTACCTACACATGTAATTTCAACTAACTGATAAAAGATTCTAAACATGCAATATCTATTGAATTAAAACAAATTCCTACACATGCAAAATATCTAAATTAATTAATAACTATATGACTCAAAACAAATTCAGGTACACAAGCAAATATCCAATAGCAAGTATATATCCAAAGCATATAGTATCACAAAAGTAAATTCTCTGGCTGGAGATTCGAGAATTGCTTAGAGAGACTTACTGGACCTGAGTTATGTTTTAAACTCAATGCAAGAAATGCAAAATATTACTGAAAATTGCTCCCTGGATGCTTCCTGGAACTGGCAACTCGCCACTTCTGAGTGTGCAGTAGGTGACTACTAGCTGGTGCGGCAGACAAGTACTGAAGATTTTTTCCGAGTGGCTACTGGCCACCTCTAAACCTGTCACTGGTGGCTAGTTGCTACTTGCACAAAAAACTAGTTGGGTACTCTGCTACTGACTTACTGTAACTACCAATATATGGACTCAGAAACAGACTAATGCAGAAAAACAGTGCACGAAACATAGAGAACAATTAATTCTAGTACGAAAATACAAATTGAACTACTAATTATGAAAATGAAAAGAGAGAGTAGGGTGGGAGGGAGAAAATGGGATAGATTGTTCAAAACAGTAATTTAAATGTTGGTGATGACTCCGTTTTCTTCAAAGCGGCAACGACGCCATTTTGATTCTCACCTTTTTGCGTTTTTATTAGAAATGCAAATGTCGTTAAGGCGAAGAATGCAAAAACTTTTCTCTCCTAAAATAATAGGTAGTATAATGATGAGAAAAGTGTCAATCCACTCGATTGAAGAATGAAGTCAATAAAAAACAAACAAGTAAAACTAAATGCTTGAACACATTGGAGAGAATATTTTGTTGAATTTGGAATTGAGTAATAAAAGCAATTGAATAAACTAATTGAAACAAGACAATTAAAATGAGAATGTTGTAACGAGAATTAGACAAGAAGTGAATAGGAGATTGAATCCACTTCCGAGATTTTTCTCTAAAATACAAAGCAATTCATTTAATTCCATACTTATTAAATCTATCTCTATCCCTATATCATAGATTTAATCACCTTGAATCTAACTTTCTCTATCCCTATATCAAGGTTAGATTCAAGGGCCTCTAATTTGTCTCCTTATATCATTCAAGTGAAAGAGATTGACAAATTATAAACAAAGATAAATTACATGTCAATCTTTATCCCTATATCATTGACATGTAAACTAGTATAATTGAGGGTAATGAGTCCTCTAGATGTTGGGAAATCCCTTTCTCCATTAGACATAGAATACAGGAGGAAAAGAATTGATGATAAATATAATTAAACTTTTAAGCACATCAATTCTACTCATTACTAATGGAATTAAATCAACTACTTCAACATGAAAATCTCATCTCAGAAGCTTCATCAATCCTTTATAGGGATTTAAGCTTCCATCCTTGATGAAGACATCACCATAGAATAAAAGCAAAAAATTAACATTACAAAAATAATAGAAATGGAAGATGAAACAATTATTATTAATGGAAGATGAAGAAGACAATCAAGTTGAAGAGAATTTTCTGAACTTTCCAAAGAATGAAAGTTACCTAATGAGAGAACAACTCTCCCTTTTTATCTAAAACATAAGAGGGAAAATACAATTCAAAATTGGAATTCCTTCAGAGCTTAATTTTCTCCACTGATAATGTGAATTAGGTTCTGACTTCTTCTTCTGAATGTATCTGGCTGCTTGTACAGAAAAGTTCATCTCTTGAATCTCTGCCAAGGTGGCGACTGGTCACTTCCCATGTGCAACTGACTGGAGAGTAGCCACTGATGACATCAGCAATAATTGAACTTGTCCACATTGCCTTTTAGCCTTGTATTTTCACCCATTTTCCAATTGTTTCTTGACATATTACACATATTTAAATGAATTCCATAATTTGACCATCAATTCCTGAAACATCACTTAAAATATGTAAAATAAATTATTTAATCATATTTGTGAAGACAATCAATATGTTATTTGGGGCAATAAATGACAGTTTTGGGTGCTTATCATCAGGGATGAGGCCGACATCAACCAGACGCTGCATTTCATACTTCAATGACCTGTAGTTGTTCAGCTCGTGACCCTAATCATTGTGGTGATCACATTTCTTGGACTTATCTCTCTTGCCCTTCGGGTCTACTGGGAGAGGGGCAGGTTTGTTGAGTAGCCCTCTGTTCTTGATTTTCTTGAAAACTTCCTCGATCGGGAACCTCAGAGGGGTGAATTCCCTCTCTTTACATTCGCCCCCGGTAGACTTCTCTAACTGGCGGTCTGATTGTCGGGTTGGCGTTTTCCCCTTCCTATCTTTGTTTTTGTCATGGGTTTTTCCTCCTTGCGATCCCTGCCGGAGCTCTCTTCCTTTGCCTTTTGGGGCTTCTCAGAGGTCTGGCCTCCGACAAGTCTCTTCCTCCTGGCTTTCAGGTCGTCTTCTTCCTGAGCGTACCTTTCTACCTTCTCGAGCAAGGCCGAGACAGAGGACGGAGGCTTTCTCGCCAGTGACCGGTACAATTCTTCATGGTTGTTGTTCAAGGCATACTTGAAGGCTTGAATGACGACGCAATCGGATGTGTCCTGTACTTCTGACAATAAGGTTCTGAACCTTCGGGCGAAATTCCTGAGTGTTTCGCTCCAGTCCATCTGCAGAGAGAACAAGACTTCAGCTCCCTTCTTCGTCTTCACATTGAACGATACTTTTCTTCAAACAACTCAGCTAGTTGTACGAACGTGTGGATGGATGCGGGTGGCAGATTGTGATATCACGTTTGTGCTTCGCCTTTGAGTGAAGCAGCGAACATCTTTGCAAGTAACTTGTCATCATGGTCCCAGATGGCCATGGTGCTTTTGTAGTTCATAACATGTTGAACCGGACAACCGGTCGTCTCGTCATACTGTTCGAAGGACGGCTGCTTGAAGCTGGCCGGGACTATATGACTCCTGACTTCTTTTGCCAATGGTGACACAACTAGCCTTGAGAGAGTAAGCTTTTTGATTCGTTCATCCCGGTTGGCTTTGTTGGAAATAGCCAGGTCGATCATCTCCTGTAGCTTGAGTTGATTCATCTGTTCCACATTCAGCTCCCATTGTCTCTGATGGGCGCGGGCCCTCGGGGGAGTGCTCTGGTGCCTCCTCCGGCGCTGTCTTTCGGGTGGAGTGACTTCTTCTACGGATCTGTTGCGGGTAACCCTGCGGCTATGATGTGGCCCGGGTGTTCTTGCATGTCCGCGGCGATGTCTATGAACTGGGGAGACAGACATCCTATCTCTCCCTAGTGCTAGCCTGTCCCAAACTGGACGGGTATCATGGCTATGAGGGGTAAGACTCCAGTCACTACCCGAACGTGACCTTATCTTCTTCTAAGGAGATGGAGTCGAAGACGGGGCCGAAGATGACTGGCTATCTCCGGCCCTGGTTCTCTTCTTTCTTCTCAGTTCTGCGTTTTCCTTGGTTAGCCGTTGGATGATTGAAGTTGGGGACTCGGCTGCTGGGCCTTTCCCCTTCTGCTGCTCAGTATAACCTCCTCTCGTTGCCAGGCGAGAGGTTCTTTGGTCTCTTCTTGCCGCGGCTACTCTGGACAGTTCTGGATCTTTTGATGCCGGCATCCTGACAGTCTGGTTGACTGTATTAGGATTACCAGGATCATTAGTGATTTGCACCACTAAATTTTCTGCCTCCGGCTGTCCACTTTCAGAGTGTTGCGAGCCCTGATCGTGGCCCTCACTCCCGAGAACTGATTCTTGATTCACAGGCTCTGTTGCTTCAAGAACCGGAGACAGGGGAGAAAAGTTCTCTGTCTGACTTTCAGTAACTTGGCTCATTCCATTGTTGGAACGAGTCGAGCGTCTCTTACTTTCAGCAATTGCTGCAGTAGCTCTGGTATGACTGGATCGAGATTTCTTGCAAGGCTCTGGAACTGATGGGAGATTCAGCCCGACGGTGGGCGCCAAAGAGTGTGGGTGCAAAAATTTGATCCACAAACTCGAGATACGTATAGATTAATCGAACAGTTACAATAAAAGCCTTGTATAGACAGAGGTAAGATGGGGGCTATACAATGAGACTGGACCTGATCGGGATCAGGCTGCCTACGTATCAAAGAAGATGAACTTGGAATCAAGTCTCTGCTTCCGCTAAGCTCTAATGGAGTTGCTCAGTGGAAGACTCATAGTTCAGGAGGTTTAGAACTCCCGTATTTGTAGTAGGCCGGAGGAGGCTGGCTCAACCACTCCTCCGGTTTTGACTCCATGAACTCAGGTAGTTCAACTGTGAAGATGCCTTCCGTGGAGATAGCTTGCATGCTGCCGAGCGGTTATCTCCTTGGTTTGAATTCCCTTTGACCAGGATGATTGCCACATGTCAAACTCTGATAGGTCCTGGTTCAACTTGGGTCTTCGTTTATCTTCTCCAGCGGGATAGAACCGTGGGTTCTGTTAGTCTGGAATTTCGCTGGACTTATCCAGTTGGTTGGGACTTGGATTGACCAAGCCTGAAAGCAAAGACTTGGGCTCGACTCCTCTGACCGGAGGCCCAATCTTCATTGCATACACCCTGGCCAGGTCCTCTGGGCTTCTATGCAAAGCCTTTGGATGAGCCTCTGTCGATGCTGGACTTTACTGGGCCGGACCTGGCCTACTTGACCGAGGTGGGTTTGGTCGATGTATGGGAGCCCACGGTTCAACTTCTTATACAGTAACCGGGGCTCCACCATATTGGTCATGGACTATCCAGTGGGTCAAGGTCCACAGAGCGTATGTGGACTCCTTGAGACCGGGTTGGGCCCTACCTGATAGCCCAGGCTTGGCTGGCTAATGCTCAGGTGCTCCTGGTTTAGCTTCTTATACAGCCATCAGTGACACCTGTCGGGTTTTTTTATCTAGAGTACACACAGCCGGGTTTAGTGGCTTTTTGGCCAATAAACTACCTCTTTTGAATCTATGTGCTAGTTCTGTTTGGGGGTGGGCGTGGCCCACCACTCTCTGCTGCGGTTGGTTTGGTTAAATAATTATTAAGGATACAAATTTGAATTTATTCAATTTTTGGAATTTTTAATATTTATTGCGTAATTTTTGAGTTATTTGACATCTTAATGTTACTTATATTCGCGAGAATATATTTATACATTATCACAAAATTTTCAAAATTAAATTTAAAATATTTCGTGCCCTTTACGTATTCTGGGGGTAAAACCGTCATTTCCACTAATTCCAGTAGTGGGGGGATGCGTATCGAGGATGTCACTGGTCTATATATACCCTCGGGTTAATAGAACAGTCACAATCAAACATTTCTTTTCTTGGTCAACATTGGTCAAACCAAAGTCAACAGAGCAGTCTTCCTCTCCAGAACTCGACTCGAGTTCATTTGTGTACAAACAGAACTTGACTCGAGATTCGAGACAGATCTATTTTCTCTCTCCTCCGATCTCCCTCATCTGTTGTCCAAATTTCAAATTTCTTACGGGGTTTTGTTCCTCTCCTCTTGCTATATCATGCCTCCTAGATAGAGATCTCGAGTTGTTGTTAGAGAACGCGATTACTCGCGTCTCTTTGATGATAATGGTTTTGGGAGTGGGCTTGTGGAGAGAATATTTGCCCGAGGTTGGGATGTGCTCCTTGACTCTGATTACGAGTCATTTGACCCTCAAATAGTTCGTCGATTTTACTAGTCAATGGAGTTGACCGATGAGGGTGTTTTCATCAATTGGGATCATGCCCATCGTTTTCTACTCACGCCCGAGACTGTCTCTATAGTCACAGCGCTCGACCTTGATGAAGCTCCTCTCCAGTAGGAGACTGCACTGGTGACCCCTGACGTCATCGAGGTTGTTCTAGTCATATCTCGATCGGTTGGCTCCGAGTCAACCATATCTCGATCGATCGGTTGGCTCCCCGGTATAGCAGCCATATCTCGATCGGTTGGCTCCGAGTCAACCAGGGATTGGTGGCTCACTGGCTGACCACCAATGTCCTTGGGACGACAAGGACTAGCAAGCTGTTTTCCGAGGGTATTCATATCCTGCGGCTTCTCCAGGAGGACATCCATGGCTACTGCATGGTCCGCCCCCTGTTCCATACCATGACCAGCGCCCGAGCTACTTCTGCGCCTCTTCCCAGCCTGGTGATGAGTATACTGCGCTATAGGGAAACGCCTCTTCCTTATGCACTTTCTCTGGAGTCAGTCGTCCGTCTTGAGGTCTCCAACCCTGGACTGTCTGCCTGTCGACAATCGTTGTGGGACCCTCAGGAGGAAGCGCCCATTCACTACAGGCCCGACGATCAGCGGGCGTTCGAGCAGATCCATACCAATGAGGAGCGGTTCCACCTTCTCTGGATTGGTATAGGAGAGATTATGGATGCCGTTGAGGACATCCAACATCGTTTGGACGTAGGCCAGGCGCAGCCTCGTCGGCGACGTGGTTGAGATTTAGTTTATTCAGCCATTGTAATTTTTATTTTTATTTTTATGTATTTTGTTCTATTTTAGTGTTTGCACTTTTGTATTAAATTTCATTCCTTTTACTTTATTTCAAAAAATTAATGAAATGGATGAAATTTTTAATTTTGCCAAACTTATGTCTTTTTCTGAAATTTTTAGCCATTCTTTATTGCAAAAAATCTGGACTTGTGGAGTTATTTTCAAAATTTTCTGGTCCTAGGGACCTAAGTCCAAATATTTTAAAAGAAAAAAGGATTAGGGTTTGATTTTTGGAAACCCTAAGGTTTTAGGCAATTTTTGGTGTCCTAATTGGGTTCAAACTCTTTTATTCTTGCCTATAAATACCAAACCAAGGTTAGGAGACCGTCACAAAAAAAAAAAAATCAGAAAACTTTTTAATTTTTTGGAATTCGCTCAATCTCGAGTCGAGTTCCTTATAGGGTTAACTGAACTCGAGTCGAGTTCAGATCTGGCAACAATTTTTGCTTTGGTTTTTGTGCGATTTTTCTCGATTTTCGTGCTGGTTTTTGGTATTTTTCTTTTTCTTTTGCAATGGCTGATGTTCAGAATGAGTTGTGGATGCCTAGTGGCATGGAGATTATCCCCGAGATGGATTTTTCTGGAATTATGGATAGTCCTTATGGAGCTTCTTTTCGGGATGGGATTTTTGACAAAGGTTGGGGAGGTTTTCTTTATGATCCTACTACTGTTTATTCCCCTTCTATGGTACGAGACTTTTACCGTTTGTTACCCTTTACCGATGCTCTTTCCTTTGATGGGTTCCAAGTTCATATGCATGGTTCCCCAGTAGTTTTTAATGCTTTTGCCATCACTCGTGCCATGTGTATTCCTTTTATCTTACAACCTATCTTGCCCCATCATAATTATGTGCGTGCCAATGATGTTGATGTCTTAGATAATTACCTTGATTACTTTGGTCCTTGTACTTTTTCCTTCTTTCCTGATGATTACCCTAGTGTTGCACCTACTGCTTATCTTCCTGCTAATTTGGCTACTGCTACTTTATGCGTTTTGAGTAATTTGTTGGGTGTTGAAAGGTTGGAGTATGTCAATGATAATACTATGCATGCAGTATGTGGCATTGTTAAGGATTTTTATGCTCTTGACTTATCCACCTGGATTTTGGATGGTATTCGGAATGTGTTCCTCTTTGGTCAGGATAAGGTTGTGTACCCAACTGCTATTTGTAAGATTATCCTTGAAAGCTATCCTGATTGGAGGGGAATATACAATGATTGGACTCACCTTATACCTATGGATCCAACTCATCGTTATATTAGGAGAAGTCGCCTATTCACTTGGGTGCCTAATTCTGAGTATGTTGATTATCCTATCTTGGATATGGATGATGAGTTTATCGATAAGGGTGAGGGTCTTTGGCATGTGATTAAACAAACGTTAGTGATTGGTGTGATAGGTTGGATGGACTTCCTAAGAGTCAAGTTTGGAAACCAATTGTGTAAAGTAAGATTTAATTTCCCTTTTCTGTTGAGTCAGTCCTTTATTTCAGTATATTTTAATTTCAGTTGTGTCATAGTATGGAATTGCTTGTAATCTCTATGTATGTGGAGATAATTTTGTTTAGCAGGAATTTATGAAGCGGTTTGAATGTTTATTACATTCATGGTAATATCTTTCTTTCTCTCTTTACCTTCGTATGAGCCTTGAGGACAAGGCAAATTTTTTGTTTGGGGGTGGGGAAGTATTACAATCCTTTTTGCAAAAGATTTTAAAACTTCTTTATCCATACTTGTGTAAAAATTCAAAAATTTTGAAAAATCTAAAAAATCTTTGATACAAAGACTTTTTCAAAAAATTAGGATAAGTACACCATCAATGATGAATATAATGGTTGAATTCTATCTTTTTCAAGTTTAAGGACATTTATTGTTTCACCAAGTAGTTGAGTTTTATACTACATTTGCATGAGCATAAGCATGACATTCACTTGTATTTATTACAGATTACATGTGCAAATACATTTACACTTTGAGAAACTTGAGGAATAAGTGTGGAGACTTAACCCAGTGAGCTTTTGAGACCCGTCCTTTTCTTGGAGAGTTATTACGTACATCTGGAGTCAAAAGACTCAACCTCTTAGTTTTGTCTGTTTTTAGTCTCATATTCATTTTTATAGTTAGCCTTGAGATGACATCAAGTGGGTGTAATATAGACTTGGGTCTTGTAGCTTATTCAAGATGTGATCACCATATCAGTACTTAGAAATGATACAAAGATATTTAGTTAAACCCTGTTTACCTTAGCCTACCCTGTGATGTTTTATCCTTTAGGTTAACCATTCTGAGCCTTTCTTGTTACTTAGCCTTTTTCTTGAACCCATTATCCTTACCCAACTCCATTGTGGGAGTAATTATCCTTAGAATGTTTAGGTCCTTTTATCCATTGTTTTTGGAACATGAGGATGATTGTTTATGTGGTTACAAGAAGAAAGGAGAAATACAAAGAAATCTCCAAACTAGTGAGATGAACCAATTATTGAAAACCAAAAAGTTTGAAGAAATCCAGAAAAAGCCAGAATCTTCCAAACCATTTCAAATCCAAAAAGAAAAGAAGATTCCAAAATATTGGGTAGAGCTTCATTGAAATTTTTCCAAAGAAGATGAGAAACACTTCTTCCCAAAAGAAAAATTCTAAAATTTTTTCCATATGCTGTTATTACAAATCACAAGTATTGAAGGCCCGAATGTTCCAAAAATATTTCACAAAAGTCTTTTCCATTTCTAGCCCTGTCCTATGCCAAGTTACAACCTATTACTGTCTTTTGTAGATCTAAGCTTATATGGTAGGATGTGGCGAGTAAGTGAGAAAGTGCTAAGGTGAAAAACCCGACATCTCAAGCAAAGCTAATTTTTCCATTCTTTGAGACTAAGTTCATTCCATTACACCAGTCCGTTCTTATTGATATATGTGAGATGCCTGTCCATCTTCTTCCCTCACATAGAGGTAAAATGATAAACACCCATCTCTGAGTGATTTTTATTTCTGAGTGTATGTCTGTGAGGAAGAAATCAAAGCGACCTTTCCAATGGTGACTTAAGACCTGTGGTAGTATGGGTATATGTCTATCCTCGATGCATTTGAGACCGTTATGCTTGGTTTATATTTCATATCTTATTCATGCATTTGTAGTATGTTATCTCCTATGAACGGTTTTGCAATACTTATTCTTATCTTTGATATAACCATTTTTGAGGGAAATGGTGGAACATCTTGTTCTTTGGATTAGTCATTGTAGTAAGTTTGTGGGTATCTTCTCTGGAAAACCCTCAGGAGACTATAACTCCTCAAGTTGGGAAATCCTTGTGTTTGAAAGCCTTGATGCATATGGTTAATGCAATTATCTAGTTTTACTTCTCTTTTGAGTCCTTAATTCTTTTCTTCTCACCTTTGCTTGAGGACAAACAAAGTGTTGTTTGGGGGTATTTGATAAGTCCTCAAAAATATTTATTTATCCCCCGAATAACACCTTGTTTGCATAGCACTTAGCTAATATTATTGTGTTATATCTATTGATTAGTGTTTTCTTGTCATTTGTGTAGGTTTCATGAGCCGAAATGCGAATATTGTGTTAAAACCCGCAAAAAGTCAAGAAAAGCAACCAAAAAGGTGTTATTTGCACAAGGAAAGAAGAATTGATATTTGCACCCACAGATCTACTGAGGGCACCCCACGGTCAGCTCTGTTGACTTGACTTTATGTCAAAGTGGGGCGGTCCGAATCTCAGCCCAAACCGGGTCCTATTGAAGCCCACAAGTCAGAATTTCTATTTTAGACCTTATTTAAAGTCCAATCTTAAAAAGGCTCTACAAGGACATCCAGAAGTCTGATTTGGGCACATGAGCTATCAAACTGAAGGTCTTGGTCCAAGCTACAACGTAAGCCCAAAATAATTAGGGTTTGCTCAAGAACTAATACCTCTAGAAGACCAACAGTAGCAGCCACGAATTTGACCTAATTTTGAAGTCTTTGCATGCAAGTATTATGCTTTGTAATTTCTATATAAGAGAAGTAGTAGCTAGGGTTTAGGTAGTTCATATTCAAGAGGAAAAAGTATTGAACTCAATTCTCAATTCTTATTATCAATCAAATCAAATCACTTACTTTATGATGTTTTGTTATTTAATTATTTATTCCATGGTGTCATCATCAAGGATGAGTAGCTAAATCTCCATCGGGGGATGGTTGAAGCACTCTACATGATGCAAAAACACCATGTTTGTTCTTAATATTCATTGTGATTCAAAGTTCTTAATGCTTATTTACTTCTAATTTGCGATATGAGGTAAGTATGATTATTTGCATGTTATTGTTATCCATGTTGTTAAAATACTATTGTTAGAGTTTAGGGAGACGTAACTTTAATGGTTTTATTTATATTGATTGAAGATGTGTAGTAAAATAGCTGAGAGGTGATTATTACATATCTGCAGTTTATATCTTTTATTTGAACCCTTTTGTAATGAAATTGAATAGCTGAGAGGTGACGGTTTGATTAATGATACATATTCAATAGCATGCATAAGAGAATCCCGTTTTAATTGAGTGAAATAGCTGAGAGGTGACTACTTGATTATTATAGGTATTGATGATTAATTGGAATAGTTGAGAGGTGACTAATTAATTGTTATAGATTGAACATGAAAGAATAATATGTTATATATGTTTGCATGATTTAGTTTATGGATACCAATTCTTCCCCCTATGTCATTATAAGATCTTCTTTTCATCTCTACCATATTCTTAAGGTTATTTACAGTTTATTATTATTGCATGTAGGAAGTAGAATCAATCTCAATCTTAATTGTTGATTCCCTTGGTGTTCTTTAATTAATGTTTTCTATTGTGTTTGAGCTAAGATCTTCACCTTTGAGGTGGGTACGACCCTTGCTTGTTACTTGTCTACTTTGATAATCAATATATACAGGCACAAGAAGGAACTTCAAATAAAAATACAATCTTTTGAATAGAGGATACATTTTTCCTTTATATCAACCACCAAAAAAGAACCACCGGAAAGCTAGCCTTGCCGAAATTTGATAGTCATCTAATACAAGGATCTACGTACAGAAGGTAATGATTATCCGGGATTCCCTTTCCCTCGGTCCTCAGCTAACTCTGTATGTATGACTCCACCGATCCTTGAAATCAGATCACTAACAACTCTCTTCCTTACTCTTGCAGGCCTAACCACCTATTCCGGCGACCCCTTGACAATTCCGACCCTTTCCTCAGCTACCCTTAATTGTTCTTTTTGTTGTGATTGTTCTTGTTCTTCTTCTTTTGATTGTTCTTCTTCCATTTCTTCTTCATATGATTCTATTATCTCATCATCACCATCCTTTAAAACCTTTTCATTTTTCAAAGTTTTGCATCTAGCCATTTTTTTTTTGGAGATCTAGGGTTTAAATTTGATGAAATTGAATGAAAATCGAAGGGAGATTAAATTGTAGACGAAATTGTTGATCGGAGATGAATTTGTAGAAGAAATCGAAGAGAGATTACAGAGAAACTGAGAGAGAAAGTGAGAAGATGGAAAATTAAAGAGAAATAGAGAAGGCGATCCATATGGTAGTGGAAGGGTATTTTCGTTTGGTTGAAAAATACGGTTTGTTCGGGGTAAATCCTAACAAAAGTTTTTCGGTTTCCTAAAACCTAAAAAAACTCTATATCTGGTCCTTGGGAAAAAATTCTTTTATCGGTTTTAGATGGTTTCAGATGGTTATTACAGGTTGGAGCTCCTCAAAAGAGTGCAGAAGGTAATGGATAGAAACATGATGACTGTTTGTTCGAACGAATATGTATTTAGAAGAATTGGGTTTGCTATTCAGAAAATTCGTGCAGCGCAGTTTGTACTGCGCTTATCCTCTACTTTTGTGTAATTTCTTGAGTTTATCGATGAAATAGTTCATGTTAAAAAAAAAATAAAAAAAAAATACATAACGACTTAACATTTTGAAGAAATAGCCTGGGTTTTCGACACATACTGTAAGGGGGCTGGCCCAACCCTAAAATCTTGAGGGCTTTATCATCTGAGGGCCGGGTTGCCTGGACACTGGCCATTTCACACTTCTACTCAACGCTCAAATATTCATTTTCTATGCTGAATAAATTAAGAAATGTAAATAAAGATTATAGAAGTTCATTCATTGTCTGAACCCATTGAGAAACCCCAATTACAGAACCACAAAACACATGAAACACATCAAATATAATATACACAAGTTGGTATCTCCTTATTTTCAGAGTTCTGTATACACCATTATGAATGGCAATTGGTACTCATGAGGAGAGTCCAAAATGGGATAGTAGTTCAATATAAAGATGGCACATCAACCCTTCATTTAAGCTTCAACTCCCTTATTGAGATCAATTCTGTGATAGGCGCGAACCTTGAGGGGACCATCAATGTGAAGATTGAGCATGGTTCTGTAGTTTACAGGTTTCTTCTCATCCTCTAACTTGAACATAAAGCAGCGTAACAAGAGAGCAGCGTAGATCTTCATCTGTCTGTAGGCGAATTCCTTGCCCAAACAAATTCGCGGTCCAGCCTAAACAGAAATAACAAGAGGATGAAAATGACATTAATGGAGTTAGCAAGATCATAAGACATAAATAATGGTTATAACTTATTCTTGTTTCTTATAGAAAAGATTCTCACTTGGAAGGCTGTGAACTTGAATGGACTCTCATTGTGAAAGGTGCCATCTTTGTCAAGCCATCTTTCAGGACGAAACTGCTCTGCATCCTCACCCCAAATGAATTTCATTCTTCCCATGGCATAAGGCTGGTAGGATACCATATCTCCTTTCTTGACACTAAAACCATCTGGCAAGGTATCATCTGAGAAACAAATTTTCGCATCCTGCAATACAACCACCATAAATAATTAATACCATGTTACAGTCCAAACATGAAAAATTCACCAAATGAACAGAAGGTATATATAGGTTAATTGACAAACCACAGGAACTGCAGGGTAGAGTCTAAGAGTCTCAGATAGAGCTGCATGAAGATACTGCATCTTATCAAGAACATCCTCAGTCGTCACGTTAGCTGAGAACTCACTGAATGAAGTGTTATCTTTCACTTGGGTTGCATCCTTCACTTCTTGCGCGATTTTTTCTTGTATATCAGGATGTTTGCAGAGCATGTAAATGAACCAGGAAAGAGTGGTAGCTGTTGTGTCTCTGCCGGCATTTAAGAAATTTAGTACGATGTCCCTTAAGTACTTCGGATCTGTCTCATTTAAATCTAGAAACCGCGACATGATGTCTTCTTTTTTAACCTGCCATCTCCTAGTGTTAAACGGCAATATACAATAAACTTACAAAACATTTAGTCATTGCGAGAAAAGAATTTTAAGAACTCACAGAAGAGTCATCGTCAGAATTTGAGACTTTCTCGATTTTGGTACGAATTAGCTTATATATGAAGCTGTCAATCACTTCAAGATTTTTCCTTAGTGTTGCTTCAAATCCAACATTCAAGTATTTCTTGACCATCCATAATATGTCAACATAGCGCCAGAGTGTCAGAGCACTTGAATCATTAAATGCATTGGCAAATATTGTTCCTTCATTTGATCCATATATGCTATCAAGCTCTACACCGAATCCAACTTTAAATATTGAGTCCATGGTTGATTTCATAAACAAATCCTACAAAAATATAAATAATGATTACTGGTGAAGTTGGATTGGGATAAAATATATATATATACAATACATAATCAGAGTTCATATAATGTATAATACATGCAATGGATAGGGAGCATTTCTATATACCAATCACAAACTTACTTGAATATCAACAGACTTATTTGCATTTCCAGCATCTGAAATAATGGAAGCAAGTCTTTCAGCATTTCGTCGAAAGACTGCACTGCTAAAATCTCTCAAGACTTTTGTAGAGAATTCATAACTAGAAACCTTCCTTTGATGTTTCCACTTATCGCCATCTACGGTGAAAATTCCATCACCCAACAAATCCTTCAATATGACATAGTTATACCATCCCTGCAAAAATATTTACACCATATTTAGATCTGATCTAACAGGTCTAGCATGATATCTTGAGATGAAAGCAATTAGGTGCCTATACGCATAACTTAATTACCTTTCCGTAGTTTGGAAAATTTGATTTAAGGATGTATTCAACATTCGCAGGATCAGACGTGTAAATTTCACTGCGAAAAGGGCTTAACAACCTATAAGTCTTGTGCTTGCCGGCAAGATCAGTCATGTAGTGGTGCAACCTTTTAAAGTTGAGAAGTTGGTTGAATACAGTACCACCAACAGGGTGGTATTTCTTCTTGTCGGTCAGTTTTCTAACGACGACTGTCACTGTTATGAGAACAAGAAGGACAGCTAATGCTGTTGGTAAGGTGGAGATAGTGGTGCTAATTGAATCCATCAATGCAATTTTGGGTGAAGAGTGGTCTGCGCGCTCAGCTCCTTATTATATATATTAACTTTAATAGGGAGGGATGATACTTCATAATAGTGATTAGATTCCGAACAGAGTATTCATTCAATCATTTAGATCTTATCCCATTCCACCCACCTCATAGAGTAAAACTTAATTCACTGTCAGATATTTTCGTCAATAATCCAGTTTGGCCTTAATTACAAGCTCTAAAAGTGGCTTGTCGCCGAGCTAGAGTTCAATCCATATACGCTGATTACTATTATGCAACAGAAAAAGGGTGAAAGAGATGGTGCAGTAAGTTGTATTATGCAGAACAACTTAAGTTTTTGACAGCATCCTTATGACCTTAAGGTTATAAGTTCGTGCCCATAAAAGATGACTGTCAATTCCTGCATGTAATGGCTTGTTTAATTGTCTATTTTACTGTTAGCCTGCATGTAATTGCTGATTATAGTCCGTTACATTATGGATTAATTGTCAATGAATAATCTGTAATAGTAAGGTTTAATTTCTTTCTTGATCATAGGTGTATGTAGATGACAGTCCATGTCTATGAGTAATTAGTCCGCAACAGTATGGTTTAGTTGGCTGTGATTTAAGATTATTTGTCCACTATCAGTCTGCAACAGTACGCTTTTTTTACATCGTCAAAGTCCATGAATAGATGGCTGTCAATTCTTTTTTTCATTTTTCAATTGGCAAGTGGGGTTGAGGGGACCCCTACGTTACCCGGCTACCCCTTTATTACAATCAGCTGTCGATTCATTCTTACATGTTATGGGCTTATGGCTACTCTAATTAGTCTTCTGACAAGCACGTACTGCAATAAACCCCACTCAACTCGTTCCAAAAAAGGATTCCATTTTCATCAGTACTGAAGAAAGGAACTTGGTCTCTGGCCTTTCATCGAGATCTGACAGGTGTAGGTGACATGTCCATTCTATGATTAGTCGTTTAATTAACTAATTATTGTCTATTTCGGAGAAAATAACCTTACGCCAGCTTGATGCTAATCGTGTACACGACATGCATGATTCCATATATATATGGTTATTGGCATTTAGCATTAGAAGTCGTATCCTTATCTATAATAACGAAGGTTCACTCCTCATGCCTCAAAAAGGATGGCCCTCTTTTCATCGAACCAGCAAGTTGAGCTCACTCTGCAACAATAAGTCAATAATGGTTACCTAATTACTTATGCCTAACGATCATGTTACGCCACTCAATGATATGCCATGACAAAGCTAGAAGGAGCCATGTCTGTTCCTTGTCTCCTCTAATAATCTTGAAGGTCACTACATACATGTATGTGATCATCACAATAAGATGGCCGGGAACAGGCACTAATTCACTTGTAACTTGTAAGTTAATTGAGTTCAGTTGATATAACTTTCGGCCAAGTTTAAGTGCCTGCATGTCATTTGATAGTGTTGAAGTCATTGGAAAACACTTGGTTAATTACAAGCACTCAAAACAAATCTTTATGCATGGAGGATGATATTAGCCATAGATGTGCGAAGATTTTTGCAATCGTCATGTTTAAGATAATCTGACAGAAGAACTTTCAACATGCAACATATATACATATGCATAACATTTTGTTCACAAACTGTTAATTAAACAGGCTAGCTAGCTAGCTATAAGTTAGAGTAGACTATACCAACTGTAGTATCATTTATCAACAGAAACAACCAGATTAATGATAAAGACATAGAGGTGTGCTGGAATCATCCCACACTTGCAGTCACTAGAAGTTAGAAGAAGGTCCAGAAATGATGGTCCATCATGACCTCACCAGTTAAGAAAAAATTATCCGAATGGAAAATTTGTTCAACTCTTCCTTGGTATCGGGGTTCAAGTTTCAAAACGCATGCTTGACTGTAAGTCAGGGTATTTATTCAACAAAAAAGCATTGTGATAAATCATCCACTACCATAGCTAAGATTCATGGTATGGTACCTCATTTTGTCTTTGTCGATCTCATGGACCAAAAGACAGATGTGCATTCCTTGGACATATGCAGAGAAATTATTTGCAGATCCAACTTTGTCCAAAAAGCTATAAAGCTGTTAGAAGATCGAAGAAGGCACTTCGAAGATATATGTTGCATATGCACAGCAGTCTATGATTGAACTCTTTACAGAAAAATATGTATTAAAAAATTTTCTTAAGTACGAAAAAAGCCACATGAACAGTTAAATGAAATGATTAAGCAGTTTATTCAAATGCCATATATTATTCAAATGAAATGTTTTGGTTAAATGAAATAATAATCAAAGGTTTTGATGCTGAACATTATCTAAAATGTTGAATTTATGAATGTTGAAAAGTAGAACGCATTTTCCTCTGCCACTAAAAGTAGAAGACAAGCCAAGACTGAGACTGTAACATATCATCTATGGACACATGCATGTCACGTCTTTATCAAAATAATTCTCTGTTTTTTTACCAAAGAAAAAACAGAAACTGTCCTGTTTAGTATTTTATACTCTCAAAAGGGGTGGATGTAGGAATGTCAAAAGCATGAAGTAGGTCGACTTACCTGTGTTTGATTAAGTTTTTTTATGATCCGGTTGATATACATTATTGTAGATTTTAGCTACACAGGTTCGATCGAGCGCGCTTTTAGAGAAAGAATTTTGAACATATGGCATCGAAGAGATGATTCATAATATGCATGAGATGTTCCAACCTTTGCCAATGTCATGTTCTAACAATATAAGTATGTACAGAGAAACCGCTTATACTCTATGATCAATATATGAACAAGACCTGAAACTAAATTCTTCAAGCAACAAAAAACCTTTTAACTTTTTTCTAGGAAATTAACTATATATGCAGCTGATGATACAGTATCAATGATTCATGAAAAAGGGTGTAAACAAACAAAAATGAGGTAAGAAAATTAAACTGGGGACATCATCGAATAACTAGCTAGCGATAAAATGAGAAAAAAATAGTGGGATTGAATAATTGATCACTCTCATATCAAATTTCTTTCAAGCAAAGTGTGTGGATTTTTTAGATCACCAGACTCCATTGTGTCATTGTCTCCTAGTTAATCAAAGGACACAAAAATGTGATATTATTGGAGTTATGCAGAAAATTATCTGTGCACTAAAGTTAATAATAGATGGATCCATTGTGGATGAATGGACCCTAATAACATGAACTTATTTTCCACCAAAAAAAAAAATATCCAACCAATGGTACCAAGACAAAATAAAGATAATAATCAAGATGAGATTTTATGGCAACTCATAAGTCATACATCTTTAATTAGTCATCACATGCACTATGTTAAAATGCCACTATTTATTTGAAAGATCCACTCTACATTGTTGATGTTTTGGTTAAACTGATTAATCTTGAGAATATGATTAGTATACCTTGTTCATGGAAATTCCATTTTCCAGGAAGAAAGAGCCAAAACTCCTGTGTACGTGACACTAAAGGTGATGGCCTGGTTAATACGTACACCATTGCTAAGTTCTATGAACTTTTGAACTTTTGTTGTTATCTTTTTGATGTTTATGTCTTCCAGTTGTTACTTTTCATCCATGGATGTTTAATCCACCAGACAACAGATTTAAGCAATGTTCGTTGATGATGCATGGAAGCGAAGTAAAGAAAGACTCACAAATTATGCAATAGAAATAAATAGAGGGTACTTCCGTATAAGAAGACACAGTTTTTTTTAATAATCAATTAAAACTCAAAAATATCGGTTTCTTTTACAATAGTATGAGAGCATTCCCAATGGTAGGTTTTAGCACACTTTTAACAAATTTTTAGTGAAAACACTTGCCAATGGTAGCTTTTAACACACTTTTCAAGCAAAACACTTTTAACTCCTTGGCAAATTTGTCAAGGAGTTAAAAGAGTTTTAGAGGTGCCACATAAGATTGTTTAATAATTAAAAATTAAATTGCATTAAATGATTGTCACATTTGTGTTATTTTTATCTTTCATTCAAAAACAAGCATTGACAACTCTAAAAGTAAAACAACACTTTTAGCATAGTTTAATCCTAAAACCTTTACCCCCTCTTCTACGTGGCACCTCTAAAACCATTTTATCAGTGGGAATGCTCTGAGTAGTTTAGAGCAATCCCAATGAGAGGGCAGTTTGGTGCCCTCCAGATAGGTGTCACATAAGCAAAACCACCTTCAAAATCACTCTCTCTCCATGGTAATCAAAACCCCCTGTGAAGTGGTGCCAATGGAAAAATTTGGAAATGTCAGTTTACAAAAATTAAATGGCTTATAAGACAGAACTTTGAGTTCCGATTACCAAATTTTGTAAGTGTTATAAGACGGAACTTCGAGTTCCTGAAAAGTTAGTCTATAAGACGGAACTTCAAGTTCCATATAAGATATAAAGTGTATAAGACGGAACCGTGTGTTCCGAAAAAATATTAAACCGGAACACGGTGTTCCGTCTTATGCAATTAACATATAAAGTGTATAAGACAAAACTGTGTGTTTCGAAAAAGTGTTAAACCGGAACACGGTGTTCCGTCTTATGCAAGTAACATGGCATTTTGGATGGCACTCTACTCCCCTCAAATGCCATTGGAACTTCTATCCACCGTTGAATGTTTGACCCACCGTTCCATTGGCGAAGGAAATTTAGCTGAGAGGGCATTTCATACTACCGCCCTTCTCAAATGCCCTCTCGTTGGGATTGCTCTTATAGAACTTTATTAAAACCTTAGACTCTTAATAAAATTACTACTACTTTGCCCAGAAACCCTAAATAAAATAAATAAATGAATTTACGGATTTTCCAGATATGACTGGTGCAATTTGACTAATGTATACCAAAATTGTAGTTTCTTTTCGTCATCAAATGTTCTGTTAAATTGAAGTCTTATACATCCGGTTGTGTGGTATGGTGTGGAATTATATGTCCAAACTGTTTATTTGCAATCATCCAGACTTGAAATCGTTCTCACAAATGAAACGATATGAGAAAGCTAGTTAATTAACTAACTTGCACACCCTAGACTCTGGTGCAGAAGACCTGATGATATCCTTAGGCTGTGTTTGATAGGCAACATTTGCCATGGCAAATAGCTATAGTGGATATATTTGCCCACTAAAATTGTAGTTGTCAGTGTTTGATATGTTTTTTATGATGTGCAAATATTTTGAACTTTTGTCCAGTATGGAAGATTTGCCCACTATATACTGGATAAAAAGTTCCACCTATTAGGTGGATTTTGTTTGCCACCAAGTTTTACCCAGTATTGTGGCAAAAAAAAAAAAAAAAAATATATATATATATATATATATATATATATATATATATATAAAGGCTTTGGACTTTGTGTAGTTCAATTAAGAAGGATTTGGGCTTAGGCTTGTATTATTTTATGTTATAAAAATAAAAAGGCTTTGGGCTTAGACATCTGTTAGGGTTTAATTAGCAAGATTAGGGTTAATGAAGTATATATATCTAACTTAATGTGTAGTGATAGAAACCTTGTTCTTATTCATTTTTCTCTGCTATTAGGTGATTAGTGATTACTACTCATTACTAATTGTTGGTGCAAAAATTTGATCCACAAACTCGAGATATGTATATATTAATCCTACAGTTACAATGAAAGTCTTGTATAGACAGAAATAGGATGGGGGGTATACAGTGAGACTGGACCTGATCGGGATCAGTCTGCCTACGTATCCAAGATGATGAACTTGGAATCAAGTCTCTGCTTCCACTAAGCTCTAATGGAGTTGCTCAGTGAAAGACTCGTAGTTCAGGAGGTTTAGAACTCCTATATTTGTAGTAGGCCGGAGGAGGCTGGCTCAACCGCCCCTCCGATTTTGACTCCACGAACTCATGTTGTTCAACTGTGAAGATGCTTTCCGTGGGAATAGCTTGCATGCTGCCGAGCGGTTATCCCCTTGGTTTGAATCCCCTTTGACCAGGATGACTGCCACGTGGCATCCTCCGATAGGTCCTGGTTCAACCTGCGTTTCCTTTATCTTCTCCAGCGGGCTAGAACCATGGGTTCTGTTGGCCTGGAATCTCGCTGGACTTATCCAGTTAGTTGGGACTTGGATTGACCAAGCCTGAAAGCAAAGACTTGGGTTTGACTCCTCTGACCGGAGGCCCAATCTACACTACATACTCCCTGGCCAGGTCCTCTGGACTTCTGTGCTAAGCCTTTGGATGAGCCCCTGTCCCTGTTGGACCTTACTGGGCCAGACCTGGCCTACTTGACTGGTGGGCCTGGTCGATGTATGGGAGCCCACGGTTCAACTTCTTATACAATAACCAGGGTTCCACCCATTGATAGTGGACTACCCGGTGAGTCAAGGTCCACAGAGTGTATGCGGATCTCTTGAAATCGGGTGGGGCCCTACCCGATAGCCCAGACTTGGCTGGCTACTGCTCAAGTGCTCCCGGTTTAGCTTCTTATACAGCCATCGGTGACACATGTCGGGTTATTTACCTAGGGTACACACACTAATGATGGAGTATACTATCTGTGCATGATTACAACAATGATTTCATTGAATGAGTTAATTTTTTAGCTACGTGGATTAGAAGTTGGCTGGATTTTTTGTTTTGGTTGAATTGTTTAGTATACTGTATTGGGTCATGTATGTGTATTTTATATTGGGTCATTGATATGCACATGGTTTTGGGCTATGTATATGGGCAATAGTTTTAATCCACGGCAAAAGTTGATGTTTGTCATGGCAAATATTGTGAATCAAACAACAACAAATAGTAATAAAATGAGGCAAATAGTATTCGCCCACTATGTTATGAAACAACGACAAATTTAAAACACCCACTATCAATTTGTCATTATCCACTATAATTTACCATGACAAATCAAAATTTATTTTACCATTACCCACTATCCTATCAAACACAGCCTTAGTTTTAGCAGATGATTATTAACCATATTAAAGCAGTGATCGACAACATTTTCCTACATAGATTTACACTAGGTAATATTGCAGAGTTGTGACAGAAGCATAATTGTAGGGGTACCACATACTCCAACCAATCAAAAGCAGCCACGTGGCATAGTCATTCATTCATCAGGGCGCTACGATCCCGACCTACACGCAGCTCGACCACCACAACTCGACTACATTATCATCAGCGGCCTGCGCATACACACGTGCCCTTAATCAATGCACATAATGTCCTCGCCCGTTGCACAATCAATACACAGAGAATATCCTCGCCCGTTACATAATCAATGCCATGATTATGGTCTCATTATGATGTCGGAGAATCTGCAAGATCCCATGATCTACGCCCTTTCATCTTCTATATAAACAGAAACTACGATGGCTTGATCAATAAGTTCAATTCCCACGAGCTAGAGTACGTAGGCAATCTCGATCTCAACGAGGTGCAGCCACCCCGATCTACAACTTTCCCCCTTTTTTGGCCAAGTCTCCTAGCGACCTGACCCTGTTAATGCATTAATCTAGAAATAGGTTAATACATTTGGCGCCGACTGCAAGGAATTCGATATAATCGAAAAACCCAAACCCTCCCACCCTTTTCAAACTCATATATTCCAATGACTACAGTCCAAGATCTGCAAGACCAAATCAATCGTCTTCAGGAAGAGAACGCACAGTTAAAGGCTGCACAAACTACCAACCCAGCACCAGTAGCAAATGGTGGACATGGAGTCGTTGCTGTTGACGACTCCAATCAAAAGTATGAGCAACTCAGCCAACAGCTAGCAGAGTTCAAAGCCTCTCAGGCCAGCCTACACCTTCCTAAAAACCATACTGCGGAGCAACTTGTTGTCCAGTCTCTCCAGCAATTCCAGGATTCTCCTTTCTCCAACGAGATCCTGGACCATGACTTGCCGAATAAGCTCAACGCCCCAAAGTTCGACCAGTACGAAGGAGTCGGAGATCCAACCGACCATATCAAAGGATTTCGTAAGTCTCTTCCTCTCATCAAAGAAGATCACTTACTGTGTTTGTTGTTTCAGTCCAGCCTCACCGGACCTGCCCTCGATTGGTTTCACCGTTTGAAGCCAGGATCCATCAACTCGTTCGCCGAGCTAGAAAAACAGTTCGTTGTCTTCTACATCCACAACAAGAAGCGTCCTGTCACCATCGATCAAATCTTCAAAATCAAACAACGGGATGGCGAATCATTGAGCAATTTCTTTGCTCGGTTCAAATCTGAACTGCATTCCATCCAAGATTTTGCGAAGGAGCATGAGACCTTTGCAACAATCGCATTTTCTCACGGTCTGATTCAAGGATCCGACCTCCACAAATCACTAGCTATGAAGCGACCTTCATCCTTGGACGAGCTCTACCTTAAGGTAGATAGATATATCAAGCTTGAAAAAGCCCTAACTGGTAGGGAGAAGAACCATGCCATTAACAACGTGGAATCTGGCTCCACTAAGCAACCTCGATCAGACAACAAGAGGTTCAAAGCCAAGTCGTTGCCTACTGAGCAACGAGATTATCACCGGTTCACACGACCAGCCGGTTACATCTACGAAAGAATCAAGCACAACCATTGGTGCAAGATTCCTACCTTCACACAACTGGAGGATACATCTGGTCGACCGTACTGCAAAGTTCACAAGGTACGGTGTCATCAAACTGATGACTGTCGCGTTCTGAAACGCGCTCTTCAAAATTGGGCCGATGAAAAAAGGCTCAACAATTGGATCCTCGGAAAGCAAGAGGAGACCACTGGCAAACGACCCAGGAAAGGGTCCAGAACGCCTCCACATTCACCAAAGCGTCATCACAGCAAGGCCAGAACGGCCTCTATTAGTCCAGTCCGCAGCAGAGGGCGTAGCCTCTCCCAGCGTCTAGGTCCAACAGGCGACCTACGCGACCAAATCAACAAAAAGGTCGCAAACAAAGTTGACAGTGATAGCGAGTCGGACAGTCATGTAGTTTACATGATTAATGAATCCAACTCCACCCCGGTTTCGAGAGAGAAGAAGAGACGAGTAGAGCATCTTCATCATGTCTACTCAATTACTGGCAAAGCAGCTCGCTTCAACATCCCGGCTCGCCAGGAGTCGGACATCACCTTCACTGAGGACGATCTCAACAAGGTCGTCACTCCTCACAACGACGCCCTCGTCGTTGAGCTGCGAATAGCCGATTACACCGTCAAGAGGGTATTCATTGACCCTGGTGCATCATGCAACATACTCATGTACAGAACCTTCAAAGACATGAGGTTGCCTGATTCAGTTCTCATCCCTGATTTCACACCCATCCTGGGCTTCAACAGTTCAAGGGAAGACCCCAAGGGTGAAATACTGTTGCCCATCACTGTGGGCAAGAAAGAAGACAAAGTCGTTCTGACCACCAAGTTCAACATCCTCAACATCGCAAGTAAGTATAATGCTATTCTGGGTCGAAAGTGGATCCATGCCATGAGAGGTGTTCCATCAACGTATCATCAAGTTTTCCGCTATCCTGGACCTCATGGGATAATGGAACTTCGTGGCAACCAGAACGCTGCGCAAGAATGTCATGGAATTCTTGAAGCTGTGGCGCCTGCAAAGCCATCCACCTCTGGAACCAAGGATGCTGACGTCAAAGGAAAGAACCCGATCTCATCGGAAGCTCGAGAGGGCGACAACAAGTCAAAGAGCCCATCAAAAGAAAAGACCGAAACTACCAAATAACAACTACAGAAGGAGCAAGTGAGCTCCCCCAAACTTAATCTCGGAAGTACTGATCCAGGAGTACGTGTCAACCTAGGTACAGAAGAGGATCCGAGATACGTCTATGTAGGTGCAGAATTAGAGGAAGCTAAGTTCCACAACTTTGTAAACTTCCTTTCTTCTAATAAAGATGTTTTTGCTTGGTCGTATATCGATATGCCTGGAATAGACCCATCTATTATATGTCATAAACTGCGCGTCAACCCAAACTATCGACCTGTTAAGCAAAAACCAAGAAGGCTCGCTCCTAAGTTTCACCAAGCAGTTAATGAAGAAATTAACAGACTCAAACAGGTCGGGTTCATCAAGGAAGTCGACACACCAGATTGGCTAGCCAACATTGTCCCAGTCTTAAAGAAGAACGGGAAAACAAGAGTCTGTATCGACTTCACAAGCTTGAACAAAGCTTGTCCTAAAGATTCATTCCCACTGCCACGAATCGATAGGTTAGTCGATCAGACATGTGGCTTCGAGTTACTGTCATTCATAGACGCATACTCAGGTTACAACCAGATCCCCATGCACGAGCCCGACCAAGAGAAAACCTCTTTCACAACAGAGCAAGGCATTTTTTGCTACAACGTTATGCCGTTCGGTTTAAGGAATGCAGGAGCAACCTACCAACGACTGGTCATTAGAATGTTCGACGACCTGTTAGGTCGAACAATGGAGGTCTACATCGACGATATGCTAGTCAAGAGTAACCAAGAGCAAGATCATTTGTCAAATCTCGACCAGGCATTTCAAAGGCTAAGACAATACAGAATGCGTCTTAACCCAGAGAAGTGTCTGTTTGGGGTTGCATCAGGAAAATTTCTCGGCTACCTAGTTACAAGACGAGGTATTGAAGCAAATCCCGATCAGATCAGAGACCTGATCGACATGCCCAGCCCGAAAACAAAGAAGCAGATCCAGAAACTCAACGGAATGGTATCAGCTCTCAATCGATTCATTTCCAGAGCATCAGATAAATGTCGACCAATGCTTCATATTCTCAAGAAGGGGGCTGCCTATCAATGGACAGAAGAATACGAGAAGGCCTTCAACGAACTCAAGGCATATTTATCTACTCCACCAGTTCTAACAAAGCCTAATGATGGAGATATACCTGGCGTCTACCTCGCAACTTTAGATTTCGCGATCAGTGCGGTACTTTTCAAGGAAGAAAATCAGGTCGAACGCCTTGTTTACTTCACAAGCAAAGTCTTACAGCAGGCCGAAATAAGGTACACACCTCTAGAGAAATTAGCACTAGCTCTTCTTTACGCTGCATGCAAGTTCAGACCTTATTTCCAAGATGACACTGTCAAAGTAATCACCGACCAGCCATTACGTCACGTGTTAGAAAAGAAGAACAAAACAGGTCGTATGGCTCGAGGGGCAGCCGAGCTGGGTGACTACACCTTCGAATTCATCTCTCGTCAGGCCGTCAAGGGCCAGGTCGTCGCAGATTATCCAGCAGAATATATAAATTTGGAACCAGAACCAGAAACAAGGCAAGTCCAGGTCAATCCCCCCGACACCTGGCAACTATATGTTGATGGTTCCCACAACTCCAACGGAAGTGGCATAGGTGCTGTACTCATTTCTCCTGAGGGTTCACAGCTCGAGAGAGCAACTCGTCTTGACTTCTCGACCTCCAACAACGAGGCCGAATACGAAGCTCTAATCCAAGGCATACAAATGGCCATCGACCTCCAGGCAGTTCGCCTCAAGGTGTTCAGTGATTCTCAATTTGTAGTCAATCAGATTACCAATAATTATCAGATCAATGGTGTCAACTTAATCAGATATGCTAGCAAAGCAAAAGAACTCATCAGCAAGCTCAGTTATTTCACAATTGATCACATATCTAGAGATGACAACAGACATGCTGACTCATTGGCATTTTTAGCATCTAAGATAGAGTCAAATCAACCGCGGGCTCTCACTATAGCAATCAGTACACAGCCTGCATATTTGTTGAAAGAAGAAAGCGTCCACCAGATCTCTGATCTACTAGACACAACACCAGCAGACATCCAAGGAACCTGGATGGAACCTTTCATCACTTACCTTCAAACTGGTGTGTTACCTTCCACTAAAAAGGAAGCCAGTCAGCTGTTACATAAAGTCACTATGTACAAACTTCATGAGGGTAAGCTGTTCCGAAAATCTGCAACTGGTTTGTTATTACGGTGCCTGATCCCCAAGCATGGACAAATGGTCTTTCAAGAAATCCACAAAGGAGAATGTGGAAACCATTCCGGAGGCCGAACATTAGCTCACAAAGCTATCTCCCAGGGATATTTCTGGCCAAGAATGAAAGAAGATGCAAAGAAATTTGTGTTGAAGTGTAAAGAATGCCAACGTTTTGCCGATAAACAACATCAGCATCCCAACGATCTCATCAACATCTCAGCACCATGGCCATTTCACATGTGGGGACTTGATATTATGGGCCCCCTAATCAAAGAAAAGAAGTCTGAAAAGAGGTTTGTTCTAGTCGCCATTGACTACTTCACCAAATGGGTAGAGGTCGTTGCACTCACCAACATCACTCAAGCTGATGTTCAAAGATTCATGTGGGAAAACATCATCACACGATTTGGTTTACCAAAACGGATAGTCACAGATAATGGCACTCAGTTCGTTGGCAAAAACATCAAGGCTTTCTACGCGCTATGGAAAATTGAACATTCTAGGTCAACACCTAGATATCCACAAGCCAACGGCCAGGTCGAGGCCGCAAATCGACAGATTTTGAACAACCTAAAGAAAAAGCTTGAGGATCAACACGATCAGTGGCCGCAACAGTTAGAAAACATATATGGGCTTACAGAACAACTCCTCGTACATCCACAGGGATGTCACCGTTCAGCCTTTGCTATGGAGTTGAGGCCGTCATTCCCACAGAGTTGACATTTGGCACGACCAAATCCCTTCTGGTCGACACAGAACTAAACAATCAGGTCTGGTCGTTTGGGATAGATCTAGTTAAAGAACGACGAAACCACGCCGTTATAAAACTCGAACAGTATCAGCAAAGACTAAAACGAGCTTATAACAGAAGCGTACGTCCCAGATCTTTTCAGCCTGGAGAACTAGTTCTAAGGAAAATGTTCCATAACAAAAGAAAGGACATTATCGGCAAGCTCAACGCCAATTGGGAAGGCCCTTACATTATTACGAAGGTTTAAAGCAACGGTTCTTATCATCTTCAAACACCAGAAGGGGAGATTGTGAAGAACCCATGGAATGCTTATCACTTGAAGAAGTTTTACCAATAAAATGTAAGCATCCATTACATTTTAATATACAAACTCATTCATGCCTTCATCTCAGCTCAAACATGAATGGCTTTTAAAGGTCTAATCCAATCCCAGGACCTACAAATTACCAAAATTCTAGTCCTTTTGGTAATTTAAAATTTTGTTAAGTGCTAACATTGACAACTTAACTTGGTGCATTGGTCATACAAGTCCCACGACCCACGCACAACACAGCTAGATTGCATACGACCTCATCCTCCAGCAGGTCCAACACTATGTGTGTTACTTATTGTTCGAAAAACCCATACAAGCAAACAACGCAACCAGAATAAAAATGTAAGTTAAATCATTGAAATTTCTTTTTACTTGATGAGATCCTAACCATTACAGGTAAAAACAAAATTAAACTAAGGCATACAAGAGGAACTGTTTTAGTTCGTCCTCCTTGCAGCCATTCATCTCGTCTACCTGCCTTCTGAACGAGCTACCAGGACTCCCTGGAAACTAGCTGATCAGAACGACCTATTTACATGCTCATCAAATAAAGTATCAATTACTGCTGTTCATTACAACCACCAACAATTGTTCTCTCTGAGAAACTCAAATAATGCTAATCTAACAGTTCAATATTCAAACAACTTAAACAATATGCAGAAAGTAAATAACACGCAGGAATTTTTAACGTGGTAAAACCCAATATGGGAAACGTCCACGGTTGTCCTCACGACAACAAATAAATCCACTAGATGAAAAGAGATTTACAAACCTATCAACTACCTGCAATCACTGCGAGTTGACACTACCGGTTATCTCTAACACCTTGACTTCACCAGAGCACCTTGATGTACGCACAAGACACTCGACTTCTTGATGAACACACAAGAAAACTCGAAGCCGATCTATGTAACAAGCTTACACCAGAGTTCCTTGATGAACACACAAGGATACTCGACTTCTTGATGAACACACAAGAAGACTCGAAGCTAAATCACTATTCAATAAGAAATAAGAAGATGAATGAGGAAGAAGGAAGAAGAAGATGAGTTCAATCACCAAAACATCCTAAACCAAAACCTAAACAAACTCCAAGACCAGAGATGAATTGGACGGCCAAAGAACTAACTCATTCTTTGGAAGAGAAACCCTATTTATAGTTAGGGTTGGAAAACACAGAAAATGGGCCGAAATAGTGAAAAACCCACATTGGACGTACGTACGTCGATATGACGTTCGTACGTCTCAAACCGAAATAAACCTGCTGACTACTTGGACGTACGAACGTCCTAAGAAGGTACGTACGTCCAGACCAAACAAACTTTCTGCTGACATACATGACGTACGAACGTCCTAAGAAGGTACGTACGTCCTGAACCAAAAACCATACTTTTGACACACGACGCGAAGACTAAGACACGGGACGACGCGCGTACAACAAGGTTTTCTTAACAATGAACTCAAGGCGAAATAACCATGGACACTATGTCACAAAATTGATGTCAAACAACTTCATGCCGGTTTCAATCTCCCCCTTTGACATTGATTTTGTGACAAAAACCTATGACTCTAATAGCACTTATAAAACGTGCTTACAAACCCAAACCATGGCATTTATAAATCATGCCTACAAAATCACTCAAGGTAGAACACATACCAAGTCACCAATTCCTGATATCCAGCTTGAGCAAGACGCTTTAACCATCAGAGACCGAACGGAAGCAACTAAGAATTTCCGAAGCAATCAAGGAATCAACAGAAGTTCCTTCGAGCAACTCCCCCATACTTCATGAGCTCCAAAATTTTGACACTCAAGCTCCCCCATAGCTGTACAACGCCTAAAACATCAACACGTTCACTCCCCCATACGTGTAGCATACCTGAAACATGACCCAAAAATATCCTAACAACAAAGAGACAATTGTTAGTAATTAGAGTCATAAATCTCCCCCTTTTTGTCACAACAAGTGAACAAAAGAACCAACCAACAATAAAATAAAGAAAAATACCAAGAAAAGAAATCAACACCAACCAAGCAAGACAAAACAGATAAAACAAACTAAAACCTATCCCAATTCTAAAGGTTCATGAAAACAACTAATAACCAAACACACTAATCCATAAACATAAGAAACAATAAAGACAGAGCATAAAGCTGAAGTTAACGAATTCGAAAAACTCGTTCCCAATGACCTGGAGGAAGCTTGGAAAAATAAGCTTCCGCACGAGATGAAGGTGTACCGGTAGTCTCTCCCAATGATTGACATGAACCAAACATGGATTAAGAAAAGGTCGATGAATATAGTCATACCCATGAGGAACACGACACAAACGACAAACCTTTGCATTGTTTTTGTACTCCATCACCATAAACGACACATAACCAACAGCCGGAACAAAAACCCCATGAAGTTCATATTCTGCCATTGAAAATTCTGAAGAACAAAGAGAGAACTAGAAGGAGGTAAGAAGACACAATCGAAGTAAAAGAAGAGAAGACTCCCCTATATATAGGAAAAACAAGAGTAACCCTAACATGGGCCCGATTGAAGAGGTCCATTACCTAATTAGCAGGAAAATACTGCAAAACAGAAAGGAACTGGAACTGAAATTAAAATAGCAATATCCAATAATATGCCCAACATCTAAGTGTAGAAACAAAACGATATAACAAAAGAGCAATGTTAAGTACAAAAAAGTAGAGAGTAAACCAGAACAAGAACTACTCGGACTCCGAGTCACCATCAATGTGTTCACCATCACCATCGTCCCCACTCTCTCTAACAGAGTCATCACCATCACTATCACCTGGACCTGGAGGTACCTTTTCCGGAAATGGAGGCAAGATGATGGGAGTGAAGTCTAGCTGTAGATGACGCATCTGGGCAACGTTCATCCTATGAATATCACGCAGCATAGCATCATGCTGAGAGAGGATGACTTCAACACGATCAACCCGAGCCCCCATATGATCTTGACGACGACGAATAGAAGAAACCCTAGCGTCAACTGCTGCAACTGCCCGATTGCCCCTAGCTGATACAGAGACGGGGCGTCCAGGGGTCAAGGCCCGATCAAAATCATCATCACGAACAAGAGCCCGGCCTCCCCAAATTAGGTGATGCGTCAGACGCGCACCCACGGACTCAAAAGCAGCCTTCCTAGACTGGCAGCCCTTCTTGATGGCATTGACCCAGTCATGGCCAACAAACCTTGGAGGGCTCACCTCCATATATCGCCCCTGAAACCCCAAGTGCTTAAGAATGGTCATTATAAAGCTAGGGAAAGGAAGAGTACCCTTAGCAGCATTGATTTGAAGCATCCGTGTGTAGATGACTTCAGAGAGATGGAGATGGTGCACCGACATACAAACTACCAATTTGACCATGTCGTCGGTCATGATGATCTTGTTGCCCTTGGTGGGGTAGATGTTGGAATGGGCAACCATATGCAGGAGGATGGCGCTGTAGAACTTGGCGTGATACCTTTCCGTGACACCATCGATGAACATCCGCTGAACTTGATCAACAAAGTCAATCTGAATTGCATCCGGTATGGGCCACCTAACATGAATAGCATCTTCAGAGAGAAGATCATCATCAATCCCCAACGCCTCACGAATCACCTTCGGAGAGATAGTGTATCTCCGACCTTCAATCAACACTGAGAAACTCGAGCGATTCTGGGAGGGTGTCTTCGACTCATAAAAGGCAATCGTATGCTCAACCGAGTACTTGGTGATTGGTTGAGCCACCCTTAACCAATTCCGAGTCTCAAAAAATAAGGCTATGTTGCCAAGTTGGGAAGCCCCTAGGGGGGTGGCAGCAATGTCTCCCAAGTCGAAGAAACGCTCGGGAACAATAGCCTTGGCTCGAGGATGAGCACCAAGGGGTGTGGGAGGAGGTGACGAGTCCGAAGTGGCACCTCTACCCCGTTGACCGCGGGAAGCACGTGCTCCTGAAGTGGATGCACCCTTAGAGCCAGGTATGTCTTTAGTGGGTGTGGTGCGAGCGCGCTTAGGAGGCATGTCCTGCACACACACAACATTATAAACACCACACAAGTAAGTAAAACCAACAAAACAACCAGGAAAAACCTTAGGAAACTCCATTCAAGCATTTCACCAAACACTTGGTGAGCAATACAGTACATATAGGCAAAACCACTACATGAGCATACCAAAAGGATACTAAACATGACCAAGAAACTCCACAACCATTAACAATCACAAGAATCCGCACCCATGGTATCTAGACAACCATTAATTATCTAGACAACAAGTATATATCCAATGGTATGAACCCAATATGATCATGGTAACAAACTCTTAATCCAAAGCATAGCAGACAAATAATAATGAAGCATCAAGATAAAATAAAAAAGGAAGAAGAGAAGAATGGAGGAGAACTTACTTGATGTAGATATAGAGAAAAGAAGTGAAACAACACCCGAAACACTAAGCTTCCAATTCCACACACAATTTAAGAGCAAACTAAAAAACACTAAGGTAAAGAAGGAACCGGAAAGAAAAAAAGGAGAAGAAGAAAGAGAAATATGAGCTTCCTAAACAGTTAGAAGAGGATGAAAACTTCCCTTGTTCGTGCTTAGAGAAAATATGCACGATTTGAATTTAGAGATGGCAAGAATATCAAACAGATGGGCTGGAAGAAGAAAACAATTTGGGCCGAAACTGTTCAGAGGACGTACGTACGTCTGTAGTACGTTCGTACGTCGGGATACAAGAAAAACCTTGCTGCCTGAACATGCGTACGAACGTTATAACACCGTTCGTACGTTCCTCCAAAAAAAAACATCTGCCTCCACAAACGTACGGTCGTGCTAACAACGTTCGTACTCCCCCCTTTTTTTTTTTTTATTTTTTTTTTTTTTAAAAAAAAAATGATAGGGACTAAACCTTAACAACAGAGAAACAAACCAAATAACTAACAACACAAACCATAATAAGAAGATAAAAAGAAAAGAACCGATGTACCATAGAAGTGAAGAGGAACACATCATGAACTTCCCAAAACAGTAGCCAATCCCAATCCGTACAAAAATAAGAGGCAATATATTGGGATAAACAAAATATTGAACAATTAAGAGAATTGAAGTGCATCATAAACTAAACCTCGGTGTGTAGATGCAATGCAATGCATAAAGAGAGAGAAAGTTCACCACTAGAACACACCCTTTGAAGACCTAGAATATACAACCATCAACAAGAGACATACGATTAGATTAGTAAGTGAGCTTAGAAGAAACAAACTTTAACCCCCTTTGAAACAAACGTAATGAGTAGAAGGCAAACGAATATGAATATGATCTTTCAAATGAAAACCAAGACATTAAAAAGGCAAAGGAATATAAACTTTGTATGCCTTACATAAAAAACAATGAATATGCTCTTGGATTTTTATTTTGCCGCATGTGGTGGAGTTTAGTCTACATCACTCTAATGTCAGTCCCGCGTGGGAGGGATTTTTGCCTCCATCTTTTCAAATACACGAGGGTAGGGTGTAGCCTACATCTTTTTGACAAACACAAACTCAAGAAGTGCAATACCATGATAACGTGCAACACAAGAACTAACATCTCTTGAGTGCATCCGTCAGAGCATGACCCTCACAACCCCAACGGGTTCTTAGCCAACTGATATTGCTTCAAAGACAATCAAATGGCTGGGGATAAAGTGAGTCATTGACCACTAACAAGAGTTGTAATAGGAAGATAAGAATGCTCAATAACACGAACAACAAGATGAACATTAACCAAAACAGAGGAGAGATAGAGAAGTTCTATGAGCTCAAAGAATATGTAAGTGGTTTCCAAAAACTCCCATCATGCAAGCATGTCGTGCACTGTGCAAACAAGCGAGGAAAAATGCATGATACATACCAAAACATACTTAAGAGTTCAGAAAGAGAAAACACCCAAACATATTGCAACTTATTTAAGACAATTGAACTAAACCAATATCTTAGAAAAGATGCATCCAACAACACATACATGGAATAATGAAAGAACAATTTACGCATGCATAAACAGAAGAACAAAAAACACCAAACAAATAGCCTATGTGGTTAGAGAAATATGCAATTCAAATAACACAAGGCTAGAAACAAACCACATCATCCCAACTATGGGACACCACCAGACCTTTGCAAGTCCAGAAAAACCTTCAACTTATCCTTTCTTACTCATACTTGTTTAACACTAGGCGTGCACACTTTGGGAGTTGAAAAGATATGAGATCTCCCCTTAACCATCTTTGGAATAGACTTGTCCTTAACTAATTCCACCTTAGTCTTTGACTTCCTTTTGTTGGAGTTCCTGTTTTTCTTAAACCTATGAGAAGAAACATTAAAAGTCCGAGGTCTAGAAAATGCACAAGAAGGAACATAAGAATCAACATGATTATAACGATGAGGAACACGAGAATAGGGTGCAACATGTTGATTAAAATCCCAACAAAAGATATCCAAATGACCAACTCTACCACAATAAGAACAATGAAAAACATTAGACTTACTCAAAGAATTCTTATAAGAAGATATGGTAGTAGAAGATGAAACATGTATGTCACCATTGTATTTGTGACATGGTGCCTTAACAAAACCTGTACCTCCACTATGAGAACAAGATGTCTTACCAGCAAAAACAACCTTACCATTAACCTTAGACTTAAAATTCTTACGAGAAACATGCTGAAAATCAGTAGCATTAAGTTTAGTCTCAATAGGTGGGGTAGGCAATAGGGCAGGCAAACTAGATTTTACAGGAGTAATCACACTAGATGAACTAGTAGAACTAGCAATAGGAGAATCAAATCTAGTTTTGTCCAAAACCTGCAATTTGAGTTGCGTAGACGTTAAATCGTTCTTTGTTACCTCATACTCCACCAATAGAGATTTGTATTTCTCATCGACCTCCTGATTGGCTTTCTCTAAAGCTGCAATTCTACATAAGAAGTCAAGTTTTTCTTTTTCAAATAATTGAGAAATAGAAATTGCATCATCTGCAGCATAAGAAATTTGTTCTTCAAGAGACTCAACTTTATCCTGCAAAGAAAGATTAGCCTTTTCCAAATTTTCAATTTTGGATTCATAAACTTCCCCTTGAAGCATATAATCTTCTGCACAATGTCTGAGTCGTTGTTCTAGAGAATCAACCTTATTCTGCAAAACACCATTATCTTCAAAACAAAAATTATCAGAAATAGTAGACACATTACAATTAGCTTTATTAAATTTTTCATGCAAATCAATATTAGCTTTTTGTAATCTTTCACATTCTTTTGCAGAAAGTCTGTAAAGAAGAGCCCAATCACTATTGCTAACAACATACAAATTATCAACCTTTTCAAAATCAGATTTTGGTTTTGTAGATTTAGACGATTTAGCAATAAAATTATTATGACCAGACTCATGAACCATCATTGCACTGATAGGATCGTTAGCGTGAGCCTTGACGCTCCTTAACCAGTCCCCAGCGACTGATACCAATTGAGAAACTCAAATAATGCTAATCTAACAGTTCAATATTCAAACAACTTAAACAATATGCAGAAAGTAAATAACACGCAGGAATTTTTAACGTGGTAAAACCCAATATGGGAAACGTCCACGGTTGTCCTCACGACAACAAATAAATCCACTAGATGAAAAGAGATTTACAAACCTATCAACTACCTGCAATCACTGCGAGTTGACACTACCGGTTATCTCTAACACCTTGACTTCACCAGAGCACCTTGATGTACGCACAAGACACTCCACTTCTTGATGAACACACAAGAAGACTCGAAGCCGATCTATGTAACAAGCTTACACCAGAGTTCCTTGATGAACACACAAGGATACTCGACTTCTTGATGAACACACAAGAAGACTCGAAGCTAAATCACTATTCAATAAGAAATAAGAAGATGAATGAGGAAGAAGGAAGAAGAAGATGAATGAGGAAAAAGAAGATGAGTTCAATCACCAAAACATCCTAAACCAAAACCTAAACAAACTCCAAGACCAGAGATGAATTGGACGGCCAAAGAACTAACTCATTCTTTGGAAGAGAAACCCTATTTATAGTTAGGGTTGGAAAACACAGAAAATGGGCCGAAATAGTGAAAAACCCACATTGGACGTACGTACGTCGATATGACGTTCGTACGTCTCAAACCGAAATAAACCTGCTGACTACTTGGACGTACGAACGTCCTAAGAAGGTACGTACGTCCAGACCAAACAAACTTTCTGCTGACATACATGACGTACGAACGTCCTAAGAAGGTACGTACGTCCTGAACCAAAAACCATACTTTTGACACACGACGCGAAGACTAAGACACGGGACGACGCGCGTACAACAAGGTTTTCTTAACAATGAACTCAAGGCGAAATAACCATGGACACTATGTCACAAAATTGATGTCAAACAACTTCATGCCGGTTTCACTCTCAACCTCACAAACTCAGAAGGCTGCTTTGAAGAACAAGGAGTGCAAGAAGACTTACTGCAAGAACAAGGAGTGCAAGAAGCAAACTTTGCACAAGGTTACCCAATACAAGAAATGGGTACCGAGGCGACCTCACTGCTGCGTAGGCTGCTCACTAGGATCATCCACCTCCATCCGGCCACTTGCGACCTCCTCATTAGGGCCCATCAAGGTGTCCTGAGCTGGCACTAAAGCTTCTTCAGCACCACCTCGCGTCTCCTCTCCTTCGGGCGACCCTGCTAAAGCCTTCTCCAATCGGTCGCAATAGGCTTTCCACGCTAAGCCAGTCTCATGGCATGAGCGCTCCCAGTGTTCAGCAGACGACTTAGCAGCATCAAAGTCTCCCCTTACCTGCCCCAACTCTCCCCTTGCCTGCTCCAACATCTCCTTCAGCACCACAACCTCTGCTTCCTTGTCCTTGAGCTTGCTCTCCGCAACAACAACAACGTTCTTTGCCTGCTCGAGCTTATCATTCAGACGCTTCAGGTCAATCTCAGCTCGAGCTCCAACTTCAGCAACCAGACGAACCTCCTGGAAGCTGGCGTTAAGCTACAAATAAAAACATCGATTAGACAACAATAATTCAGTACAAACAAAGGAAGGAGAATTCACATCCCAACTTACCAAAGACATTGCTGCGTTTATCTTCGAGCAAGTCACCAGCAACGGTTGAGACTTCACTGCTCGAGAATCAGCATCCAGGACGATGCCCTCATTTACAGCTCGGGCAACGCAGGGATCGTCAATCGCACTGTCGTTCTCATACACGACGTGCTTTTCACCACGGCCATCCAAGTACTCGAATGGCCCAGGGCGAAATTCAGACATCACCCCCTTGCCTTTCTGTAAAGGCCGAGCAGCAGTCTTCCTGGACAACAAGGAAGGCTCAGGAGAGTTCACAGCTTTCGGAGGGGGAGCAACAATCAGAGCTGGGCGATCCATCAGCTTCAGGCTCCCAGAGAGCTGCCTCTTCTTCCCCAATCCGACAGGTAGCTTGGGAAGAGAGGACGGAGGAGACACGACCTGGGGGCTCACTACTACCTCCCCCTGGTGCGAGCTACCACCAGAACGTTCCTTCTCTGGCCGCCGCGAGCCAGCCCTTCCTCGCTCCTTCTCAGCATGCCTCGAGCTATCACCAGCTCGATCCTTCTTCCCAGAGCGCAAGCTACTACCAGAACGACCAGACTCAGCTTTGTGCACAGAAGACATAAAGGCTTTCTTCAACGCCTTCCTTCTCTCAAGTTCGTCTTCAACAGTTTTAAGACCACCTTTGGGAATAAAATGCTCCCTCAGGTGGGGTAAGAACGATGTCTTCCAGCTATCAGCCAACAAACCAAAGCTGTTCAGCGCGGACCGCAGATTGTTCTTTTTAACCAAATGGTCGTCCCTGATCGCTGCAAACAAAATACAAAGTCAGCAAGTACAGAAACAAGAAAATCATCTACCATCATAAGAAGAACAACCACAAACTTATGAATATCATTCCTAGTCACATGACGCAACTGGATACTCCCCTCAGTAATCGACCCAGTAATCAGCATGGGATCTTTCCACCATGGCTCACTACTTACCGGATAGATCAAAGGCAAACGTTCTGGCCTAACTTGTATGTTATAAACCGAAAATTCAAGCTTGGTAGAACGTTTAAAGCAAAAGTGGTCCAACACATCATTCACAGTGATGTTCCACTTATGCAACTTGTTGAGGTCGTCAATTACCCTCATGTTCCTCCAGAAATTGCCATTCATCTGGCAAGGAGCTCGACCAATAGCATTCAACAGGTCGACCACCAAACAAGACAAAGGCAGCCTCAACCCAGCTCGGAATTGGGTCAAGGTAAATACAGTGGAGAAAGGATTTTTAGGTCGATATCCAGCAGAAAGTAAACGATCTCTAAAAACCTAATCTCCAAATGCTCAATCGAGGTAAGCCCATATTTCTTTCTAAAAGCAATGTGCCTATTGACATATTTGAAGTTAACAACTCGAAAGGACGATCCCTCTTCCCCCTCAACCATTTCTTCATCAGAAGAATCCCCCCCATGAGAACCACTACTCTGGGGGCTTTCAGTATTGACATCTCCCTCACCTCGACTAGGAGACCTACTTTCAGAACGAGTCCTTTCAGACTCATACTCCTCACCACCTCCACCACTCAAATTCTCATTTTGAGAGTCACTTGCTCCAGACATATCTCTCGAACAATAGAAAGGAAAACAAAAGATGCAAAGAGAATGAATTTAAGGAAAGAAAAGGAAGCAAATAACCTCACGAGCTCTCAAAGTTCTTCAGATCGCTAGTTAAAGGCGGCAGCAGTTCAAACGAATGAAACAAGATAGGTAAACACTTCTCAAGTAAGCTACAGTTTAAATACTGTAGCACATGTAATCCCAGCCATTGGTTCGAAATGGATGAACGACCGAGATCGACCAAGGGAGCTACGTCCATTGCAGTTATTTTCCACTCAATAAACGGTTCACATCCACCGTTAGATCAATCCACGTGCCACGCAAAGGCCCAAGCTACCAACAAGTGCGTCAGTTGCCATAAATCATAGGCAAACTGCTCGAGGAAACTACTCCACTTCCCCATAAGAGCGCCATGATTACTCCAGACAAGCATGCATGAACGCCACGTCAGCAAATTCAAAAAAGCAAAATTCAAATCAACATCGATCAGAGATATTTTTCTTTTCAGCCCGACTTCTTCAGTCGACCTAAAAAGAGGGGGCGTATGTAGGGGTACCACATACTCCAACCAATCAAAAGCAGCCACGTGGCATAGTCATTCATTCATCAGGGCGCTACGATCCCGACCTACACGCAGCTCGACCACCACAACTCGACTACATTATCATCAGCGGCCTGCGCATACACACGTGCCCTTAATCAATGCACATAATGTCCTCGCCCGTTGCACAATCAATACACAAAGAATATCCTCGTCCGTTACATAATCAATGCCATGATTATGGTCTCATTATGATGTCGGAGAATCTGCAAGATCCCATGATCTACGCCCTTTCATCTTCTATATAAACAGAAACTACGATGGCTTGATCTCTAAGTTCAATTCCCACGAGCTAGAGTACGTAGGCAATCTCGATCTCAACGAGGTGCAGCCACCCCGATCTACAACTTTCCCCCCTTTTTGGCCAAGTCTCCTAGCGACCTGACCCTGTTAATGCATTAATCTAGAAATAGGTTAATACAATAATTCCTTAAATTGTGTCCATGCAAAACTCATTTTGAGCTCTGTCACTGTCGTCCTATAGTTGTGCCACTGCCATTCTTTAGCTAGTTTCCACGAGGCAGTAGTTGTCTATTTTTGTCGATATTTTGAGGGAGATTGTGTCAAAACAAAGGGGAAATCATTACATATTTTGCAAATTTATGTGGTTGACAGCAATCAGAAGTCAGCCAGGAAGAGAAGCTAGCTACTAAATTTAATTGTATACTCTATGACAATAATCAGTACTATAAATTAATTCCTTGATTTTCCTGCTATCAATCTTAACATATTGATTCCTCAATATATTCATGTGAGATTCAAAATTTTATAATTACGCAAACCTGCACTAAGAAAGCATAATTGGAATATGCAAATAGTAGTTGAAACATGTCAAAAGCTGTTGCAGTTTTGAAATGACCTCAAACATATGTCTTTGATTAAAACTCCAGGCAAATGATTCTGCTGCTACAATAATTGCAAAGTGTTTCTTCTAGTTACAGTGCACTTAATGTTTGCTGATGTGGCAACTAGCAATTATTTGCAACTATCAATCAACCCTTGGAACTTGGAAGTATTTTCCTGAAAGTCATTCGAGCTAGACCACCTCGTTTGAACTCTTATTTGGGTGCTTTCCATCCAAGATGTCTATTTAAAAGCTCTATATCAGAATTCCTTCAAGAAAAAAAAAACCCAAAAGTTTTACACAAGGGTCAAGGGAGGGAGAGAAATTAGAAAAGAAACCCAAGTTAATATAGCTTCATTAGCATCAATTAATGGCAAATGCTATGCTCCCTCCTCTAAGCCCACTAGCATCATTCATCAACACTCCAGTTCTCACTTTCTATGTTCTTGGTGTTTGTGAATTAGAAGTCCCATTTGATAAACCTCAAGCTGTAGAATTCCTTGAACATGGCTTTCTTCCACTTAGTAAGCGTTTCTCTTCAATCATCGTTACAGATGAGAAAAAAGTTCAAAGATGGAAAAAAGTCGAGTGTCAGACAAAAGATCATGTTATCGTTCCCACCTTTCCTTCAGGATTAACCCAAGAAGAATACGATGTAAAACTCGAAGATTACATTTCTGACATATACATGGAACAACTTCCCGAAAATCGTCCTCCATGGGAAGTGCACTTGTTTATGTACCCAACATCTAATGCAGCTGGAACAATGCTGTTTAAGCTAAACCATGCACTTGGTGATGGTTACTCAATCATGGGTGCCTTACTAACTTTGTTTAAAAGAGCTGATGACCCTTCTCTTCCTCTTAAATTTCCTAGTGCATCTTCAAGACTGCCTGGATTAGCAGTCTCCAATTATTCAAGAGTGTCTAACTTTGTGTATAGGTGTGTCAACACTTTTACTGATTTTACCAAGGGTTTACTTGGTACTTATTTAGAAGACGATGATACCGTCCTCCGATCAAAGACACCCATGGTGGAGTTTGCGCCGGTGAACATTTCGTCCGTCACCTTCTCCCTTGATCAGATTAAAGAAGTCAAATCCAAAATTGGAGCAGTAAGTTGTCTATATATATCCTTTAAAATTATGTTTTTAATTTTTAAACTACTCGTATATAATTATGTGATTTAACTATTAGTTTAACTGTGAATCTTCCATCTGTATGCATGGTATGTTCATGGCCATGGGAATTAATAAACAAGTAACTTTTGAGAAGGGCACCAATCATGTTTTTCTTGCTGAGAAGGACAATCTCTTTTGAGTCCATCTCTTTGAAAGTCATGGTTGAAAAGGATATGCAGTTTTTGTTGACTTGTTGAAAATGAGAAAGACTTATGATTTTAGGTAGAATCATAGTGTCAAAATTTGGTGCAATTCCGACTTTGCCCTTTCCTACTAGGGTTAATCACTCCTATCTAGGTTATAGTGTTTTGTGCAAAAAAAAAAAAAAAAATTCTTATATGATTTAATCTAAAATCATACTATGATTAGGGTGGGTATTTTAGTCCAGAATTTGTTGACTTCAAAACCCTTTTCAATAAGAAACCATCTGTTTCTGTCCTTTCGAATAAGTCTCCTATTAATAAATATGGGCTTATAGCATGTCAATGTGGGTTCCACATGACATGAAACATCTTGTGAATCTTGTGAATTTGAGAAAAATAGAATTAACAAAACAATTAATAAACAAAAAAAATGCATAAAAATGAATAACTATTTGCATGAGTTGATCAAGCAAGAGCAAAGATCTCTACTGTTCTGATTTCTTCAAGGCTGGTAATCTTTAATTTCTTCTTCCTAAGTTATAGTCTATTGAATAATATACTTATCTAAACAAATTATTGTTTTGCATTTTGAACAGACAGTGAATGATGTTACAACTGGAGTAATAGCTTATGCACTGCAATTGTACATGAAAAGGAAGGGGCAGTTTGTGGGCGAAACGAAGAGCACTGCATTGATTGTGATGAACTTGAGGATGTACAGAGGCTTCAAAAATCTTGAAGAGATGTTAAAAGCAAATATATGGGGAAATCATTTTGGGTTTTTAACAGTTTCACTTCCATCTTTTAATGACATTGATAATGTTGATCCTATAGAGTATATCACCAGATCGAAGAACGAAGTGAAAAGAAGAATGAATTCAATGGCTAGTTATTTCACTAGCAAATTCTTGGCCATACTAGGAACACTAAGAGGCCCAGAGGTTAGGATTTTTATTGAAAAAAAAAATAAAAATAGTAACATTGATTCAGAGAAAAACATAAATATGATTATTTTTTGTGAATGCAGGCCGCAGCTGAGTACATACACTCAAACTTGAGGAACACAAGCATAATGATATCAAATATGGCTGGCCCTGTTGAGAAAGCTTCGATGGCTGGACGCCCACTTAAAAGCTTCTACTTTACCGTGCCTGGAGTACCTCAGGTGAAAGAATACGCATCTTATTTCTATAATCAATACAGCTTTTCTCCTGATGATTCATGTTTACTAATATGTACTGGTGGTGTTACAGAGCCTTGTGTTTACCATAGTTACTTACATGGGAAAACTAAGATTGGTGGTAAACTCAGAAAGGGGATATATTGATCGCGACATGCTCACTTCGTGCTTAAAAGAAGCATTCACAAAAATATATGCAGCGTCGGTAGGGGAACATCCAGTGAAGATCGAGTAAATTGAACTTGCTGCATTTCCTGCCAGAATGGCATATAAGGACTTCATAAATTCCATACCATATCTGGCCAAACAACAAAAAAAAAGGCCAATATTGATGTGAATCACTATTTTACCATTGTGACTATTTTATAAAATGTTTGCTTTGGAAACTTTGATAAGTGGTACATGTATTACCCTCTGCTATCAAAAGAAATGTATTGTCAAATGAAATTTGTGCACGAGTGACCTCCCCTATTTTTCTAGTTTCTACTTTTTAAAAGAAATATGGATCCTGATCACTGCAATAAAATAAATAAGTAAAAATCGTCATATTTTGAAAATTAATTGCTCAACTTCAATTATTCAGCTTGCCAATATAATTCAAGTAATTCTAATTAATTCTTTACCTTTATGTAAATCTGTCATTTTCCATCCATAAATTCAATAAGATAATTCCAAAATTCTACAGTAATATCAAGCATATACTGCCACCCAACCCAAGTGATTTTGCAATGACAAGTGCATTTTTGGATCTTTGTGGTACCCCATGTATATGTTTCCTTTAGAAAGTTTATCTCAATGCATCAAAAGGAGCAAGAACTTTGTCAAGTTGTAGATTTCCTATCACCAAACAAGTAGTGATCTGTCTCCAATCCTGTAGCTGATAGCCATATATGAACAACAAAATGAATAACTTCCACTAGTTTCTTTTATGAAGGATTTTAACAGGGGTGAAAGCAGCTCCTTGGTATTGCAGAGATCAAGTAGAAGGTATCCAGATGACTACCAAGAATTTTGATGTTTTCTCCATCAGACGCACTTATAGAGAGAGCAATCAAAGAGCGTTGCAGGGCTTGGAGGCACCGGTCTTCAGAATCCAATTTACTTTTCTGGTCCTGATGACGTAATGTTGCAGGAGATATTAGAGAGATAGAACAGGAGTGCTGTATATCAGATTAACTTAAATGAAATCTGGTGAGGGTCTGCCTTAACCCTAGCTTACCAGTAAAAAAAAAGTTGGGTCCAAGGCATCTCTACTATACTATAAAGGCTGAGCGGATTTGAGCCCTGTGAGGCTATCCACGTGGCTCTCTCTTCATTCAGTATTTAATCTAAGAAGTTCAACAGGTCAAAGGAGCCATTCCTGACTACGCCCGGACTTTACCTGCTAGTATTCACTAATAGTCCAATAACCAAAAGGCTTTAAACTCTACTATGTGCTTGCACGCGCTCTGCGCATGTTTTTCTGTTTGGACCAATTTATTCAATTGAGATTTATTTATTGTCTAATATAAAAATTTAGTATTTTTTTTTATAGATATTGCGGCATAGTTTAAAATTTCGATTTCGGGAGAAATTTCTTTTTCTAAAATAACGGCATATGCTGAGATTTCGACACTGAAAATCACAGTGCAAACCGAGATTCGTGAAATTTTGCGAGATTTCATGGTACTGAATTCTCAAATATCGGAATATACCGTCGAGATTTCGCAAAATTTAACGAAATTTTAAACTGTGGATATTGGTAGTCTGGTTATTTTTTGTTATATAAAATATCTTGTCAAGTTTATGTGAAATTAGGGTATATTAATAATTTTTCTACATAAAGGTTTATTTTAGTAATTTTATGGTAAGTACATATATTTTGTAGGGGTATTTTGGTGAGTTTGGTTAAATAGGGGTATTTGGATGTTTTTCATGGGTATTATTTTATTCTAATACAGGTTATTTTGTTATTTATGTGAAATGGGGTTATTTCGGTACTTTAATAATACTGTAAAGTGTGCCAGATTATAAGCCCAAACTATTGGGCTTAACTATTAAGTTATAGAGATGGGATCATTTGAACTGGGCTGTAGAAATGGGTTTATACGAAATTATATATGTATAGGACACGTGTTAAAACTTTTGAGTAAAGAGACAGAGACGTACGGTGACATCATTTGCCCTGCTCTCTTTATAGTAGTTTAGATTTAGTATTTACTGAAGAAATGGGATACATGCATAGATTTCAAATCCAGGCAAAAGTTGAGGTCCAAAAAACTAAATAATACCGCAAAATTTGGAAGCCATGTTTCGGAATTGTGATGTACTGTTGAACCTAATAGGAAATCATGAATAACGAAATTTTGAGAATATCTGAAATAATTTGAATTTCGGATAGGTTATGAAAGTTGAGCAATTACTTTATATTGAAACCTATTGCTTTTATCATGTTTTCCAACTTAATAGCTATGACCTTTGAATGATTTGAAGTAATAGATATTTTTAAATATTTTTTAACTTAATTTTAAGAAATTGACTTGAAATTTTTTTGGCTATAAAGTATTTGTATTAAATCGTGTGATATTTGAAAATAAATTGCGATATAATTAAAATATTGAAAATATCTTGATAAATCGGCGAAGAAATATTTTAGATCTCCAGATTCTAACTTTCTACTTAAAATTATCTGATTGAGTAGAACTTAGACGAAGAAATATAACCAAATCTCGAAGGATCTTAAATCTTTCTGTCACTATCTGAAGAAGAAGAACCACGTTGTAAAGAATTTAGATCTTCAAAAGATTGAAGATGGATAAATAGAACCAGATCTCAAACGATCTTTAATCTCTCTCTCTCTCTGGTTGAAGACAAAATCAAATAGTGAATTTTATGAAGAATTTGCGTAGCATATTTTCAGTAGCATATATGATTTGAAATGTTATGAGAAATCCTTGGAACATTTTTAATTCTACTATTACAGGTTGCCTCTGGTAAGCTATAAATGAATTAGCTTAATATTATGTCGATTCTCTTTCAGACCAAGCAATAAGCTAGACAATTAACGATTTCATAGCTTATGGATTTTACCAAACATTATAAATTGGTTTTCTGATATTCTATTCATTGACTCGAACATTTAGGAATTTTGAGAGATTTAAGCCAATTTGTGTAAACTGATGTTTCTCCGAATGTCGTCCATTTTAGAAAACTTGGAGTTTGGTAACACAAATAATTTGGATAAAAATAGATCACTTACACCAAACGCAAAATTTGGCCATTGTCAATTTGCCGAAATTTTCATGTTATTGGACATTGAGCCGAATTGAGTCGATAATTTAATGTTTCCATCATTTATAGTGATTTGTGATTTGTTTGTTGGCCTTGAATTGCACAATACACCTAGTTTTGTGATATTCTATTTGCCTTCATTATTAGTTGATATGTTTCAGGAATATTGGGAGGTTGATGACAGTAGGAAAAAATATACTATGAGTACACTTGGCTCTGAGCTGTTTAGGAATAAGAAAGGCAAATGGAAGAAGTATCATTATTCATGCTACGACAATTATGACGACGTTATAGCCAATAAACCAGAGCAACTGTCACACCAAGAATGGGCTCTTCTAGTAGAGCATTCGGAAACTCCAGACCATCAAATACAAATTAGTTGCATTCTAATGTATATTTCAGTATTTTTTGAAAAATATGTGTTCAACTATTTTGTTGTGGAATGTATGCAGGTATTATCTGAACGGAACAAGGGTAACCGTGGTGAACAAATAGCAAAGCATACTATAAAATTGAATAGAATGTCATAATGTATTGATGTATTTCTCTGTACATAAGCATACAATTTAGGGAGACTTATTGAAAAGGACAGAAACAAATGGTTTCTTATTGAAAAGGACTTTGAAGTCAAAAAATTCTGGACTAAAATACCCACCCTAATCATAGTATGATCATAGGTCAAATCATATATAAGAATTTTTTTTTTTAACAAAACACTATAACCTAGGTAGGGAGTGATTAACCCTAGTGGAAAAGGGCAAAGTCGGAATTGCACAAAATTTTAACACTATGATTCTATTTAAAATCATAAGTCTTTGTCCTTTTCAACAAGTCAACAAAAATTACATATCCTTTTCAACCATGACTTTCAATAAGATTGTCCTTATGGAGGGTTGACTAAAAAGAGATTGTCCTTCTCACCAAGAAAAACATGATTTGTGTCCTCAAAAGTTATTTTTACAATTTATAGAAAAGAAGGGTTTCTCTAAGGTAACTAGTTTAGATCCTAAATTACAGTAGGTAATTGATACAATCTTATATTTACACATGTATTACATGTTAGCTATCTAAATAAGGTAACATATAATATATATGATCTTGCATATCTTCAATCTAGGAGAATTAGTTGTCCACAACTAAGAAAGAAAATTGTAAGTACATTTTTATAGTATTTGCAAGTTGATATTCAATTCCAAACATGTTTATTCAATTTTATTTTATTTTTTTCTGGTTGGATAGAATCATGAGCAAGGTGTGCCCCAACAACCCAAGGAGATTTCTTTAAGAGTACTCATAGAAACCGTAAAACAAATGAGCCTCGATGAGTTATCAACGCATTACATTGTATGGAAGCCTCACTTCAAGTTTAATATCAATTTGAATATTATTGGACGTGATTATTACTTAATACTTTTTTTTTTTAAATATAGGAGAAAATGTCAGAGCTAGCAGGTAGAGATGAACATGAAATTGAACAATCCATCAGTGATGACATATATTATAAAGTGATGCCTCCAGACCAACATGGACGTGTGTGACTAATGGGAAGAGGTGAGATTCCGACAAGTAATTTTGGGTCCCGAACGTCTTCATCGAATCATAATGGTGCCCATCGTATTGAACAATTAAAGAATGAACTGGCTGAGATGAGAAGGAAAAGACAAGAAAGAGAAGAGGAAATTGTATTAACCTGTTTCCAGATTAATGCATTAACTAGGTCAGGTCGCTGTTTGACTGACCAAGGTGGGAGTTCGAGATCGAAGGTGGCTGCACCTCGGTGAGATCGAGATTGCCTACGTACTCTAGCTCGAGGGAATGGAACTTAGAGATCAAGCCATCGTAGTTTTGTTCTTATAGAAGGTGAAAGGGCGCAGATCATGGGATCGTGCGGATTCTCCGATATCTTAATGAATGCGTAACGTCTGGCATTAATTATGTAACAGTCCAGGATATTCTCTGAGCATTGATGAAGGGGCACGTGTGAATAAAGAGGTCGCCAACGGTCATAAGCTCGAGCTGTTCTGGTCGGAGTGAGTTAGGTCGTGCTGTGGGCGACCTGGTGGATTGTTGAGCATGCCACGTGTCGTGTTTTGATTGGCTGTTGTATATAGTAAAGCTGTAAATCTTGGCCCAATGCCTTCAACTCGAACCGACCCAGCCCTAAAAAAAAACACATTTGGCCCTTACAACTCGGCCCTCACAGATTTTAGGGTCGGGTCGGGCCGACCTTTTAGAATTTAAGGGTCGAGCTAGGGTTTTGATATTGATGCATTAACCTGGCCCTAAGCCCGACCCTTGTTAGGCCCTATAAAAGCCTTTATTTGGCCCTAAAACTTGTTAAGTATATTTTTTTATTTATATAAATTTATTATTATTATTCTTAGAATTTTTATACATAGAATAAAGAATGAATGGTATAATTATATTTACAATTATGTTTTTAAATATAAAATCCTCAAATAAACTCTAGGTTTCTTTTTACCTTCTAAACTTCATAAACTTTGTTGGCGTGAAATCTATGAGATGAAAGATACTATGTGTTCCTCAATCAAACGTATGGACTAATTAAATAACTCTACTATAAGAAACAATTATATATGTGGCTTCCAAAGTTATTTTTGCCATGTCAAATTAATTTCATATATATTATACTTGTGCATTTTTTCGATATAAAGTTACGATATTATAAAACAATTTATTACAATTGAGACGATTTTATCACTGTTATAAATAAAAAATCAATGTTATAAATAAATAAATTTACCAAAAACAAAATCAATGTTATAAATAAAAAATATTTCAAAGTTCAAATATTCAAGCTTGGCCTCAAGTCCGACCCTTAGGCTCAGCCCTATGAGCCCTATGTTTAAAGGGTTAAGGGCGTGCTAAGGCTTAAGATATTAGTCATTAGCCCTAACTGACCCGACCCTATGCAAATGTTAAGGCCGGGCTGGCCCGACCCTAAAGTCTTTAGGGCTTTGTCGTTTAAGGGTCGGGCCAGCCCGACCCGGCTCGTTTTACAGCTCTAGTATGTAGTACCCCTATATAAGCCCCCTCTTTTTAGTTCGATAGAATATCGGGCTGAAAAGAATATTTGGTTGCGAGGCGAACTGGTTAATACGACCTCGTTTTTGAATTTTTGAAATTGTACACGTGGCTGCCATGCATTACTGTTGGACACCATCATTGTGTTTCGTGGGGAAGTGGAGCGGTTTCCTCTAGCAATTAACTTGTAATATTTTGGCAACTGAAGTACGCCTTGTTTGATGCTCTTCTGTTGGACACGTGGATTGATCCAACGGTGGATGTGAATAGTCGGAGTAGTGGGCAATAACTGCAAAGGTCGTGTTTGTCCACATGTAATCTTGTTCGTTGAATAAAAATTCATCGATTGCTGGGATCTCTCTTCGATTTGTATTTAAACTGAAGTTTGATATTGGATTCCTTACTTTTTTCATTTGCTCTCTCGAACTGCTGCCATTTTCTCATTGCGACCTGAAGATCTTGAGAGCTTTTGAAGTGAGTACCTTCTTCCTTATTATTTACTCCTTGTTTCATTTTCTTTTCCTGTTTTTTTTTTTCTTGTAGAGATGTCAGAAGGTAGTGATTCACAAAACGAGCATTTGAGTGGTGATAATGCTGGTTGTTATGAGTCAGAAGATTATAGGACTCGATCTGGTGATGATGTTTGCTCTCCTAGTCGAGTGGGGGACCATTTAGATGAGAATAGCCCTGGTAGTAGTGGTTCTTATGGGGAGGATAGTTCTGATGATGAGATGGTAGAGGGTGAAAATGGTTGTTTTCATCGTGTAGTTAACCATTCCTATGTGAAGAGGCATCTTGCCTTTAGGAAGAGCTATGAGTTGGACTCCATTAGCAACCTGGAGATAAGGTTTTTGGGAGATCGATCGTTTGCTTACAGAAGAGTATCGACCTAACAATCCTTTCTCTACTGTTTTTACTTTGCCCCAATTTCGAGCTGGGCTTAGGCTACCCCTTTCTCGTTTGGTAGTCGACCTTCTGAATACTATCAAGCAAGCTCCCTGCCAGATGAATGGGAATTTCTGGAGAAACATGAGGGTTATAGACGAGCTGAACATGTTGCACAAGTGGGGGGTTACTGTAGGTGATGTTTTAGGTCATTTTTGTTTCAAACGATCTGCAAAGTTGGAGGGGAGAGGTTACAATAAAAAAATGCAGATCAGGCCTGAACGTCTGCCTTTGATTTATCCTATTAGTAGTGAGCCTTGGTGGAAGGAGCCCATGCTGCTCACTGGTCGAGTTACTGAGGATAACATTCTGTTGTTGTACGTTACTAGGAATTTGTCTGACGAACGTAAGTGTGGGTGCAAAAATTTGATCCACAAACTCGAGATATGTATATATTAATCCTACAGTTACAATGAAAGCCTTGTATAGACAGAGATAGGATGGGGGGTATACAGTGAGACTGGGCCTGATCGGGATCAGGCTGCCTACGTATCCAAGATGATGAACTTGGAATCAAGTCTCTGCTTCCACTAAACTCTAATGGAGTTGCTCAGTGAAAGACTGGTAGTTCAGGAGGTTTAAAACTCCTGTATTTGTAGTAGGCCGGAGGAGGCTGGCTCAACCGCCCCTCCGGTTTTGACTCCACGAACTCGGGTTGTTCAACTGTGAAGATGCTTTCCGTGGAGATAGCTTGCATGTTGTCGAGCGGTTATCTCCTTGGTTTGAATCCCCTTTGACCAGGATGACTGCCACGTAGCATCCTCTGATAGGTCCTGGTTCAACCTGGGTTTCCTTTATCTTCTCCAGCGGGCTAGAACCATGGGTTCTGTTGGCCTGGAATCTCGCTGGACTTATCCAGTTGGTTGGGACTTGGATTGACCAAGCCTGAAAGCAAAGATTTGGGCTTGACTCCTCTGACCGGAGGCCCAATATACACTGCATACTCCCTGGCCAGGTCCTATGGACTTCTGTGCTAAGCCTTTGGATGAGCCCCTGTCGCTGCTGGACCTTACTGGGCCGGACCTGGCCTACTTGACTGAGGTGGGCCTGGTCGATGTATGGGAGCCCACAGTTCAACTTCTTATACAGTAACAGGGGCTCCACCCATTGATAGTGGACTATCCGGTGAGTCAAGGTCCACAGAGTGTATGCGGATCTCTTGAAACCGGGTTGGGCCCTACCCGATTGCCCAGGCTTGGCTGGCTACTGCTCAGGTGCTCCGGTTTAACTTCTTATACAGCCATCGGTGACACCTGTCGGGTTTTTTACCTAGGGTACACACATCGCCCTCTCTTTGTCAAGTAGAAAATCTGCTTGGGAAAGATCTTAGCAATATCTTCCCCGGCAGTTGAGATTCAGAGGATTCCTTCCTTGACACGCTTCTTGAAGACGATTCCGCATCCTTTGGATCAAGGACTAGGGCTTCTTTCCTCCTCTATAAATAGCAAATCGGAGGTGTAGAAGGATATCCACTTCTCTTTCCTCAGTTTCTGTTGTTGTTGTTGCTGCTGTTGAAGCTTCTGCTGAAGAATGGTTGATGACCGGGTTGCTGATTTGGCCCACTGTGCATTCAACCTTAAAGTAGAGCACGTGTTTAACCAAGCGCAGGCTCAGGACAAGAACCTGGAGAAGGTTGTCCGGCTGGAGCATGATATGAAGTTGTCCCTCAAGAAACGAGACAACATCATTGCATCACTGCGCCAAAACCTCCGGCTCTCTGAAGACTCGCTTAAACAGCCGGAAGACCAGATCCAAACCTTGTAAGAGAAGGTCTGGATACTTGGCAATGCTGCGGCCGGGGGTGCTAGCTGGGACCAGGTCGCTACTTCCCCCCCCTCCCCACCGCCTTGCGGAATGCTTTGGCAGACTAGTTAATGTAGCACCATTGTTGAGGAGCGGTTCCCTCTTTTCTTGACTTTTATTCATCAATAAAAATCCCTTTTTCTATGAACAATGCCTCTGCTAATCTTGTCTCGATCTTGGCAGGTTGACTGTCGGTCCATGGGAGACCGTTGTTTCTCGGGAAACAACTGGGTTGTGGCCCGGCCCTTTTTAACCTTAGTGTAGCTAAATAAGGAGGGGTTTACTCTTGCTGAGTTATTCCTCTTTCTTCTTCTTCCGTTGCTCATCTTCCATGGCGGCTAGGCATTCTGATTCTAGTTCCGTCGGTGACAATCGGGAACAATACCGAGCGCATCTCCTTAGCCGTGTGAACAGCTTGAAGGCGCAAGTGGTCGAGCGGAAGACCAACGCCGGTGGGAGGAGTGCCATGAGGGCCGAATCAGGGATAAAGATGAGGAAATCCGGGGCCTCAAAGAAAAGCTGAAATTTGCCTCTGTTGAGCTTGCCCGGATGGGGGGCAAGATAGACGCTGTTGCGGTTTCCTCATGGAAGGAAGGATACGCTGAAGCTAAGGCCAAATACCATCTCCCCGACTCGCCTGAGGAGTCCGGCCGGGATCTTTCGTCTCCTCCCTTGATGTAATTTAGCTCCGGTCGCACTATGTACGGGACTCGGTACATCCCGTATAATGCATTTCGTAATAAAATCATGTTCCCTTCTCTTACTGTCTTGAGCTCCGGTTATTTTCTTGTTATATAGAGTGCAGGAACACATGTCGATCAATCTTTAGTTGACCGTGGTGATATAGACCGGAGGTTTACATATTGCTGACCTGGACCATGTGGACCCCATGACCCCACTCGTAGATGTTGGATCGATCTCGTTGAGTGTACGAGGTGGGTCCCAGCTAACGTGGGTCCCAGATGACTGTACGACATGGGCCCCAACTGACTGTGTTAAGTGGGCCCCACTTCGTCTTCTCTAAATCATCCTTTGTTGGCGGGAAGATGTACAACTTCAACTTCCAGTGAAAGCTTATGACTCTTCGCTGATCGAGTCATTAAAACCAGTTGGTTTAGTGACTTTAATGATGATTTCATTAAGAGAACCTGGAATACCAACCGGTGGACCTTGGGCTCTCCTTATAAAAAGGGGAGGCTCGAAAGAAAGAAGGGTATTCCCTTCACTCTCTTTCTCTTCCTTCTCTTTCATTTCTACTTCGCCGGAACCCTAGGTTCTGAAACTCCAAATTCCGGTGATTTCGCGCGAATTCTACTCCAAAGATAAGGAAAACCTTAGTCCTGAGCTCAAGTAGTGACGAAGAGCCTCAGAGTCTGGCTCCCCGTCCCTCTGCTGATAAGGGCGGACCAAGTAGTATTCTGGCGACGGGTCCGCCTTCGCCTGCTGGTGTGGCAGAGGTGGCTCACCTGAATTTTGCCGAGCCTCCTCTTCAGAGGCTGAGGAGGAGGTGGCAAACTTCCTCCAACCTCCCTCGAAAATCCTGAGCTTGAGCGGATGAGCGCGGCGGAAGTTCAGGAGCGGCTTGGCTGGAGAGGGTCGGTTTGGTTCCCACCCCTCCATTTCAGACAGTTGCTCCGACTGCCTTATAGCGGTAAGTCTTTACCAACTTCTTTATGGCATGCAACTTCCGCTGCATTCTTTTATTCTGAGGTTGTTGTCGTGGTGGGGTATCCCACCCGGTCAGATGCACGTGTCCTTCTGGATAATCGTGCGTCGGATCGGGCTGGTCGCTTTCCACTTCGAGATTCCATTTGGCCCGGTCGAGCTGTTCATGTTCATGAAGTCGGTCGCCCGGGAGGCTAAGGAACGTTGCTTCTACGCCATCTCTTGGCGTACTGCCCGGAGGTTGTCTGGACTTCCCAACCATTATGGGAATTGATTCGAGCCCTGCTACCGGGTGTCAGGGTGGTCATTTGACCGCAGCATACAGGTGTCGCGGGACTTCATAGGTAAGCATGCACCTGACCTTTCTTTCATTTTTGCCCTTATGCTTCGTGTGCTTGCTGAGCTCCGGCTCAAGAACAGTGTTGTGCTTGTGTTTGCAGGGAAACGTCAGCTTCAGGTGTCTCTACTAGCGGGGGTGGATTCATCTGCTGCTGAGGGGAACATTGAGCGTTTCTTCCGTCTGCTCGCAGACCTGCAGGACTTGACGCTCCCTGACCAGATCGTAACGGATATCCGCTATCCGGCGAGGCTTGCCCTGTCGGCTCCTCCGCAGGTTGTGGAGGTGGAGTCCAGCTCTGGTGAAGGTGTTGCCACTATAGAGAGCACGGTCCCTAGTGCTGAGGGGGAGGCTCCGGTTGAGAGTGAGGTTGTTGATCTGCGGGGGGAGATGGATGACTGGCCCGATGAGGTTCTTCCAGTCGGGGGAAGATCTCCTCCTGACGAGCCGATGCCGGATGTTCTGCCGGAGGTCATCCCAGTTGTCGGGGATGTTCAGGTCAGTGATGGCTTGTCATTCAAACCCTCCCTTGGGTCGCCGGAGGAGGCCACATGTCTTTTATGGCTCATCTGACTCCTCCGGTGATCCAAGTCTGATGTCGAGGGATAGTGGACTTCTTATTTCCCGTGGGTCTGGCGAATCAGCTACTGAGGGATTCTTTCCTACCCCGGTGCAGGTACATGCTGAGGTGGACAACCTGGGCCAGCCGGAGATGGTGGGAGGTGTGTCCGAGGAAACAGTGGTCGCCTCTGCTCCTAAGGAAGGCGAGCCGGCTGTGGTGCTGGGGGTCCGTTGGATGAAGTGGACGCCCCCAGTTTTGGAGATGCTGGAGTGGAGGCTCCGGTGGAGGTAAGACCTTACCAGCCTCCTTCTGTTGAAGTTGTTTCTGTGCAGTCCCCTGCCCCAGTTGATCCGAGGGGCAAGGTTGTGGTAGATGAGTCTGCCTGGGGCTCGAAGAGAGGTGCTTCTGCCTCCCCTGCTGACCAGGGGGAGCCTGTGCGCCTGAGAAGGGAGGATGCCATCCCTCGGGTGCTGAGGGGACCGGTTATGGGGACTACCCGGATTGGTAATGGCTCCCAGGTCCATGTTGAAGATGCTCTGGCCGTTGAGGACGTGCAGACTGAGGTGGAGTTCACCGTGTCGGGCACTGCTGATGATGAAGCCCCGGCTTATGGGTGGGGTGACCAGGTCCCATATACTGACCTGCCCATTGGCCCCACTGTGCAACTGGGCCCTGAACCGGGCGAGTACCAGCCTGAGGCCACTCCGGAGTTCTCGTTGCTGGCGTTCACCATTCATCCTGTATTTCTTAGTGGTGAGCCGATGTCGATTGGGGACTCCGGCATCATGAACCTCCACACTGCTTTTGACTATATCTTCCAGAACCTGCTTCCGGAGGACCAGTCATACTACAGCCGCCTTTCTCGCGACCGGGCGATGAGGGTGGCTGCCCAGAATCTCATCGCGGTAAGATTCCTTGACTTAATTCTGGCTTTAGACTTGTTGATGTCTATATGTTTGTTTCTGATCTTTGTTTCTCTTTCTGTCAGACACAAGCTGCAATGGCCCGGGTCTTTGAGCTGAGTGTCAGACCCTGGCCTTCTACCTTGGAAGATCTGGAGCGCCTGCGAGCTGAGAATCGTCAACTCGAGAAAGATCTGGAGGCGGCCAACAGTGATCGGTGGGCTTTGGAGGAGGACAAGCGGTCCATGGCGACATACTACCATAACCTGGACTTCACTCTGGACTTCCTTGGCAGAATTGGAGGCTACTTATGGGAAGCTGACCCGAGAGAAGCTGGAGCTGGACCAGCGTCTCATCCTCAAGGAGGCAGCGTACGACCGGGCTGCTGAAGAAATCCGGTTGGCGAAGGCTGCCTATCAGCATGTCCTCGACCAGCTGGAGAAGGAGAAGGCGAAGAAGGGCGGTAATGGCCCCGATCCTTCTTCTCAACCTTAGCTTTTTTAGATTTTGTAGAAAGGTTCCTGTCATGGTTGCCGGGGGACTTCCTCTTGTACATATTCTTTTCTGAAAAAGAAAATAAAAATAATATTTTGGTAATGCAAAAACATCTTGTTAGATATCTTTACCTTGTTTACAGCGTTTATTACAACTGACTATCTCCCTCGCCCCTTTATCGTTTTAAGGAGTTTTCCTTGGGACGATAATAGTTCTTTTTCTTGCTGACTCCATGGCGATTCATGGTCTGCTGCTGAAAAGGGGGTTTGTGCCTGTGCTGCATGCTTCGACTGGGGGAAGGCTAGCTTGCCTAACGGCCCCGGTTTTTAAGAGTGGATAGCCTCTTAAGATAGATTTCCAAGATCGGAAGCTAGGTCCAGGCATCTCGGGCATAAAAGGTGTGTAGCTCCGCATTCAGGACTTAGCCAGGATCGGAAGCTAGGTCTGGGCATCCTGGGTTGGATGGGGTTTGATCCCTGACGTCCTTGGTTCCAAGAACGGAAGCTAGGTCTGGGCGTCTTGGGCCTAAAAGGAGCATCACTCTGCATTTAGGACTTAGACAAGATCTGAAACTAGGTCCGGGCATCCTGGGTTGGATTGGGTTTGATCCTTGACATCCCTGGTTCCAAGACCGGAAGCTAGGTCCGGTCATCCTGGGTTGGATGGGGTTTGATCCCTGACATCCCTGGTTCCATGACCGGAAGCTAGGTCCGAGCGTCTTGGGCCTAAAAGGAGCATAACTTTGCATTTAGGACTTAGACAGGATCAGAAACTAGGTCCGGGCATCCTGGGTTGGATGGGGTTTGATCCCTGACATCCCTGGTTCCAAGACCGGAAGCTAGGTCCGGGCGTCTTGTGCTTAAAAAGAGCATAAATCTGCATTTAGGACTTAGACAGGATTGGAAACTAGGTCCAGGCATCCTGGGTTGGATGGGGTTTGATCCCTGACATCCTCGATCTCCAAGACCGGAAGCTAGGTCCGGGCGTCTCAGGCCTAAAAGGAGCATAACTTTGCATTTAGGACTTAGACAGGATCGAAAACTAGGTCCGGGCATCCTGGGTTGGATGGGGTTTGATCCCTGACATCCTCGATCTCCAAGATCGGAAGCTAGGTTCGGGCGTCTCGGGCCTAAAAGAAGCATAACTCTGCATTTAGGACTTAGACAGGATCGGAAACTAGGTCCGGGCATCCTGGGTTGGATGGGGTTTGATCCCTGACATCCTCGATCTCCAAGACCAGAAGTTAGGTCCGGGTGTCTTGGGCCTAAAAGGAGCATAACTTTGCATTTAGGACTTATCCAGGATCGGAAGCTAGGTCCAGGCATCCTGGACCTCAGTGGAGACTTGATCTTGCATTAGGATTTTCAGCATCAAATAATACAAAATACTCAAATTCTTACGGGAAAGAATCTTTATTGAAATCATCAAATGGAGTACATTACTTGTAGAATTTCTTGAGGTGAAAAGCGTTCCATGGTCTGGAGAAGAGGTCGTCGGACAAAGTTCTGAGGAAGTATGAGCCTTTCGCAACATGTTTGTCTATGATGTAAGGTCATTCCCAGTTTTCTCCAAGCTTTCCAGCGGTTGTATCCTCAGTCATAACTTTGACTTTTCTCATGACCCAGTCGCCCGGATTGAATTTCCTCTTTACGACTCGCTTGTCATATCCCCTTTTGATGGTCTCCTAGTACCGGAGGAGGTGCTGTAGGGCCTGCTCTCTCTTGTCGTCAAGAACAGCTTTTTCTCTTGCCAGAATCCCTTCGTTCTCCCCGGTAAGGACATCATCAGTGCGGGTTGTGGGAGCTAGTAGTTCTGTTGGCATTATCGCTTCTGATCCAAAGGTAAGTTGAAAGGGTGTCATACCGGTGGACCTCCTTGGGGTGGTCCGGTATGCCCATAAGACCCCCGGGAGTTGCATCACCCAGTTGCCTTTTGGTTTATCCAGCCGCTTCTTGAGTGTATCCAAGATGACCCGGTTGGATGCCTCTGCCTGCCCGTTCCCCTGAGGATAGTACGGGGCTAAGAAGTTGTGCTTGATCCCCAAGGATTTGCAGAACAACCAGATGTTGTCGCAGTCGAACTGCTTTCCATTATCGGACACTAGCTCTTGAGGGATTCCGAATTTGCAGATTATTTCTTTCCACAAAAATCTTCTGACATCTGAGGCACATACCTGTACCAATGCTACTGCTTCAACCCATTTGGTGAAATAATCTGTACCGACCAATAGGAATCTGACTGATTGTGGAACATTTGGAAGCGGTCCCACAATATCCAATCCCCACTTGGCGAAGGGCCATGCATGACCAACCGAGGCATGCTTCTGACATGGGAGGCATGCCTATGTGAACTTCTTCGCGTCTGTCATCATGTGCGGCCACCAGTATCCTTGGATCATTGTCTTCTGTGCTAGATTTCTGCTCCCGGAATAGTTGTCGCAGATCCCAACATGGATCTCTTTCAGTATGACCAGGCCTTGCTCTAGAGTAAGGCACCTGAACAAGACCCCGGAGCCATGGCTCTTCATGTATAGCCTGTGTGACTCTTGGTGCAGTATGATAGTGAATTTCCATGCATCCCTCTTGACTTTGGCTGACAGCTTTGGATCTTCAGGGAGCAAACGGTGGACAAGGAAGCTGATGTATGGCTTCTTCCAGTCTTGGCTGTTGCTAAACTGCAACTCGGCGTCAATTCTGTCTACTTCAGAATTCAGATTGTCTAGAATGTCTTCAATTGGTTCCTCCGGCGGGAGCTCCAAATCGATGTGGACATGAGAGAGCGGTGGTTCTGACGGGTCTGGTTCGTCCGGATCCGTTGAGGGTGGCATTGCTTCTATCCGGCCTCTGGTGAGGCAAGGATTCCAGTCTTCGAGTTGGGATTCCGGTGGGTCCTGTGTCTGACCCTGTGATGGTTGACTCGGCTTACACTGCGTGCTGGGCTCGTTGTTGGACTGTGAAGCTTCTTCATTTCTTCTTCTTTTTTGTCCTCTGGTAGTCACCATGAGAACTTCCTTCCAATGTCTGCACTTCAGGAGATAGACCTCCGGTAGCGGCATGTCTGGATCTTCGGGCCCGGTACTCGGATTTTTCTGGTATCCGATTGATAGCTGCAGGGGCTCCGTAGTGCTGATTGAAGAAGAAAGATACGCCAGGGCATCTGCGTGCCTGACGTTTATCCTTGGTCGTTGCTCGATCGTGATGAATTTGAACTTCCCTGCCATGGAATGGACGATATCAAGATATTTTGCCATCCGGTCGTCATGACCCTCCGCGCCCCCAGTTGGAGTGTTGTCCGAAGACCATATATAAGAGTTTCGTACTTAGCTTCGTTGTTCGAAGATGGGAATCCCAATCTGACAGATTTTTCTGTCTTCTGTCCATCTGGCTGATCAAGAGACAACATATGCCGGACCCTGTACAGTTACTGGATCCGTCAGTATAGATTGTCCATGCTTCGCTGTCTCCTTCGACCGTAGACTCTTGTGACCGGGGGGCATCGTTCACCCCTAGTGTATCCTCCTCTAGTTCTGGATTGACCGAGATATCCTCGATGGGAAAGTCTGCCATCAAGGAGGCTATTGCATGTCCTTTCTCCGCGATTCTAGGTTCATACCGGATGTGGTATGCGCTGAGGTAGTTGGACCATTCGATTAGTCGATTAGACTTTTCCTGCTTCCCAAGAGCTTTCCTGAGCGGGAACTCTGTATACACTTTGAATGCTCTTCCTTGGAAATAAGGCTTTAGCCTCCTGGCTGTATGTACCAATGCCAGAGCTATCTTTTCGATTTTCGAATATCTTGTCTCAACTCCCTGTAGTACTTTGCTGATGAAGTAGACTGGTTTCTCCTCCGGTTCTTCCACAAATATGACCGCACTGACTGCTATATCTTGCCCGGTCGGTGGTGCTGTGAGGACCGAAGGCTGAGTGAGATATGCTTTGATTTCATCAAAGGCTTGCTGACAAGTAGGATTCCATTCCGCATTAGCTTTGATTGCGTTGAAGAATGGCTTGCACCAGTCCGAGTACCGGGAAATGAACCTGTGGAGAGCGGCTAACCTCCCGGTTAACCTCTGGAATTCTTTTACTGTCTTTAGGGCGGGTATCTCCAGGACTGCCCAGATCAGATCTGGATTGGCTTTTATGCCCCGGTTGGTCATGAGAAAGCCAAGGAACTTGTCGGAAGAAAGACCAAAAGAACATTTGGCTGGATTCAGCTTCATGTTGTATCGTGTCAGGATGTCGAATGTTTGCTGCAGATCTCGCAAATGATTGTCTTTCTCCCTGGTTTTGACCACCATGTCGTCTATGTAGACTTCCATGGTCCGACCTATGAGCTCGTTGAAGATGGTGTTGACCAGCTTCTGATATGTCGCTCCGGCATTCTTCAGACCGAATGGCATCACCCGGTAGCAGTAAAGCCCCTGGTCAGTGATGAATGCGGTATGTTCCTGATCTTCTTCGTGGAGTGGAATCTGGTTGTAACCGGAGTAGGCGTCCATGAAGGACAATCTTTGATAGTCGGCGGTGGCGTCTACCATATCCGTGATCCTAGGGAGGGGATATGGGTGCACAAGACATGCTTTGTTAAGATTAGTAAAATCGATGCAAACTCGAATCTTACCATTCTTCTTCGGGACGGCCACGATGTTGGAAACCCAGGTAGGGTAGATGACTGGCTTGATGAAGTTGACTGAGAGTAGCCGATCGACTTCTTCGTTGACCGCCAATTTCCGATCCAGTGCCATTCGTCTTGGTTTCTGCTTGACCGGTTTGTACTGAGGATCAATGTCTAGCTTATGGCAGGCGACCGCATGGTCTATTCCTGGCATCTCGTTGACACTCCACACGAAGATGTGGTGATTCCGCCGGAGCAGAGTGATCATGGAATCCTTCTCTGCCTCCGGTAGACCGGAAGAGATGTAAGTTGTCTTGTGGGACTCTGATCCCACAATAACTTCCTCCAGCTCGTCGACCGCTGGTAATATCTTGGCTTTTGTGTCTTGTTTCCCCTTGGCAGACTTGCCGGGAGCTGGTTGCTATTGATGAGAGTCTGTCAGGAAGATGGTGTTCCCCTTGGTTTCAGAGATGGACTTTCCTTTGACAGCATCGAGATGGCACTTGAATGTCGTCCCTTGGTCTCCCTTGACTCTGCAGACTCCATCTGGAGTCGGGAATTTGAGGCTCTGGTGGAAGGTAGACACTATGGCTTTCATCTGATGAATCCAGTCCCTTCCCAGAATAACGTTGTAGCAGGAGGGGGAGTCGACAAGCAGGAAGTCTATCCCGACGGTGTTGAACCCCACCTAGATTGGTAGGTGGACTCGCCCGAAGGACTGTGCTGGTTCCCCGTTGAATCCATAGATAGGAGTCTCATCAGATTCGATGAGACCCTTAGATAGCTCCATAGCTTTATAGGCGCATGAGAACATAACACTAGAGGTGCTGCCGGCGTCGACCATGACTCGCCGGACCCGGTAGACTCCAATCCATACTGTGATGACCAAGGCCTCATTGTGCGGATAATGCACGCCCCTCTCGTCTTCTTCGGTGAATGTCAAACCTCCGGGGACAATGGACTCAGTGTTCGTCCCTTCGTTGAAGTTGAGCTGTCCAACTTCATGGACATGCCCTATCCACCGGAGCTTTTCCCGAGCACAATTCTTCCTTTCTGTCTTAGAAGAACCGGGTGTCTGCACATGGCAGACATATACAATTCGATCTCCAGTTTTTACCTGTTTGACTGCTCCGGTCTGTACCATGTCAAGGATGAGGCTGGCGTCGACCAGGCGCTGCATTTCATACTTCAATGACCTGCAATTCTTCAGCTCGTGACCGTAGTTGTTGTGATAATCACACTTCTTGGACTTATCTCTTCTGCCCTCCGGGTCTGCCGGAAGGGGGGCAGGTTTGTTGAGCGGCCCTCTGTTCTTGATCTTTTTGAATACTTCCTCGAGAGGGAATCTCAAAGGAGTGAACTCCCTTTCCTTGCGTTCGCCCCCGGTAGGCTTTTCTGACCGGCGGTCGGGTTGCCTGGCCGGCACTTTCCCCTTCCTGTCTGTGTTCCTGTCAGAGGCTTTTACTTCTTTGCGATCCCTCTGGCAAGTCTCTTTCTTCTGGCTTTCAGGTCGTCCTCCTCCTGAGTATACCTTTCCACTTTCTCGAGCAAGGCTGAAACAGAGGAGGGTGGCTTCCTCGCCAGTGCCCGATACAATTCCTCATGGTTGCTATTCAAGGCATACTTGAAAGCTTGAATAATGTCGCTATCAGATGCGTTCTGTACCTCAAATAGTAGGGTTCGGAACCTCCGGGCAAAATTCTTGAGTGTTTCACTCCGGTCCATCTGTAGAGAGAACAAGACTTCAGCTCCTTTCTTCGTCTTCACATTGAACCAGTACTTCTCTTCGAACAACTCATCCAGTTGTACGAATGTGCGGACGGATGCGGGTCGCAGATTGTGATACCACGTCTGTGCTTCTCCTTTGAGTGAAGCAGCAAACATTTTCGCTAGTAGCTTGTCATCATGGTCCCAGATGGCCATGGTGCTTTTGTAGTTCATAACATGCTGAACCGGACAACCGTTTGTCTCGTCATACTGTTCGAAGGGCGGTTGCTTGAAGCTGGCCGGGACCATATGACTCCTGACCTCTTCTGTTAAAAGTGATACGGCTAACCTTGAAAGATTAAGATTTCTGACTCACTCATCCCGGTTGGCTTGTTGGATACAGCAAGATCGATCATCTCTTGCAGCTTGAGTTGATTCATCTGTTCCACATTCAGCTCCGGTTGTCTCTGATGAATGTGGACCGTTTGAGGGCTCTTTGTTCTCTAACCGTGGCGTGCCGGGGGAGTACTCTGGTGCCTCCTCCGGCGCAGTCTCCCTGGAGGAGTGGCTTCTTTGACAGATCTGCTGCAGGCAATCCTGCAGCTATCATGCGGCCCAGGTATTCTTGCGCGTCCGCGGCGATGTCTCTGAACTAGAGACATAGACATCCTATCTTTCCCTGGTGCGAGCCTGTCCCAGACAGGACGGGGACGATGGCTATGAGGGGTAAGACTCTGGTCACTGCTTGACCGTGGCCTTATCTTCTTCTGAGGAGATGGACTCGAAGACGGGGCTAAGGATGACTGGCTATCTCCGGCCAGTTCTCTTCTTTCTCCTTAGTTATGCGTTTTCCCTCGTCAACCGCTTGATGATTGCAGTTGGGGATTCGACCGCTGGTCATTTTCCCTTCTGCTGCTCGGTATAACCCCCTCCCGTTGTCAGGGGAGAGATTCTCTGGATTCTTCTTGTAGTGGCTGCCCTGGAAGGTTCAGGATCTTGTGAAGCTGGTATCCTGACAATCCGGTTGACCGCATTAGGATCACCAGGATTGTTAGTGATTTGCACCACTAAGTTCTCTGCCTCCGGCTGTCCACTTTCAGAGTGTTGCGAGCCCTGATCGTGGCCCTCACTCCCGAGAACTGATTCTTGATTCACCGGTTCTCTTGCTTCAAGAACCGGAAACAGGGGAGAAAGGTTCTCTGTCTGAGTTTCAGTAACTTGACTCATTCCATTGTTGGAACGAGTTGGGTGTCTGTTACTTTCATCCATTGCTGCAGCAACTCCGGTATGACTGGAATGAGATTCCTTGCAAGACTCTGGAACTGATCAGAGATTCAGCCCCACGGTGGGCGCCAAAGAGTGTGGGTGCAAAAATTTGATCCACAAACTCGAGATATGTATATATTAATCGTACAGTTACAATGAAAGCCTTGTATAGACAGAGATAGGATGGGGGTTATACAGTGAGACTGGACCTGATCGGGATCATTGAAACCGGCATTAAGTGGTTTGACATCAATTTTGTGACATAGTGTCCATGGTTATTTCGCCTTGAGTTCATTGTTAAGAAAACCTAGTTGTACGCACGTCGTCCGGTGTCCTTGTCTTCGCGTCGTGTGTCTAAAGTGTGGTTTTTGGTTCAGGACGTACGTACCTTCTCAAGATGTTCGTACGTCCAAGCAGTCAGCAGAAAGTTTGTTTGGTCAGGACGTACGTACCTTCTCGAGACGTTCGTACGTCCAAGTAGTCAGCAGGGTTTGTATCGAGTGGAGACGTACGAACGTCATATCGACGTACGTACGTCCAAAATGGTTTTTCTCTATTTCGGCCCATTTTCCTTTGTTTTCAACCCTAAGTATAAATAGGGTTTCTCTTCCAAACAAGAAGACAGTTCTTTGGCCGTCCATTGTTCTTCTAGTTCTGGAGTTTTGGTTTAGGTTTTGATATTGAAAGTGTTTGTGGCTATTGAACTCAATTCCCTTTCTTCCCCCTTCTCTCAATTCATAACTTTGTGATCTTCCAAGTTTGATTGTGATTTCGGCTTCGAGTCTTCTTGTGTGTTCATCAAGAAGTCGAGTGTCTTGTGCGTACATCAAGGTGCTCTGGTGAAGTCAAGGTGTTAGAGATAACCAGGAGTATCAACTCGCAGTGAGTGCAGGAAGTTGATAGGTTTGTACATCTCTATTTCATCTCTATATTGGGTTCTCAAAAGGTATTGTTTATTGTGATAAAACTATTGTTTATTGTTTTCTTTTCCCATATTGGGTTTTACCACGTTAAAAATTCCTGCGTGTTCTTTACTTTCTGCGTATCGTCCTTTACTTGTTTATTGTTTTATTCTTGTTTGGTTTACTATTGTTATATTGCACATATATTGCACATATATTGAGAAACTACAAATAGTGCTAATATAACAATTGAATATTCAACCAATCAAACAATACGCAGAAAGTAAAGAACACACAGAAATTTTTAACGTGGTAAAACCCGAAAAGGGAAACGTCCACGGTTGTCCTCGCGACAACAAAAAAATCCACTAGATGAAATAGAGATGTACAAACCTATCAACTACCTGCACTCACTGCGAGTTGATACTCCTGGTTATCTCTAACACCTTGACTTCACCAGAGCACCTTGATGTACGCACAAGACACTCGACTTCTTGATGAACACACAAGAAGACTCGAAGCCGAAATCACAATCAAACTTGGAAGATCACAAAGTTATGAATTGAGAGAAGGGGGAAGAAAGGGAATTGAGTTCAATAGCCACAAACACTTTCAATATCAAAACCTAAACCAAAACACCAAAACTTGAGGAACAATGGACGGCCAAAGAACTGTCTTATTGTTTGGAAGAGAAACCCTATTTATACTTAGGGTTGAAAACAAAGGAAAATGGGCCGAAATAGAGAAAAACCATTTTGGACGTACGTACGTCGATATGACGTTCGTACGTCTCCACTCGATACAAACCCTGCTGACTACTTGGACGTACGAACGTCTCGAGAAGGTACGCACGTCCTAACCAAACAAACTTTCTGCTGACTGCTTGGACGTACGAACGTCTTGAGAAGGTACGTACGTCCTGAACCAAAAACCACACTTTAGACACACGACGCGAAGACAAGGACACCGGACGACGTGCATACAACTAGGTTTTCTTAACAATGAACTCAAGGCGAAATAACCATGGACACTATGTCACAAAATTGATGTCAAACAACTTAATGCCGGTTTCAATCTCCCCCTTTGACATTGATTTTGTGACAAAAACCTATGACTCTAATAGCACTTATAAAATGTGCTTACAAGCCCAAACCATGGCATTTATAAATCATGCCTACAAAATCACTCAAGGTAGAACACATACCAAGTCACCAATTCTTGATATCCAGCTTGATCAAGACGCTTCAACCATCAGAGATCGAACGGAAGCAACTAAGAATTTCCGAAGTAACAGAAGTTCCTTCGACCAACTCCCCCATACTTCATGAGCTCCAGAATTTTGACACTTGAGCTCCCCCATAACTGTACAATCCTCTAAAAACATCAACACGTTCACTCCCCCATACTTGTAGCATACCTGAAACATGACCCAAGAATACCCTAACAACAAAGAGACAATTGTTAGTAATTAGAGTCATAAATCTCCCCCTTTTTGTCACAACAAGTGAACCAACAACAATAAACAGAAGAACCAATAAACAAAAATAACCAGAAAGAGAAATCAAAACCAAACAATTAAGACAAAACAGACAAAAATATAAATCCTATCCCAACTCTTAAGGTTCATGAAAGCAACTCCTAACCAAACTTAATAATTCATTAACATAAGAAACAAGAAAAAAAAATATAAAGCTCAAGTTAACGAATTCGAAAAACTCGTTCCCAATGGCCGAGAGGAAACTGGGAGAAATAAGCTTCCGCACGAGCCGAAGGTCTATTCCACCGAGCTATCACATGCTCATCATAATCCTCCATCCATTCACTCTTACAAAATAACTCCTCAATCCTGCTGTCCAGACCACAGTCGGTGAGAGGGGCAGCAAGTCCTGGAACCTTCGGGTATCCAACCAACTCCAAGATGCGATTTTGAAGATGTCCCGGCAGTCTCTCCCAATGATTGACATGAACCAAACATGGATTAAGGAAAGGTTTATGAATATAGTCATACCCATGGGGAACACGACACAACCGACAAACCTTTGCATTGTTTTTGTACTCCATCACCATAAACGACACATAACCAACAGCCGGAACAAAAACCCCATGAAGTTCATATTCTGCCATTGAGTAATTCTGAAGAACAAAAAGAGAACTAGAAGGAGGTAAGAAAGCACAATAGGAGGAAAAGAAGAGAAGACTTCCCTATATATAGAAAAACAAACATAACCCCAACATGGGCCCAAGTAGAAAGGTCCATTACCTAATTAGCAAGAATTTACTGCAAAACAGAAAGATTCTAGAACTAATATTCAAATAGCAATATCCAATAACATGCTCAACATCTAAAGATAGAAGCAAAACGATATAACAAAAAAAATAATGTTAAGTACAAAAATATGGAGAGTAAACCAAAACAAGAACTACTCGGACTCCGAGTCACCATCAATGTGTTCACCATTACCATCGTCCTCACTCTCTCTAACAGAGTCATCACCATCACTGTCAGCTGGAACTGGAGGTACCTCTTCCGGAAATAGAGGTAAGTCAATGGGAGTGAAGTCGAGCTGAAGATGACGCATCTGAGCAACGTTCATCCTATGAAGATCTCGAAGCACAGCATCATGCTGAGAGAGGATGACTTCAAAACGATCTAACCTAGAACCCATGTGATCCTGACGACGCCGAATAGAAGAAACCCGAGCGTCAACTGCTGCAACTGCCCGATTGCCCCTAGCTGAGGCGGAGGCGGGGCGTCCAGGGGTCAGAGCCTGATCAAAATCATCATCACGAACAATAGCCCGGCTTCCCCATATTAGGTGATGCGTCAGACGCGCACCCACGGACTCAAAAGCAGCCTTTCTAGACTGGCAGCCCTTCTTGATGGCATTGACCCAGTCATGGCCAACAAACCTAGGAGGGCTCACCTCCACATATCGTCCCTGAAATCCCAAGTGCTTAAGAATGGTCATTATAAAACTAGGGAAAGGAAGAGTACCCTTAGCAGCATCGAGTTGAAGCATCCGTGTGTAGATGACTTCAGAGAGATGGAGATGGTGCACCGACATACAAACTACCAATTTGACCATGTCGTCAGTCATGATGATCTTGTTGCCTTTGGTGGGGTAGATGTTGGAATGGGCAACCATATGCAGAAGGATGGCGCTGTAGAACTTGGCGTGATATCTTTCCGTGACCCCATCGATAAACATCCTCTGAACTTGATGAACAAAGTCAATTTGAATTGCCTCCGGAATGGGCCACCTAACATGAATAACCTCCTCAGGGAGAAGATCATCATCAATCCCCAACGCCTCTCGAATCACCTTCGGAGAGATGGTGTATCTCCGACCTTCAATCAAAACCGAGAAGCTCGATCGATTCTGGGAGGGTGTCTTCGTCTCATAAAAAGCAATCGTATGCTCAACCGAGTACCTGGTGATTGGTTGAGCCACCCTGAGCCAATTTCTAGTCTCAAAGAATAAGGCGATGTTGCCAAGTTGGGAAGCCCCTAGGGGGGTGGCAGCAATGTCACCCAAGTCGAAGAACCGCTCGGGAACAATAGCCTTGGCTCGAGGATGAGCACCAAGGGATGTCGGATGAGACGACAAAGCCGGAGTGGAACTTCGACCCCTTGGAGCGCGAGAAGAGGATGCCGTGGTGGTGGGAGTGGATGCCATTGTCTACACAAGCACAACAATAGACAAACCAAAAATGTAAGAAAATCGACACAAAAACCAATAGCAAGTTCATTGAGGCATTTAATCAAACACTTGATGTGCAGAAACAAAACACATGCTATCGACAACAATGTAGTAATGGCAAACATCCAAACACTCAGTAAAACAGACCCAACGATAGAGAAGAAGTAACAAGAATTAGGGAGAGCCAAAACTACCATCAATTTCAAAGGAATGAAATGAAACACCAACCAACACAAACAAAACAAAATAAAATAAAACAAACATATCAAAAGAAATTAACCATTCAATCCAACATTACCAAGAGAATTAAGAGAAAGAGAAGAAGAAGAATAGAGAGAGGATTCGAATTCACTTACTTGAGTAAGAACAGAGTATACACCAAGCAAAAATGCTTGAGTTGAGCAAAGAACAACCACCAAGGAAGAAGAACCAAAACAAGCAAGAAGAGAGAAGAGGAATATCTCCTAAGATGAACAAGGAAACTAAAAAGGTAACTGCTTGTAGTGTGCCAAAGAAGCAGGGACACGATCGATATAACAGTTGGCCTTTGGTTTAACACAAAATTTGAATTTAAACAACAAATGGGCCAGACTGTATCAGGGACGTTCGTACGTCCTAAAGACGTTCGTACGTCGGGGCTCCAAAAAAAAAACATCTGACAGACTCAACGTTCGTACGTTCTAATAACGTACGTACGTTGGAAAAAGATCTGCCCACCTCAACGTTCGAACGTCATGACAGCGTTCGTACGACCCCCTTTTTTTTTTTTTTTTTTTTTTTTTTTGAAAAAATTGAGAGACCAACCTAAGAAACAGAAAACAACCCGAACAGCAACCCAAACAAATATTGAGAGACATCACAAAGAAACATTTCGACTTATTGTAGGGATTCCAAATGTAGACAATTTACAAGTTAAACTAACTTCAACCACAAGTAAATGCAAGAACGAAGAGCTACATCATACACCAAACCATGGTACTTCCTAGAGTGATGCAAGCATGCAGAAGAAACTGATAGACCAAAACCAACCTCCGGAAACAACCTAAAAACATGATAATTGAATATATTGGAAGTCTGTTGCAACCACACCAATGTGAAAAAGAGCCGTACCACAACAAAACCAAGGAAACACAAAACATTGCTTTCCTCCTTGTCTTTCAACCAGACCATTTATTATTCATTCATTTTTTTTTTTTTTTTTTTTTATATTTGTAAAAAAAATTTGAAACATACTGCCATTCCCGTGTGGGAGTATATAATATCTCCATCTTTTACCAGAACACGAGGGTAGGGTGTAGCCTACATCTTTTCGGCAAAACATACTCAAGAAGTGCAATACCATGGTAACGTGCAACACAAAAACTAACATCTCCTGAGTGCATCCGTCAGAGCATGACCCTCACAGCCCCAACGGGTTCTTAGCCAAATGAGTATGCTCTCAAGACAGTCAAATGGCTGGGGATTTTGTGAGTCATTGACCACTTACAAGAGATAGATAACTATAAAAGAAGACGATGACTATGAAGAAAAGAAAATCATATACGACTGGAGATACACAGATATTGAAAACGACAATCCAATTACATGTAAATGCATCATGTAAGAACTACCAAGACAAAGAGAGTATGATGTAACCCTACAACTATGCATGACAAAACACCACAGTTGAAGACGCCAAACTAGAAATATCTGAAAAATGAAATCCACACAATAAGGAGAGTAGTACGTCCTCAATACCAACAACAAAAGAACCAAAACAAAAGAATAACCAACCCTAACCATCCTAAACACAAACAGTTTCAACGTACAAATTAGGTATATAGATGCGAAAGGGGTGTAGTGACAATGAAACAATTATCAGATGAGCGACTACCAGTTAACACCAAGACATGATTGGAATCAAAAACATCACTTATCATCCTCAAACACAACCTTAAACTTAGCATCACATAACTGACTAATACTCAATAGATTGGACTTAAGACCCTTAACAAACAGAAGCTCATGACTATTGAGTGATCCACCCACAGAAAAGTTACCTTTACCTTCAACCGGAAGTATTTTACCATTACCAAAACTAACCTTACCTCCATACCCAAAGGTCAGATTATCAATTAGAGTCTTATCACCTGTCATATGACGCGAACAACCACTATCAAGATACCATGATGAAGGTATTGGTTCAACCAAACGAGCCATGTGAGATACAATCTTCCTGGATACATCCATACTCCTATCCCAGAAATGTGGTGTTGGAGTAGGCATGGGTGTTGCGTGAGGGCGATTTCCATACGGAGAGGTTCTGGGGAAGCCCCACGGAGCATAACCATTCCACATGTATGGAGCCTGCATGGAGAAAGTGTGAGCCTTGTCCCAATGTGAGTTACCTGCAAAAGCAGAATGGTGAGCTGGATACAAATTATTCCAACAAAAAGCAGAAGTGTGACCCATGCGACCACAGGTTAGACATTTAAAGCCTTTATGTCTAAAATTCCTTTTAGGGACATGTTTTACACGAGTACCCTTGGTTGGTGAAACCACACCAGACACCTGCACAGGAGCAGGAAAGACGACACCTGTTGGTCGGACAGAAGTAGTACGGGAGGTGCTAGCAGTAGAAAGAGGAACAGACGTGTCATAACCTAACCCAGATTTATCTGAATGGGAATTACCAATTCCCAGCAGAGAGTTTAGATTATCACTAGCTTTACCAAACCCAACCAATTGATTGTTAGCAGCAACCAACTCAGCTTTTACTTTCTCATGTTCCAATACAAGGGATCGATACCGTGTCTCCAGATCATTATATAGTTTTTCCAGAGTGGCAATGCGCACTTGGAAATCCTCCTTTTCCTTCACAAATTCTTCCTTCAACATGTTGGAGTCACCTGCAAGATTACATATATCCTGACCAAGACTATCTACCTGTTTCTGCAAGACAGTGTTAGTTTTTTCAAGCAACTTTACTTGTTGCATGGAAAACTTATACATATCACATAATTCACTAGTAGTAGCATGAACACCAGAATCAGAGACATTAATATCATCAGTGGAAGATACAATACCTCCTGGATGCTCATCCAGGGATGCACTGAAGACCACATAGTTGGAGACAACATTTGAGGAATTTCCATCCTCATCTTCATCTGAATCATCCCACGTCACCGTGAGGTTTGCTTTGGAATTATCACCAGGTTTGCGATCCACCTTCTTGTCACATTCATTAGCAAAATGCCCATATTCACGACACTTGTAACATTGGACATCTTTACGATCAACTCGAGCTCTTCTTCCATCCACAGAAAATCTCTCAAAACCACGACTCCTAGGAGCATTTGAGGTGTCAGGAAATCGCTTTCGAGGGTCTCGATTCTGTTGATATCTCAGAATCTTCTGAAAGCTTCGTGAAAGAAACGCATAGTTATCATCCACAGTCTGTTCTTCATCATCAGAAAGTTCTGTGGAAGTTTCTTTAGACGATGTAGCCTTGAATGCCACAGACTTGTTCTTCAAAGGTTCTTCCAAAGCCTGTTCCATCTCACATGTCCTTAGCTTCCCAGCAAGTGTCTCAATGGACATGTTCTTAATTACATTACTCTCAGTAATGGCATCCTTACGAGAACGAAATCGAGGAGGCAAGGCACGCAATATCTTACGTACCACTTGTGTGTCAGTATATGCATGACCAATAGCAGCACTACAGTTTATGATGTCTTGGAGACGAATAAAGAAGTCATCAAAAGTCTCAGAATTATCCATCCGTAGATTTTCAAACTGAGAAGTTAACAGTTCTAACTTGCTTTCTTTGACAGTGTCATCACCTTCATGTGTACAGATAAGTCTGTTCCATGCATCTTTAGCCTCTTCACATCCTTGCACACGACGAAACTCACTGGCATTTAATGCCATGAAAATAGCATTGAGTGCCTTGTTGTTATAATTTGCCAACAACTTCTGTTCAGGCGTCCACTTTTCACGTGGCGTCAGTGATGTAACAGCAGTATCATCAGTACCTGTAGTAGTCATTGGTTCTTTCCACCCTGTGACAACAGAAAGCCAGACTTCTTCTCCTAATGCTTGGAGATAAGCTCGCATCCGTACTTTCCAATGACCAAAGTCTTTTCCACTAAATTGTGGAGGAAGACTTGAAGTAGCAAACTTGTGAGGTTCCATAAAGCACTATTGATCGATAGCGTGAGCCTTTACGCTCCTTAACCAGCCCCCAGCGACTGATACCAATTGAGAAACTACAAATAGTGCTAATATAACAATTGAATATTCAACCAATCAAACAATACGCAGAAAGTAAAGAACACACAGAAATTTTTAACGTGGTAAAACCCAATATGGGAAACGTCCACGGTTGTCCTCACGACAACAAACAAATCCACTAGATGAAAAGAGATATACAAACCTATCAACTACCTGCAATCACTGCGAGTTGACACTACCGGTTATCTCTAACACCTTGACTTCACCGGAGCACCTTGATGTACGCACAAGACACTCGACTTCTTGATGAACACACAAGAAGACTCCAAGCCGAACTATGAAACAAGCTTACACCAGAGTTCCTTGATGAACACACAAGGATACTCGACTTCTTGATGAACACACAAGAAGACTCGAAGCTAAATCACTATTCAATAAGGAATAAGAAGATGAATGGGGAAGAAGGAAGAAGAAGATCAATGGGGAAAAAGAAGATGAGTTCAATCACCAAAACAACCTCAAACAAAACCTAAACAAACTCCAAGACACAAGAGATGAATTGGACGGCCAAAGAACTCACTTGTTCTTTGGAAGAGAAACCCTATTTATACTTAGGGTTGAAAACAAAGGAAAATGGGCCGAAATTGTGAAAACCAACATTGGACGTACGTACGTCGATATGACGTTCGTACGTCTCCACCCGAACTACACTTTGCTGACTACTTGGACGTACGAACGTCTTGAACATGTACGTACGTCCAGACCAAGAATTTACCTGCTGACTACTTGAACGTACGAACGTCTTGAACAGGTACGTACGTCCAGACCAAACAAACTTCCTGCTGACATACCATACGTACGTACGTCCTGAACCAAACACAACACTTGAGACACAAGACGCGAAGACAAGGACACGGGACGACGCGCGTACAACAAGGTTTTCTTAACAATGAACTCAGGGCAAAATAACCAAGGACGACCAATGTCACAAAATTGATGTCAAACCACTTCGTGCCGGTTTCAATCTCCCCCTTTGACATTGATTTTGTGACAAAAACCTATGACTCTAATAGCACTTATAAAACGTGCTTACAATCCCAAACCATGGCATTTATAAATCATGCCTACAAAATCACTCAAGGTAGAGCACACACCAAGTCACCAATTCTTGATATCCAGCTTGAGCAAGATGCCTTAACCATCAGAGACCGAACGGAAGCAATAAGAAGCAATAAGAAATTCTAAAACAATCAACGAGCCAACAAAGTTCCTTAAGCAACTCCCCCATACTTCATGAGCTCCAAGGTTTAATACTCGAGCCCCTCCATAATTTTACACGTTCACTCCCCCATACGTGTAGCATACCTGAAACATGACCCAAAAATACACTAACAGAGAAGAGAAGAGTGTTAGTATTAGAGTCATAAATCTCCCCGTTTTTGTCACAAATAAAGCAAGGTAACAAAAGAAAGAGAAAAGAAAAATACCAAACCATAACAAATAAGATTAAAGAAGAAAAGAAAGAGAACAATCATGTTAACAACAAAAAGGATATGCAACAGAAGCCATAACATAAACACTTGTTAACACGATGTCAATACAAAGAATTCTCCCCCTAAACAAAAGCTTCACCTAAAAGCAATGCATATGAGACAGATGCACCTAGAACAAACAAACCAAATAAGGATATTTGAAACACACAAAAAAAAATCATTTTCACACCTCACTCACAAACCATAATAAGAAGATAAAAGAAAAAAAACGATGTACCATAGAAGTGAAGAGGAACACATCATGAATTTCCAAAAACAGTAGCCAATCCCAATCCGTACAAAAATAAGAGGCAATATGTTAGGATAAGCAAAAGATTGAACAATTAAGAGAATTGAAGTGCATCATAAACTAAGCCTCGGTGTGTGTAGATGCAATGCAATGCATAAAGAGAGAGAAAGTTCACCACTAGAACACACCCTTTGAAAACATAGAATATAGAACCATCAACAAGAGACATACGATTAGCAAGTGAGCTTAGAAGAAACAAACTTCAATCCTCTTTGATACAAACAATATGAGTGGAAGACAAACGAATATAAATATGAACTTTCAAACAAAAACCAAGATATCCAAAAGGCAAAGGAATATTAACATTGTATGCCTTACATAAAGAAAACAACGAACATTCGCTTGGTTTATCATTTTGCCGCATGTGTTGGAGTTTAGTCTACATCTTTCAATGTCATTCCCGTGTGGGAGGGACTTTTGCCTCCATCTTTTCAATTACACGAGGGTAGGGTGTAGCCTACATCTTTTTGACAAACACAAACTCAAGAAGTGCAACACCATGATAACGTGCAACACAAGAACTAACATCTCTTGAGTGCAACCGTCAGAGCATGACCCTCACAACCCCAACGGGTTCTTAGCCAACTGATATTGCTATAAAGACAATCAAATGGCTGGGGATAAAGTGAGTCATTGACCACTAACAAGAGTTGTAGGAGGAAGATAAGAATGTTCAATAACACGAACAATAAGATGAACATTACCCAAAACAGAGGAGAGATAGCTCAAGATAACATAAATACACGAGAGATAGAGAAGTTCTATGAGCTCAAAGAATATGTAAGTGGTTTCCAAAAACTCCCATCATGCAAGCATGTCGTGCACTGTGCAAACAGGCGAGGAAAAATGCATGATACATAACAAAACATACTTAAGAGTTCAGAAAGAGAATACACCCAAACATATTGCAACTTATTTAAGACAATTGAAATAAACCAATATCTCAGAAAAGATGCATCCAACAACACATACATGGACTAAATAAATAAAACAAAAAAAAATAGAAGAAATAACCAACAACCCCCTTTTTTTTTTTTTTTTTTTATATTAACAGATGTATTCAGACATGCAACATGATCTGCAAGCTAAACAAACAAAGAATGAAAAATAGAAGCACCAAACAACTAGCCTATGTGGTTAGACAAATATGCAATTCAAATAACACAAGGCTAGAAAACAAACAAATAAAAATACGAAGATGATATTCAATTTGACTTTAAGAAGTCAAAAAAGAACGTTCAAGTCATCCTTTCGTACCCATACTTGAGAGATATTTTGCAAGTTGGAGCCGGATATGGAGGATTTATGAATATTATCCCTGATAGTAGACTTTCCAATCTTTGACCTCTCATTCTCTAGACTACATTTGGCAGCATCGATGCTTCTATCCCATATGTGAGGTGGTTTGGTGACCTTTTGCACAACCTTCTTTCTATTGTTGAAGTGTTGTGGTTTTTTAGGACCACCTCTTTCGCATAAAAGGAGGCCAAGAGAAATGATGAGCCTGTACAGGAAAAGAACAATGTGAGTTCCAATAATTATTACCATAAGAAGAAGAATATGGAACCATGGAATTGTTATCCCAACAGAAAGCGGAAGTATGACCTAACCGACCACAAGTAAAACACTTAAAATGTCTATGTTTAGGACTTGTCTTATTCTTGGTCATCACATTTGGCTTAGATTCAAAAGCCTTGGTAGGTGGAGGCAGAATAGGAATATGAGGATTTGGTAACAAAGGAGGCAATGATGGCCTCACAAAAGAAGTAGTAGGAGGAAGAGAAACACAGCTGGAAGAAGCTCCAACATAATCATATCCTAAACCAGTCTTATCTGAAGAAAACTTTCCACTTTTAATAAGGATGTCTAGATCAATCGAGGCTTTCTCAAACCCTTGCAATCGCTTAGTAGAAGCAAATAAATCCTTTTTCACAGCTTCATGCTCAAGCAACAAAGAACGATACTTATCTTCTATCTCACAATTGGATATTTCCAAAGAAATAATTCTAGATTGGAAATCTAGCTTTTCTTGGGAAAACTCCTCAGATAAGGCATTCATATCACCTGCAAGTACAGATTTCTCTTTTACAAGAGACTCAACCATATCATTTAAAATCTGATTAGTCTTACGCAAGGATTGACATTGTTTAACAGATGACATATGTAATTCCCTTAACTCACCAGGACTTACCAAAATAGATTCATCGAATTCATTATCGACAATATCGGTTACCTGACAATCCACATTCTCATTCAAAGATGCTCCATAGGCAACACAATGTGTAGCATGGTCTTCCGCTACATCATCATCATCATCATCATCGCTTTCATCTTCCTCCCAAGTGGTAGATAACTTGATTTTTTCTTGTTCTATCCCTTGTGCACCAAATTTCTTGGGAAGCTTACACTCATCAAAACCATGGTTAGTCAAACCATTATATTTCATAGTCTTAAAAATATGTTTGAGATAACGATAAATGATACTTAGATGTTGCTTAGTGTCAAGAGACTTATCATGATTAATTGTTTCATCTTGCACATCCTCAAAAGATCCAGCTTTAAAAGCAAAGGATTTATTTTGAGGTTGCTCAAGTTTAACCTCAAGTTCATAAGTTCTCAATTTTCCTGCTAAGGTCTCTATGGACATGGTCTTTAAGTTATTGCTTTCTTGAATGGCATCTTTCCTAGAACGGAATCTAGATGGCAAAGACCGAAGAACTTTACGTACTATTTGAGTATCGGTGTACACTAAACCTAAAGATGCACTAGTGTTGATAATATCCTGCAAACGAATAAAAAATTCATCAAAAGATTCATTATTATCCATTTTCATAGTTTCAAATTGAGTAATAAGAAGTTCAAGCTTACTCTCTTTGACAGTAATGTCACCCTCATGAGTTCTTACCAACCTATCCCAAGCCTCTTTGGATGATATACAACCATGAACTCTCCGAAATTCACTAGCATCCAAAGCCATAAATATAGCATTAAGCCCTCTTTGGTTGTTAGTAGAAGCAACTTTGTCTTCCACACTCCATGTGTTTCGTGGCTTTACAATTGTAACAACCTCATCTGTACTACCTGTAGTAACTCTCGGTGGTGACCAACCATCTTCCACAGCGATCCACACATCCTCACTCATAGCCTGCAAATACGCAGCCATACGAACTTTCCAATAGGGAAAATTAGTTCCATCAAATTTAGGAGGACAAATTAGTGTTCCAAATTTATCAGAATCCATTAAAATTGCACTTAGGATCTACGCGTGAGCCTTTATGCTCCTTAACAAGCGCCCTGCTCCTGATACCAATTGAGAACCCAATATATGTGCAATATAACAATAGTAAACCAAACAAGAATAAAACAATAAACAAGTAAAGGACGATACGCAGAAAGTAAAGAACACGCAGGAATTTTTAACGTGGTAAAACCCAATATGGGAAACGTCCACGGTTGTCCTCACGACAACAAACAAATCCACTAGATGAAAAGAGATATACAAACCTATCAACTACTTGCAATCACTGCGAGTTGACACTACCGGTTATCTCTAACACCTTGACTTCACCGGAGCACCTTGATGTACGCACAAGACACTCGACTTCTTGATGAACACACAAGAAGACTCCAAGCCGAACTATGAAACAAGCTTACACCAGAGTTCCTTGATGAACACACAAGGATACTCGACTTCTTGATGAACACACAAGAAGACTCGAAGCTAAATCACTATTCAATAAGGAATAAGAAGATGAATGGGGAAGAAGGAAGAAGAAGATCAATGGGGAAGAAGAAGATGAGTTCAATCACCAAAACAACCTCAAACAAAACCTAAACAAACTCCAACACACAAGAGATGAATTGGACGGCCAAAGAACTCACTTGTTCTTTGGAAGAGAAACCCTATTTATACTTAGGGTTGAAAACAAAGGAAAATGGGCAGAAATTGTGAAAACCAACATTGGACGTACGTACGTCGATATGACGTTCGTACGTCTCCACCCGAACTACACTTTGCTGACTACTTGGACGTACGAACGTCTTGAACAGGTACGTACGTCCAGACCAAGAATTTACCTGCTGACTACTTGAACGTACGAACGTCTTGAACAGGTACGTACGTCCAGACCAAACAAACTTCCTGCTGACATACCATACGTACGTACGTTCTGAAGAGGTACTTACGTCCTGAACCAAACACAACACTTGAGACACAAGACGCGAAGACAAGGACACGGGACGACGCGCGTACAACAAGGTTTTCTTAACAATGAACTCAGGGCGAAATAACCAAGGACGACCAATGTCACAAAATTGATGTCAAACCACTTCGTGCCGGTTTCACAGGCTGCCTACGTATCCAAGAAGATGAACTTGGAATCAAGTCTCTGCTTCCACTAAGCTCTATTGGAGTTGCTCAGTGAAAGACTCGTAGTTCAGGAGGTTTAGAACTCCTGTATTTGTAGTAGGCCGGGGGAGGCTGGCTCAACCACCCCTCCGGTTTTGACTCCACGAACTCGGGTTGTTCAACTGTGAAGATGCTTTCTGTGGAGATAGCTTACATGCTGCCGACCGGTTATCTCCTTGGTTTGAATCCCCTTTGACCAGGATGACTGCCATGTGGCATCCTCTGATAGGTCCTGGTTCAACCTGGGTTTCCTTTATCTTCTCCAGCAGGCTAGAACCATGGGTTTTGTTGGCCTGGAATCTCCCTGAACTTATCCAGTTAGTTGGGACTTGGATTGACCAAGCCTGAAAGCAAAGACTTGGGCTTGATTCATCTGACCGGAGGCCCAATCTACACTGCATACTCCCTGGCCAGGTCCTATGGACTTCTGTGCTAAGCCTTTGGATGAGCCCCTATCGCTGCTAGACCTTACTGGGCCGAACCTGGCCTACTTGACTGAGGTGGGCCTGGTCGATGTATGGGAACCCACTATTCAACTTACTATAAAGTAACCGGGGCTCCACCCATTGATAGTGGAGTATCCGGTGAGTCAAGGTCCACAGAGCGTATGCGGATCTCTTGAAACCGGGTTGGGCCCTACCCGATAGGCCATTCTTGGTTAGCTACTGCTCAGGTGCTCCCGGTTTAGCTTCTTATACTGCCATCGGTGACACCTGTCGGGTTTTTTACCTAGGGTACACACAGTCAGTTCCTGGTCGTTTGCCGTAGGTCGCTTAGGGGTGAACTATTTTGTTGTTCTGCTCGTTAACTTTTTTTGTTTCTTTTGCAGCGATTAAGACGACCTTCTTGTAAAGAACATCGATCTTGATTCTGTTTTGAATGTTTTTAGGTCTTGGTCTGACGAGAGAAAATTGAGGCTTCTTCCCCACTTGAAGGATTACTTCACGCCTAACGGTGGTCCCAAGACTGTTGCAGATGAATTGGAGAGGAGAAAAGCCTTGAGGAAGATTTTTTTAGCTTTGATGAAGAGAACTGGACCAAATGATAAATCTCGAGCTGGGGGCAGCTCGAGGCCAAATGATCTTGTTTCGAGCCCGCAGATCGTTACTCCTCCGACCTCCTTCCCAAAAATGCCTTCTGGGTCGAGTAGGAAGAGGTCGTCCTCTAGAAATCTGAAGTTGATAGAGCAACCTCCAGTCGTCCCTTCTTCTGTTCCTTCAAAAGTCTTGAAAGCTCTTGAACCTACTCCTTTGTCCAGAAAATGTGCAGTTCGTTAGTCTGGTAAGGGTAAGGGTGTTTCATCTGAATTTCGACCTGTTCCCTTTGAGTATTTTCACGGCTAGGGAGGAAAGCACGTGGTGTATGATAATGAGAGTGCTATAGATGAACCCTGTGTTGCCCAAACTTTTAACGAGGGCACTATTCTGGACGCTGATGCTCGAATGGTCAAGTCTCAAACCTTTCTTGTCACCTGCTCGAAGATCAATTCTGCTATTTCTTTGGTGAGCTGAAGATTGATGTTTGATTCCTTTAACTCTGTGTTGATTGTTTTCTGACTCGTTGTTTTTTGTAGCTGAATGCTAGTTTCAAGGAGGTACGTCTGGTCGCTGAAGTTGGAGCGAGAGCTGAGATTGAGCAGAACGATCTGAACGACAAACTCGAGCAGGCCAGGAATGTTACTCTTGTTGCCGAGACTAAGGTGATGGACAGGGATATGGAGATCGCGGCTTTGAAGAAGGAGATGGAGGGGTTGCGAGGAGAGGTTACTGCTGCTAAGGTGTCTGCTACGTACTAGGAGGGCTTCTGCAGAAAGAATGGCGCTGAGTGGCAAGAGTATTGTGATAATCTCAAGAAGCAGCTTTTGGGGTCGCCCGAGGGAGAGGAAACGCCTGTTGTTGATGAGCCTACTCCAGCTGCAACGCAGGATGCCTTGATGGGCCCTAATAAAGATGCTAGAGAACTCCAAAACGAGCAGATCGTGCAAGATGACCAGATGCAGCAGCAATGACCTTCTTCTTTTTCTTCTTCTTGAGTGATTGTGAGGTGTTTTTAACAATTTGTTTGAAAGTTTGTTTCTCTCTTGTTGATGGGTGGCCATGTGTGGCTTGAAAACTTTAGTCTTGAATGGGTTTGGTTACTACCTTGTCCATTCTTGGCGTTCTGCTATTTGTTGAAGGTTGAAAACAATAGTCTTAGGTTAGTCTGACTTCGGTCGGGCTGATCTTTGGCGACCTGGTCGGTTGTTTGGTTCTGGCTTGAGGCCGTAAACAATAGTGATCGAACTGCTTCGGCAGGTCGATTGCGCTTTTATTTTCTGTATTTTTATTTATCGTTGTGGATAATGCCTTCTGTCTCTTTGGGCGACTAGTTTCCAGGGAGTCCTGGTAGCTCGTTCAGAAGGCAGGAAGATGAGATGAATGGCTGCAAGTAGGACGGACTGAAAATATTTCCTCTTGCATGCTTTGGAATAAATTTGCTTTTGGTTAGTTGTGTGTCTCGTGCTCTTGCAGCTTGCTTTGATTTTTGCAGGTACCTTAACTTTGCGAGTTGTAGCTATTTAAGGACTGCTGAAGTAGCCCCCAAGTAGTATAGGTCGTTGATGTAATATAGCAAGTAGATCGCTTTTCCTGTAATAGTTAGTTATCATAAATAAAATGAACTTTAATTTTTTACCTTATTTGTATTTTCCTTTCTGTTATTTGCATTGTCTGCGTCGCCAGATGCCAAACATCAAATAATAAAGTACAAAAATTCGACTTGGGATGAGATTTGGTCGTTAGATTATGAGCTCGAGTTTAGTTAGGTCGTGGGGTAGTTATGACCTAAGTAGGAGAGTGTTAGTTTGAGTATAGATGTGAACTTAACACTTAAAAAAATTATCAAAAGGACTAGAATATTGATAATTTAAAGGTCTAGTGTGATTGGTGTTGACCTATTCAAGCCATTCATCTATGAATTGAAATGAAGTCAAAATCGAGCTCGTTTATTAAAATATGAGAACGCATGCTTACATTTACTGGTAGAACTTCTTCAAATGATAAGCATTCCGAGGATTCTTGACATCCTTCTCTTCTGGAGTTTGTAGGTGATAAGTCCTCAAAAGTGTATATTTATCCCCCGAATAACACCTTGTTTGTCTAGCACTTAGCTTATATTATTGTGTTATATCTATTGATTAGTGCTATATCTATTGATTAGTGCTTTCTTGTCTATTGTGTAGGTTTCATGAACCGAAATGCGAATATTGTGTTCAAGCCTGCGAAAAGTAAACAAAAGCAACCAAAAAGGTGTTATTTTGCACTAAGGGAGGAGAATTGATATTTGCACCCACAGATCCGCTGAGGGCACCCCACGGTTACTCCTGTTGACTTGACTTTATGTCAAAGTGGGGCGGTCCAAATCTCAGCCCAAACCGGGTCCTATTGAAGCCCACAAGTCAGAATTTCTATTTAGGGCTTTATTTAAAGTCCAAACTTAAAAAGGCTCTACAAGGAGATCCAGAAGTCTGATTTGGGCCCATGAGCTATCAAACTGAAGGTCTTGGTCCAAGCTACGACTTAAGCCCAAGAAAATTAGGTTTTGCTGAAGACCTAATGCCTCTAGAAGACCAACAGCAGCAGCCACGAATTTGACCTAATTTGGAAGTCTTTGCATGCAAGTATTCTACCTTGTATTTTCTATATAAGAGAAGTAGTAACTAAGGTTTAGGTAGTTTTTTTGGAGAGAGGAAAATGAATATTTGTGATAGAAAGTTCATCTTCTTCTTCTTTGTATCAACTCAATTCAAATCAATATCAATCCATTAATTTTCCATTATGATGTCTTTTGATTTATTTATTTATTCCATGGTGTCGTCATAAAGGATGAGTAGCTAAATCACCTTAGGGGAATGGTTGAAGCACTCTACATAATGCGAAAGCACCATGTTTGTTCTTAATATTCATAGTGATTCAAAGTACTTAATGCATATTTACTTCTAATTCGCGATATGAGGTTAGTATGATTATTTGCATGTTATTGTTATCCATGATGTTAAAATATTATTGTTAGGGTTTAGGGAGACCTAGCTTTAATGGTAGTGTTTATATTTATTGTAGATGTGTAGTAAAATAGCTGAGAGGTGATTATTACATGTTTGCAATATATATCTTTTATTGGAACCCTTTTGTATTTAAATTGATATCCGAGAGGTGACGGTTTATTTATGAATTAATATGTTGAATTAATTAGATTGAATAGCTAAGAGGTGACGGTTTAATTAATAAGACATATTCAATAGCATGCATAAGAGAATCCCGTTTTAATTAGGTGGAATAACTGAGAGGTGACTACTTAATTATTATAGGTATTAATGATTAGTTGGAATAACCGAGAGGTGAATAATTGATTGTTATAGATTGAACATGAAGGAACAACATGTTATGTTTGCATGATTTAGTTAGTGGATACCAATTCTCCCCTTTTGTCATTATATATCTTCTTTTCATCTCTAGCATTTTCTTAAGTTAGGGTTTACTATTTATTATTGCCTGTAGGAAGTAGAATCAATCTCCAATCTTATTACTGATTCCCTTGGTGTTCTTTAACCATTGTTTTCTATTGTGTTTGAGCTAAGATCTCCCCCTCTGAGGTGGGTACGACCATTTCTTGTTACTTGTCTACTTTGATATCCAATTTATACATGCACAAGAAGGAAATTCGATACAAAATCTATATTTTGATAGGTGGAGACACAAATTTCCATCTATCAAAATGGCGTCGTTGCCGCTCTAAGGAACGGAGTTCATTCAAACACAAGTGAGAATGGTTGTTTCGGACATCATCCCACTTCTATCCCTCCCACCCTTCTATTTTTAATTCTTTTTATTATTTTTTTTTAAGTGTCTTGTTACTTAGTCCTCTTATTGATCTTGCAGCGAAGACGGATTGAAAAAAACTCGAAAAACGGAGTAAAGATCAAATTTTTAAGAAAAGTGCGCGTTCAGGAAAATTTCCTGAAAGTTACTGGGCCCGATCTCGAGTCAAGTTTAGTTTGGCCTGTAACAATCTCGAATCAAGTTCCGGGGAGGGAATTTGCCTCGTTTTGCGTGATTTTTCCAGAGCTTTCCAGAACTCATTTTTTGCTAATTAGTTTTTCTTGTTGAGAGATTGTGAGGTGAACTAAGTCTATTTTTTCAGCATTTTTAAAGACTTGTAAGATATTTAATTATTCGATCCAAGAAGGGGTCGCGGTTGTAATATTTTTAAAGTAGGTGCTGTTAGGATTTATTTTATTGTGTGTTCGCGACGGATAGTAGAGCAAGGTTGTGGAGCTAGCCTTGAGTCTACTAAGGAACGACTCCTAAGGACGATTGAAACCCAAGGAGCGGTTTCCCCTTAGTCGACTTCAACTCGTCTTCTCCCCACTTTTGTGCGCTTGTTTGGCACTTTTATTTTTTAGCACAAAGTGGAAGGTAAGCATTCTCCTAACCTTCCTCGAATCCCCTGCAAGAGGAGTTTCTGTAAGGTGGACCTGACCTATAAGTGAAACCTAATATCAATTGATTGCAATATCCTAAGCTTTAAAATTGAACCAACTAAAGCCATGTTATCACGATGTTCATTTGAGACTTTGAGCAGATATTTCAACTAATACTGAGTGAACCATCCTTTAATTGGAGCACAAGTTAGGAATTATGTTTGTAGAATCACTGTGGTTTCTTAATTAAGGACCGTTGCTTACGCACGGAAAACCTCCCACACTGGTTATTCGCTGCTTGACTCAGGAAATATAGGGAGAATTCACAAGGGAAGCTTGGAAAGAACTCATTGACTTGGGTGAACACAAAATTGAGTCAGTTTTTGAGCCCCTTGTTAGATGCTTTTGAATGGTTAGGACTTCTGTGGCATTTGTAATGCGCATGTTGCATGCATCATAGATCAGGTAAAATCTTGTCCAAACCAACTCCAATCTACACAAAGAGCACAATCACGGACCTCACTCCTTCCCTTGAGGAAGATTTTAACGACTCAACCTCCATACCTTTTGAAGAAGAGTTCAATGACTCAACTCCACTTTCTGAAGTAAGACCTGCCCCTATGGCTGAAGAAGCTACCCTTCGGGATTACTTTTCACCTTTGGCCACTGGGCCACCTACTTGCATAGTCTTACCCGAGACAACTGCAGATAGCTATGGCATTCGCCCACAGATTGTGGGCATGTTGCCTAAGTTCCATGGACCTCCACGGGAAGATCCATATCAGCACCTCAATAAGTTTCTGACCGTTCTCAGTACTTTTAAGGAGAAACATTTGTCTGAGGAGGAGGTTAGGTTGAGATTGTTCCCCTTTTCTCTTGAGGATAGAGCATCTCACTGGTTACATGGCCTTCCTTCCAATTCTATTGCCACTTGGGCTCAACTAAGTAAAACGTTTTTAACCAAATTCTTTCCTATTATCAGAACTAATGCCATAGTTGATGCCATAAGAAGTTTCCGTCAAAAAGAGAGCGAGGTATTCTTTGATGCATGGGAAAGGTTTCAAGACCTATTTCTTCGGTGTCCACACCATAAAGTCGATGACACTGAAAAAGTTAGGATTCTATATAGAGGCCTTAATACTATGACTAGAAACACGGTTGAAAGCATGAGCGGTGGAGATTTCCTTGATTATTCCACCGCCGAGGCTTTGGCTTTCCTTGAAAAGATTGCCACTAATAGCCAGCAATGGGACTTACCTGGACATACCACAAGAAACACTACCCCAGACTTAATTGATAATCCTAGATGTCTATATGATGTCAAACCTGACTCTGAGCTTAAAAATTTACTTCATGGTTTAGTAAAAACGGTAGAAGCACTTGAGGTATCCTTAAAGCCCCCATCAACTGTTATGAGTGCCTCCACTCTCTCATATGATGCTTGTCATGACCAGACCCATACTGCTGAATTTTTCCCTCTCCTAGTCTCCTTAATAATTCACCAGAAACTGAGGAAGCCTGTTCGTTTAACTACGCCGGAGGACCAACTTTACTAAGGGCAATGCCACGTACCCATACATGGACCGCTCCAAGCTTTCTTATTCCAATAATAATTATGCGGCTCCACTTGGTTTTAATAACTCTTATGGGCAACGTAGCAATGCCACGTATGTTCGTAACACTGATAATCGGAACAGGGCACCGGTCTCCCCTTACTCATCACATGAGTGGTTCCAGGGACCATGTGCCAACTAATCAATCTGCCCAACCTAAGACCTCCCTTGAGGATATGCTTGCCGGTTTCATTCAACAGACCCAGGCGTCTATTGAGTCAAATGCCCAAGCCATCCAGAGGATTGAACAAAAACTTGATGAAAAGGGTAGATTTTCGGGACAGTCCATCCCGAATCCCAAAGGCAAGGAAGTTGCCTTGGTGACGGATACTGCAAATCCGTCTGTACTGCTTGCTGAAGTAAAATTGGTTTCCACCCTTAGGTCAGGAAAACAGGTAGATAATCAAATTAATTGTACACCGAGTCCCAACATTATGACCCCGGTTACATCTGCATCTGTTGCCCCACCTAAAGCTTCGGCTAATGAGGCAACCACCTCTAAGCCGAAGAAGCCTGCCTGTGAGATTGTGGACCCTCCACGAACTTACAACCCGCCTGTACCTTATCCTCAAAGACTCACAAGGTCTCTAAAGAAAGTCCAAGCAGAGGAAGTACTTGATGTGTTCAAACATATAAATATTAATATACCCTTCCTCACGGCTATTAAACAGATACCTTTCTATGCTAAGGTTTTGAAAGACTTGTGCACCGCCAAGAGAAAAACAAATGTGCCTAAAAACGCGTTTGTGGCGGAAGAATTCTCTGCGCTGGTCCAACATAACGGCGTGGTAAAATATAAGGACCCTGGAAAACCGACCATACCCTGCAAGCTTGCTGACAAATTCATAGGCAAAGCTTTGTTAGACTTAAGAGCGAGTGTTAACCTTTTGCCTTACTCCTTGTACTTCAGCCTGAGTCTAACAAACATGAAACCTACGAAAATGTCATTACAACTAGCCGCCAGATCATTGAAAGTACCTAGAGGAATAGTTGAGGACCTGTTAGTTAAAGTGTCTGACTTTTACTACCTCGTTGACTTTGTGGTGTTGGATACTGAACCTACTGCCGATGACTCGGTACCCATCATCCTTGGCCGTCCATTTTTTGCCACCTCTAATGCTCTTATAAACTGCCCGAACGGTTCCATGGTTCTCACTTTTGGCTCTATGACTGTTGAAGTTAATATATTTAACATTGACAACAACCCCCTGATCTTTCCTTATCTGAAGATGTGTGGCTTCTTGACTCATTACCTTATGAGATGGTGCATTGTTATTACCCTGAAGATCCGGTTGTTCACTGCCTTGCCATGCATAATGTAAACTTTGACATTGACCAATCTACTTCCCAAACCAATGCTCTTCTTGATACTGTGCCTATCTTTCAACCTAAAGACCCCGGGGCCCTTGATTCGGTTTGTAGCATAGATTCTGAGACCCAAGTAGAGACCATTACTCCACCTCCTGTTACTCTGAGTCCTCTTCCTCCTGAGCTGAAATATGCTCATCTTGATTCAGACGGTAGTCATCCTGTTATTATTTCTTCATCTCTTACTACCGAACAGGAGAGTCAGCTGTTAGAAGTTATCTTAGAGCATCGTTCTGCTATTGCCTGGTCTATCCATGACATTAAAGGCATTAGCCCTTCTGTCTATTCTCATCGTATTCATCTTGAGGACGATGCTAAAACTTCTCGTGGACCTTAGAGATGTCTTAACCCTGCTATAAAAGAAGTTATCCGAGCAGAGATTCTGAATCTTCTGGACGCAGACGTGATTTATCCAATTTCGGATAGTCCCTGGGTTAGTCCTATTCATGTGGTTCCTAAGAAGGCCGGCATGACTGTAGTTACCAATGATAAGAACGAACAAGTCGCCACTAGAGTTCCAACCAAGTGGCGTGTTTGTATCGGTGACACCTTCATAGACCAGATGTTGGAACGCCTAGCTGGTCATTCCTTATATTGTTTCTTAGATGGTTACTCCGGTTATAAACAGATTCCTATCGCCCCTGAAGATCAAGAGAAGACAACTTTCACCTGTCCTTTCAGCACTTTCGCTTATGCTCGTATGCCTTTTGGTCTGTGTAATGCACCTGCTACCTTCTAGAGGTGTATGTTACACATCTTTAGTGATATGGTAGAACGATTTATGGAAGTGTTTATGGATGAGTTTTCCATATATGGTTCATCTTTTGAAGAGTACCTTAGTCATCTTTCCTTGGTTTTTAAGCGTTGCATTGAGAAGAATTTGGTACTTAACTGGGAAAAGTGTCATTTTATGGTTAGGAAGGGGATAGTTCTGGGGCATGTCGTCTCTCCTGAGGAAATCCAGGTTGATAAAGCTAAAGTAGATCTTGTTTCATCCTTGCCTATTCCTAAGTCTATAAGGGATATTTGAGCCTTTCTGGGCCATGCAGGATTCTATCGACGCTTTACCCAAGATTTTTCAAAGATAGCTCGCCCCTTAACCAATTTATTGCCTAAGGATGCACCTTTTAATTTCACAAAAGAATGCAAGAGCGCCTTTGAAAAACTTAAGACTGCCCTCACGACGGCACCCATCATTAGACCACCTGATTGGAGTAAACCCTTTGAGCTAATGTGCGATGCATCAGATTTTGTTGTTGGGGCTGTTTTAGGTCAACGTCTAGATGGTAAGACCCATGTCATATATTATGCTAGCAAGACTCTCAATGATGCTCAACGTAATTATACCACGACGGAGAAAGAATTGTTAGCCATAGTATATACTTTTGATAAGTTTCGTTCCTACCTTTTAGGTACCCGTACTGTCATCTTCACGGATCATGTTGCTTTTAGATTTCTTCTCTCCAAGAAGGAAACTAAACAGCGCCTTATTCGTTGGATTTTGTTGCTTCAAGAGTTTGACCTTGAAATTAGAGATTAAAAAGGGACAAAAAATGTAGTAGCCGACCACTTGTCTAGACTCGACCGTCCTGAAGATTCTAGTGTCATTTCTGAGAACTTTCCGGATGAGCTTCTTTTTGCAATATCGAATGCTCCATGGTTCACAGATATAGTTAATTACTTGGCTAACAACAAGTTTCCAAGTAATTGGAACACGCATGATAGATCCAAATTCCTTGCTAATGCCAAGCATTATTTCTGGGATGACCCTTACCTTTTTAATTATTGTCCTGACTAGATCATTCGTCGTTGTATCCCTGACTGGGAGCAACAAGAGGTCCTTAAGTTCTGCCATGAACATGCTTGTGGTGGACATTTTAGTGCAAAAAAGACAGCTACTAAAGTATTGCAGTGTGGTTTTTATTGGCCAACTCTTTTTAAGGACGCTCACATGCATTGTACTGTGTGCACTCGTTGTCAACAACTAGGGAAAATAACTAGGCGTCACATGATGCCCTTACAGCCAATTCTTCCTGTGGAAGTGTTTAATGTATGGGGCATAGATTTCATGGGTCCTTTTCCTGGTTGTCATGGTTTTTTGTACATTCTGGTCGCAGTTGACTATGTTTCTAAATCGATCGAGGCCATTCCCACAAGGCACAACTACCAAGAATCTATTTTAAATTTTCTAAAAGAGTATATATTTGCCCGATTTGGCGCTCCTCGTGTGATCATTAGTGATGGGGGGAGCCATTTCTGCAATAAAGCTTTTCAAAAACTTGTCCAAAAGTATGGAGTTACTCACAAAGTGGCCCTTGCGTACCATCCCGCAAACTAATGGCCAAGCTGAGGTCGAATAGAGAGATTAAAAACATTTTGCAAAAAACGATTGACCCTGAAAAGGTTGATTGGTCTCGTAGAGTCAGTGATGCATTATGGGCCTATCGTATTGCTTTCAAAACTCCCATAGGCATGTCTCCGTTTCGTCTTGTTTTTGGAAAACCCTGTCACCTACCTATAGAGCTTGAGCACCGAGCCTTCTGGGCAATGACAAAGCTCAACTTTAATCTCGACCAGGCAGGTAAGAGGAGAAAACTCCAACTTTCTGAGGTTGAGGAACTTCGGAATGAAGCTTATGATCTTTCCAAGTCCTATAAAGTTAATATGAAAAAACTACATGATCGTCAGATCTTACGTAGAGATTTTCAAATTGGGGACAAAGTTTTACTGTATAACTCTAGGTTGCATTTATTTTCTGGTAAACTACAGTCTTGTTGGTCGGGTCCCTTTGTTGTGTCTGCAGTGACGCCCTTTGGTGCTATCACATGTTTAAGCCCTGTAGACAACTCTGAATTTCAAGTCAATGGTCAACGTCTTAAGCATTTCCATGAATTAAGGTCCCCTGAAGTTGAGGAAACCCTATTAGAGGACCCTACCTATTTAGACTGACCTTTGACCTGCTGGTATCCGGACCCTCTCTTACTCTATTCTGTTGTCTCTTTTTGAGAGGTGTGGTTGAAAGTGTCAGGACCATAGTCCACGAACTCTTACTGGCTGAGTATAATTGATCCAGTGCACGCTTTTCTCTTGAGCGTCATCATCAAACAGACCTGTTTCCCGCTCTGTTTGGGGGGGGGGGGGAACTCATTTCCCATCTGCTTTTAAGTCTCGAGAATCTGACTTTAAAAGACTCTTTATTGTATATTAGACATCAGGATTTCGCGCATTCCATTCTAGCGTTTTGTCTCTCCTGTATCTTTGTTTAGAGTAGCGTTTATCTAGGGAGTGAATCCTGGTTGTCCACCTGTCTGGCTGAAGACGTTAAACTTGCGCTCCTGGGAGGCAGCCCTGTGTATCTTCTAAACCCGATCGTGTTGTAGTGTTTCTTATTAGTTACCGGGTTTAGTGGCTTTTTGGCTAATAAACGATCTTTTGAATCTGCGTGCTAGTTCTGTTTGGGGGTGGGCGTAGCCCACCACTCTCTGTTGCGGTTGCTTGCTTAAATAATTATTACAGTTACATATTTGAAATTATTTTAATTTTTGAAAATTTTAATAACTATTGCATGATTTTTGGGATTTTATTTGACACCCTTAATGGTACTTATATTCGTGAGAATAAATTTATACATTATCACGGAATTTTCAAAATTAAATTTGAATTATTTCGTGCCCTACACGCTTTCCAGGGGTAAAACCGTCATTTCCACTAATTTCAGTAGTGGCGGAAGCGTCTAGGGGAAGTTAGTTCTCTATATATACCCTCGGGTGTCTTCAGAAAAGTCACAAGTCACCTTCAAATCCAAAGTCAAACCAAGTCAAAATTGGGTCAACAGAAGTCTTCTTCCTTTCTAGAACTCGAGTCGAGTTCCTTAGTGTGCATTGCAAAAGACGAAGGCCAGGGGCAACCTCGTCGACGACGGGGTTGATTTTATTTCTGTTTATTAACCATTGTAATTTGCTTTATGTATTTTGATTTTGTTTTGTTTTAGTTATTACACTCATGTATTAAATTTTCAATCATTGTACTTATTTCCAAATATTAATGAAAATGATAGAATTTTTAATTTTTTGCAAACTTGTCCTTTTCTGAAAATTCTTAGCCATTCTTGGGCTTCATTGCAAATTTTTTGACTTGTGGAGTTATTTTGAAAATTTTTTGGTCCTAGGGACCTAAGTCCAAATATTTTAAAAAGAAAGGAGGTTTGGGTTTGATTTTTGGAAACCCTAAGGTTTTAGGCAATACTTGGAGTCTTATTAGGGCTCAAACTTATTTTTGGCCTATATATACCAAACCAAGGTTGGAGGATCGTCACTCAAAAATCAGAAAAAACTTTTCAAAACTTTTTTATTTTCTGAGTTTGGCTCGAACTCGAGCCGAGTTCCTTATAGGCCATTTCGATCTCGAGTTGAGATTAAACCTGGCAGTAGTTTTCTGAACTTGTTTTGTCTGATTTCTTCTCGGTTTTCGCGCTGGTTTTTGGTGTTTTCTCCATTCTTTTGTAATGGCTAATGATCAGAATGATTTGTGGATGCCCGATGGCATGGATATCATCCCCGAGATGGATTTTTCGGGAATTATGGATAATCCTTATGGAGCTTAATTTCGGGATGGGATTTTCGACAAAGGTTGGGAAGGTTTTCTTTATGATTCTACTGCTGTGTATTCCTCTTCTATGGTAAGAGATTTTTACCGTACGTTGCCCTTTGGGGTAGCTATTCCTTTTGATGGTTTCAAGGTTGTTATGCATGAGTTTCCTGTCATGTTTAATTCTTTTGCCATCACCCGAGCCTTGGGTATTCCTCTTCAATTGAGACGTATCTTGCCACATCCTGATTATCTCCTTTCCAATCAAGTTGATGTTCTGGATAATTACCTAGATCACTTTGGACCTTGCACCTTTTCCTTCTATCCTGAGAATTATGCTAATGTTGCACCTACTAGTTGCCTTCCTGCTAATGTGGCTACTGCCGCTTTATGGGTGATGCAGAATCTTTTAGGTGCAGATAGATTGGAGTATGTCAATTGTTACTATGCACGCTGTCTATGGTATTGTTAATGACTTTCGTTCTTTTGACATATTTTCATGGATTGTGGATAGTATTCAGAATATTTTCCAAACTGGTCAGCTAATTCTCCTTACTGCTATATGCAAGATCATCCTTCGTACCTATCCTGATTGGAGGAACAGGTACAATGATTGGACTCACGTTATCCCTATGGATCCTATGCATCGTTTTATCAGGAGGAGTCGCCTATTCATTTGGGTGCCTAACTCTGATTATGCAGAGTATCCAGATTTGCATAGGGATAGTGAGGGGCCTTGGAATGTGATTAAAGAGGCATTAACTCTTTGGCGCGATGGTGAGGGGCCAATAGAAGTTGTTTGAAACCAAGAGTGTAAAGTAGGATTTCCTTTTCTGTTGAGTCTGTCATTTAATTCAGTTGTGTCTTAGTATGGAATTCCTAGTAATCTCTATGTATGTGGAGATAATTTTGTTTGGCCGAAATTTATAAAGCGGTTTGAATTTTTAGTACATTTATGGTAATATCTTTCTTACTCTCTCTCCTATGCATAGTATGAGCCTTGAGGACAAGACAATCTTTTTGTTTGGGGGTGGGAAGTATTACAATCTTTTTTGCAAATGATTTTCAAACTTCTTTATCCATACTTGTGTAAAAATTCAAAAATTTTGAAAAATCGAAAAAAATCTTTGTTATAAAGACCTTTTCAGAAATAGGATAAGTACACCATCAATGATGAATATAATGGTTGAATTCTCTTCTTTTCAAGTTTAAGGACATTTATTGTTTCACCAAGTAGTTGAGTCTTATACTACATTTGCATGAGCATAAGCATGGCATTCATCTGCATTTATTACAGATTACATGTGCAAATACAAGTACACCTTGGGAAACTTGAGGAATAAGTGTGGAGACTTAACCTAGTTAGCTTTTGAGCCCCGTCCTTTTCTTGGAGAGTTATTACGTACATCTGGAATCAAAAGACTCAACCTCTCAATTTTGTCTGTTTTTATTCTCATATTCATTTTTGTAATTAGCCTTGAGATGACATCAAGTGGGTGTAATATAAACTTGGGTCTTGTAGCTTATTCAAGATGTGATCACCATATCAGTACTTAGAGATGATACAAACGCTTTTAGATAAACCTTGTTTACCTTAGCCTACCCTGATGATATTTATCCCTTAGGTTGACCATTCTGAGCTTTTCCTGTTACTTAGCCTTTTTCTTGAGCCCATTATCCTTACCCAACTCCATTGTAGGAGTAAATGCCCTTAGAATGTTTTAGGGCCTTTTACCCATTGTTTTTGGAACATGAGGATGATCGTTTATGTGGTTACAAGAAGAAAGGAGAAATACATAGAAAATCTCCAAACTAGTGAGATGAACCAAATATTGAAAACCAAAAGGTTTGAAGAAATTCCAGAAAAAAGCCAGAATCTTCCAAACCATTTCAAATCCAAAAAGAAAGGAAGATTCCCAAATATTGGCTAGAGCTTCATTGAAATTTTCCTAAAGAAGATGAGAAACACTTCTTCCCAAAAGAAAATTTTCAAAAATTTCTCTATGTGCTGTTATTACAAATCACAAGTGTTGAAGGCCCGAATCTTCCAAAAATATTTCACAAAAGTCTTTTCCATTTCTAGCCCTGTCCTAAGCCAAGTTACAACCCATACTGTCTTTTGTAAATCTAAGCTGATATGGTAGGATGTGGCGAGTAAGTGAGAAGGTGCTGAGGTGAAAACCCGACATCTCAAGCAAGTAATTTTTCCATTCTTTGAGACTAAGTTCATTCCATTGCACCAGTCTGTCCTTATTGATATATGTGAGATGATTGTCCATCTTCTTTCCTCACATAGAGGTAAAATGATAAACACCATCTTTGAGTGACATTTATTTCTTTGTGTATGACTGTGAAGCAGAAGTCAAGGCGACCTTTCCAATGGTAACTTAAGACCCGTGGTAGGATGGGTACATGCCTGTCTTCAATGCATTTGAAACCGTTATGCTTGGTTTATATTTCATATCTTATTCATGCATTTGTAGTAGGCTATCTCATATGAACGGTTTTGCAATACTTATCCTTATCCTTGATATAACCATTTCTGAGGTAAATGGTAGAAATTCCAATTATTGGATTAGTCATTGTAGTAAGTTTGTGGGTATCTTCTCTGAAAAATCCTCAGGAGACTATAACTCCTCCACCTGGGAAATCCTTGTGGTTAAAAGCCTTGATGTATATGGTTAATGCAATCACCTTAGTTTTACTTCTCTTTTGAGTCCTTAATTCTTTCTTCTCATCTTTGCTTGAGGACAAACAAAGTGCTGTTTGGGGGTATTTGACCAGTCCTCAAAAGTGTATATTTATCCCCCGAATAACACCTTGTTTGTATAGCACTTAGCTTATATTATTGTGTTATATCTATTGATTAGTGCTTTCTTGTCTATTGTGTAGGTTTTATGAGCCGAAATGCGAATATTGTGTAAAAGCCCACGAAAAGTCAAGAAAAACAAGCAAAAAAATGTTATTTGCACCTGGAAAGGAGAATCGATATTTGCACCCACAAGATCTGCTGAGGGCACCCCACGGTCAGCTCTGTTGACTTGACTTTAAGTCAAAGTGGGGCGGTCCAATTCTCAGCCCAAACCGGGTCCTATTGGAGCCCACAAGTCAGAATTTCTATTTTAGGCCTTATTTAACTCCAAACTTAAAAATGCTCTACAAGGAGATCCAGAAGTCTGATTTGGGCCCATGAGCTATCAAACTGAAGGTCTTAGTCCCAACTACAACTTAAGCCTAAGAGAATTAGGTTTTGCGAAAAACCTAATGCCTCTAGAAGACCAACAACAGAAGCCACGAATTTGACCTAGTTTGGAAGTCTTTGCATGCAAGTATTCTACTTTGTATTTTCTATATAAGAGAAGTAGTAGCTAAGGTTTAGGTAGCTTTTTATGAATTGAAGATTGAAGAGAAAAGTTCATCTTCTTCTTCTTTTGTATCAAACTCAATACTCAATATCAATTCCATTATCTTTTTCATTATGATGTCTTGTGATTTATTTATTTATTCCAAGGTGTCATCATAAAGGATGAAGAGCTAAATCTTCTTAGGGGGATGGTGGAAGCTCTCTAGATGATGCAAAAGCACCATGTTTTTTCTTATTGTTCATTGTGATTCGAAATACTTAATGCTTATTTACTTCTAATTCGCGATATGAGGTAAGTATGATTATTTACATGTTATTGTTATCCATGATGTTAAAATATTATTGTTAGGGTTTAGGGAGACCTAGCTTTAATGGTAGTGTTTATATTTATTGTAGATGTGTAGTAAAATAGTTGAGAGATGATTATTACATGTTTGCAATATATATAATTTATTGGAACCCTTTTGTATTTAAATTGATATCCGAGATGTGACGGTTTATTTATGAATTAATATGCTGAATTAATTAGATTGAATAGCTGAGAGGTGACGATTTAATTAATAAGACATATTCAATAGCATGCATAAAAGAATCCCGTTTTAATTAGGTAGAATAGCTGAGAGGTGACTAATTAATTATTATATGTATTAATGATTAGTTGGAATAAGCGAGAGGTGACTAATTGATTGTTATAGATTGAACATGAAGGAACAACATGTTATGTTTGCATGATTTAGTTAGTGGATACCAATTCTCCCCTTTTGTCATCATATATCTTCTTTTCATCTCTACCATATTCTTAAGTTAGGGTTTACTATTTATTATTGCATGTAGGAAGTAGAATCAATCTCCAATCTTATTATCGATTCCCTTGGTATTCTTTAACCATTGTTTTCTATTGTGTTTGAGCTAAGATCTCCCCCTCTGAGGTGGATATGACCCTTGCTTATTACTTGTCTACTTTGATATCCAATTTATACAGGCACAAGAAGGAAATTCAATACAAAATCTATATTTTGATAGGTGGAGACACAAATTTCCATCTATCAATAGTTAGCCTTGAGATGACATCAAGTGGGTGTAATATAAGCTTGAGTCTTGTAGCGTATTCAAGATGTGATCACCATATCAGTACTTAGAATTGATACAAAGACATTTAGTTAAGCCCTATTTACCTTAGCCTACCCTGATGATATTATATCCTTTAGGTTGACCATTCTGAGCCTTTCTTATTACTTAGCCTTTTTCTTGAGCCCATTATCCTTACCTAACTCCATTCTGGGAGTAATTATCCTTAGAATGTTTAGCTCCTTTTTACCCATTTTTTTTTTTGGAACATGAGGATGATTGTTTATGTGGTTGCAAGAAGAAAAGAGAAAAAGAAACCTCCAAACTAGTGAGATATACCAAATATTGAAAACCAAAAAGTTTGAAGAAATTCCAAAAAAAAACCAGAATCTTCCAAAACCATTTCAAATCCAAAAAGAAAGAAAGATTCCAAAATATTGGCTAGAGCTTCTTTGAAATTTTCCCAAAAGAAAATGAGAAACATTTCTTCCCAAAAGAAAAATTCCAAAATTTCTCCATGTGTTGTTATTATAAATCACAAGTATTGAAGGCCCGAATGTTCCAAAAATACTTCACAAAAGCCTTCTCTAATTCTAACCCTATCCTAAGCTAAGTTACAACCCATTACTGTCTTTTGTAATTCTAAGCTGATATGGTAGGATGTGGCGAGTAAGTGAGAAGGTGCTAAGGTGAAAAACCCGACATCTCAAGCAAGGCAAAATTTTCCATTCCTTGAGACTAAGTTCATTCCATTCCACCAGTCCGTTCTTATTAGTATATGTGAGATGATTGTCCATCTTCCTTCCTCACATAGGTAAAATGATAAACACCATCTCTGAGTGATTTTTATTTCTGAATGTATGTCTGTGAGGCAGAAGTCAAAGCGACCTTTCCGAAGGTTACTTAAGACCCGTGGTAGTATGGGTACATGCCTGTCTTAAATGAATTTGAGACCGTTATGCTTGGTTTATATTTCATATCTTCTTGCATTTGTAATATGCCATCTCATATGAACAATTTTGCAATACCTATCCTTATCCTTGATATGACCATTTTTGAGGTAAATGGTGGAAAATCCTCTTCTTTGGATTAGTCGTTGTAGTAAGTTTGTGGGTATATTCTCTGAAAAACCCTCAGGAGACTATAACTCCTCCACTTGGAAAATCCTCGTGGTTGAAAGCCTTGATGCATATGGTTAATGCAATCACCTTAGTTTTACTTCTCTTTTGAGTCCTTAATTCTTTTCTTCTCACATTTGCTTGAGGACAAGCAAAGTGTTGTTTGGGGGTATTTGATAAGTCCTCAAAAGTGTATATTTATCCCCCGAATAACAGCTTGTTTGTCTAGCACATAGCTTATATTATTGTGTTAAATCTATTGATTAGTGCTTTCTTGTCTATTGTGTAGGTTTCATGAGCCGAAATGCGAATATTGTGTTAAAGCCCGCGAAAATTAAACAAAAGCAACCAAAAAGGTGTTATTTGCACTAAGGGAGGAGAATTAATATTTGCACCCACAGATCCGCAGAGAGCACCCCACGGTCAGTCCTGTTGACTTGACTTTATGTCAAAGTGGGCCGGTCCGAATCTCAGCTCAACCGGGTCCTATTGAAGCCCACAAGTCAGAATTTATATTTACGGCTTTATTTAGAGTCCAAACTTAAAAAGGCTCTACAAGGAGATTCAGAAGTCTGATTTGGGCCCATGAGCTATCAAACTTAAGGTCTTGGTCCAAGCTACAACTTAAGCTCAAGAGAATTAGGTTTTTCTGAAGACCTAATACCTTTAGAAGACCAACAGCAGCAGCCACGAATTTGACCTAATTTGGAAGTCTTTGCATGCAAGTATTCTACTTTGTAATTTCTATATAAGAGAAGTAGTAGCTAAGGTTTAGGTAGTTTTTATGGAGAGAGGAAAGTGAATATTTGTGAGAGAAAGTTCATCTTCTTCTTCTTTGTATCAACTCAATTCAAATCAATATCAATCCATTAATTTTCCATTATGTTGTCTTGTGATTTATTTATTTATTCCATGGTGTCATCATCAATGATGAGTAGCTAAATCTCCTTAGGGGATGGTTGAAGCACTCTAGATAATGCCAAATCACATATTCAATAACATGTATAAGAGAATCCCGTTTTAATTGACTGGAATAGCTGAGAGGTGACTACTTGATTATTATAGGTATTAATAATTAATTGGAATAGCTGAGAGGTGACTAATTAATTTTCCTAGATTGAACATGAAGGAACAACATGTTATGTTTGCATGAATTAGTTTGTTGATACCAATTCTTCCCCCTTTGTCATCATAAATCTTCTTTTCATCTTACCATATTCTTAAGTTAGTTTATTTAATTATTGCATGTAGGAAGTATAATCAATCTCAAATATTGTTTATTGATTCCTTTGGTGTTTCTTAACAATTGTTTTCTATTGTGTTTGAGCTAAGATCTCCCCCTCTGAGGTGGGTATGACCCTTGCTTGTTACTTGTCTACTTTGATAACCGATTTATACAGGCACAAGAAGGAAAATCTATAAAAATCTAATCTTTTGATAGAGGTTAGAGATTAACACTTTTTGGCCTCTATAGTAGGTGATTGGAGCATTACTTTGAACGTTTGTGATGATGTAAGGTCCTTCCCAGCTAGCATTAAGCTTTCCAATGTTCGCCTTTCTCTTGTTATGGAACATTCTTCTTAGTACGAACTCTCCTGTTTGAAAAGCTCGAGGTCGTACTCCTTTGTTGTAAGCTCGTTTTAACCTTTGTTGGTATTGCTCGAGCTTGATGGTAGCATGATTTCTTCTTTCTTCAGCCAGGTTTATCCCAAACGACCAAGGTTGATTATTAACTCAGTGTCGACCAGTAATGATTTGGTCATGCCAAAAGTTAGCTTGGTTGGGATGACAACTTCTACTCCATAGCAAAGACAAATAGATACATTCCTGTTGACGTTCTAGGAGTTGTTCTATAGGCCCAAAGGATGTTTTCTAGCTGTTGTGGCCATTGGTCTTCTTGGTCTTTGAGCTTTTTCTTTAAGTTAGAAAGTATTTGTCTGTTCGCAGCTTCGACCTGATGACTATTACTCTGTGGGTATCGAGGAGCGGACCTGGAATGCTCGATCTTCCATAGCTCATAGAAAGTTGTAATGTTCTTTCCAACGAACTGAGTTCCATTATTAGTAACGACCCATTTTGGCAAGTCGAATCTGGTAATGGTATTTTCCCACATAAATCTTCTTACATCTTCTTCAGTGACATTGGTGAGAGCAATAGCTTCCACCTATTTGGTGAAATAGTCGACTGTGACTAGAACAAATCTCTTTTCGGACTTCTTTTCCTTAATCACTAGGCCCATGATGTCAAGCCCCCAAATGTGAAACGACTAAGGAGCAGTGATGTTGATGAGGTCGTTAGGGTGCTGATGAGTGTGGTCGGCAAAACGTTGACACTCTTTGCACCTTAACACAAATTTCTTTGCATCTTCCTTCATTCTTGGCGAAAAATAACCTTGTGAGATCGCTTTGTGAGCAAGTGTGCGACCTCCTGAATGGTTTCCACATTCCCCTTCATGTATTTCCTAAAAGACGATTTGCCCATGCTTGGGAATTAAGCATCATAGGAGTAGACCAGTTGCTGATTTCCTGAATAGCTTTCCTTCATGTAACTTGTACATAGTAACTTTATGTAACAACTGGTTAACTTCCTTCTTCTTTGCTGGGAGCTCGCCAGTTTGCAAGTAATTGATGAAGGGTTCCATCCAAGTTCCCTTGATGTCTTCTGAGGTCGTGTTGAATAGGTCGTTAATTTGGTTGACCTCTTCTTGCTTTTGTAAATACGTAGATAACGTGTTTACTGTTATTGTTAGAGCTCGAGGTCGATCTAATTCGACCTTGGATGCTAGGAATGCGAGTGAATCAGCATGTCAGTTGTCATCTCTTGGGATGTGATCGATGGTGAAGAAACTGAACTTGCTGATTAGTTCTTTTGCTTTGCTTGCATATCTTATCAAATTAACTCCATGGATTTGGTAGTTACTTGTGATCTGATTCTCTACCAGTTGAGAATCACTGAACACTTTGAGTCGATCAGCTTGGAGGTCGATGGCCATTTGTAGACCTTGGATTAGGGCTTCATATTCAGCCTCATTGTTAGAGGCCGAGAAGTCCAATCGAGTTGACCTCTCGTGCTGTGAGCTCTCAGGTGAGATGAGTACGACACCAATGCCAATTCCATTTGAGTTGTGTGAACCATCAACGTACAGCTGCCAAGTGTTTGGTGGGTCGACTTGAATTGGTCTGGTCTCTGGTTCTGGTTCCCAACTTGAGTCTTCGGCAGGGTAGTCTGCTAAGAAGTCAGCTACGACCTGGCCCTTAACAACCTGGCGAGGTACAAACTCAAAGGTATAGTCACCAAACTCAACTGTCCATCGAGCCATACGACCTGTTTTGTTCTTCTTTTCTAGGATGTGTCATAGTGGTTGGTCGGTGATTACTTTAACTGTGTGTGCTTGGAAATAAGGTCGAAACTTGCATGCAGCATAGAAGAGCTAATGCTAGTTTTTCCAGAGGTGTGTACCTTATTTCTGCCTACTGCAACACCTTGCTTGTGAAGTAGATTGGTCGTTCGATCTTGTTTTCCTCCTTGAATAGTACCGCGCTGATCGCAAAGTCTGATATGGCGAGGTAGATTCCGAGCACATCTCCATCATTAGGCTTAGTAAGAACTGGTGGAGTGGATAAGTATGCCTTTAGCTCGGCAAAGGCTTGCTCACATTCTGCTGTCCATTGATATGCAGCCCATTTTCTGAGAATATGAAGCATTGGTCGACATTTATCGGATGCTCTAGAAATAAATCTATTGAGAGCTGATACCATGCCGTTGAGTTTCTGAATTTGCTATTTTGTCTTCGGACTGGGCATATCGACTAGGGCACTGATCTGGTCGGGGTTTGCTTCAATACCCCTTCTTGTGACTAAGTAACCGAGGTACTTCCTTGATGCGACCCCGAATAGACATTTCTCTGGATTAAGCCTCATCTTGAACTGTCGTAATCTCTGAAATGTCTGCTCGAGATTGGCCAAGTGGTCTTGCTCGTGGTCGCTCTTGACCAACATGTCATCGATGTAGACTTGCATTGTTCGACCTAGTAGGTCGTCGAATATTTTGGTAACAAGTCGCTGGTAGGTCGCTCCTGCGTTTCTGAGACCGAAAGGCATCACTTTGTAGCAGAAGATTCCTTGTTCAGTGGTGAACGATGTCTTGTCTTGATCTGGCTCGTACATTGGGATTTGGTTGTAGCCTGAATATGCATCCATGAATGATAGGAGTTTGAAACCACAAGTCTGGTCGATTAACCTATCGATTCGTGGGATTGGGAATGAATCTTTAGGACAAGCTTTGTTCAAGCTTGTGAAGTCGATACAAACTCTTGTCTTCCCAATCTTTTTCAAGACTGGAACTATGTTGGCCAACCAATCTGGTGTGTCAACTTCTTTGATGAATCCTACCTGTTTGAGTTACTAATTTCATCGTTGACGGCATGATGAAATTTTGGGGCAAGTCGTCTTGGTTTTTGCTTGACAGGTCGATAATTGGGATTTACTTGTAACTTATGGCATGCTATTGATGGATCTATCCCAGGCATATAAGTGTACGACCAAGCAAAGACATCTTTATTAAGAGAAAGGAAGTTTACAAATTCATTGTACTTATCTGTTCCTAACTCTGAGCCCACATTAACATACTTGGGGTCGTCCTCTGACCCTAAGTTAACTTTCACTCCTAGATCTGTGCTTCCAAGTGATAGTTGAGGAGAGCTCCCTTGCTCCTTCTCTAGTTGCTATTTGGCCACGTCTGTAGCCTCTGCTTTCCCCTTGGGAGGACTTTTTGTTGGATTTGCGACCTCCTTGGTTCCTGAGGTCGTTGCCTTGTCATTCGCCACAGCTTCGAGGATTCCATGGCATTCCTGTGCAGCGTTCTGGTTTCCTCCGAGCTCCATTATCCCATTGGGACCAGGATAACGGAATACCTGATGATAAGTGGATGGAACTCCTCGCATTGGATGGATCCATTTGCGATCAAGTATTGCAGTGTACTTACTTGCAATGTTGAGGACGTTGAACTTGGCTATGACTGAGTCTTTATCTTCCTTCTTGCCCACAGAAACGGGCAACAGTATCTCTCCCTTGGGATCCTCTCTCGAGCTGTTGAATCCCAAGATTGGAGTGAAGTCAGGAATGAGGACTGAATCAGGTAGCCTCATATCCTTGAAGGTCTTGTACATCAATATGTTACAAGATGCTCTTGGGTCGATTAGGACCCTCTTGACGATGTAATCTGCAATTCTTAATTCAACGACCAGAGTGTCGATGTGTGGAGTGACGACCTTCTTCAGGTCATCTTCGGTGAAACTAAGATTTGTTTCCTACCGAGCTGGAATGCTAGTTCGAGCTGCTCGACCTGTGATGGAGTAGACGTGGTGAAGGTGTTCAACTCGCCTCTTCTTCTCTCTTGAAACTGGTGTGGAATTGGATTCTTAGATCACATGACTCTTTGTCTCACTATCTTCATCTATTTTGTTTGCGACCTGCTTGTTGATTTGGTCGCGGAGGTCCCCGGTGGGACCTAATCTTCTTGAGAGGCTACGCCCTCTGTTGCGTGCTGGACTTAAGGAGGCAGTCTTGCTTTGCTTTGCGATCGTTTGGCAGAACGTGGAGGTGTTCTGGATCTCTTTCTAATTTTTTTTTTCACTGGATTCTTCTTGTCTGTTGTAGATCCAGTTATTCAGTCTTTTCTCATCAGCCCATGTCTGAAGAGCTCGCTTCAGTATGCGGCAATCATCTGTCTGGTGGCACCTCACCTTGTGAACCTTGCAGTATGGACGGCCGGATGTGTCATTGAGTGCTGTGAAATCTGGAATCTTGCACCAGTGGTGATGTTTGATTCTCTCGAAAATGTATTCTGCAGGTCTTGTAAATCGGTGATATTTGCGCTGCTCGGTGGGCAGTGCCTTAGCCCTGAATCTCCTGTTCTTTTCTGATCGAGGTCCTTTGGTGGAGCCCCCTTCTAAGTTTGCAATAACATGGCTTTTCACCCTTCTGACCAGATCTTCTTCCAGTTTGATATAACGGTCTACCTTAAGATAGAGCTCGTCTAGAGAGGTTGGCCTTTTCATTGCCAAGTTCTTGTGGAGGTCGGATCCAGGGATCAGACCGTGGGAGAATGCGATGGTTGCAAAGGGTTCATGATCCTTTGCAAAATCTTGAATAGAGTGCAGTTCGATTTTGAATCGAGCGAAGAAATCGCTTAGTAGTTACCCATCTCGTTGCTTGACTTTAAACATTGCGTCGATGGTGACTGGACGTTTTTTGTTATGAATATAGAAAATGACGAACTGTTTCTCCAGGTCGCTGAACGAGCTAATTGAACCTGGCTTGAGACGGTGGAACCAATCGAGAGCTGGACCGGTGAGGCTGGATTGAAACAATAGGCACAACAGATGATCTTCTTTGACAAGAGGTAATGATTTGCGGAAACCCTTGATGTGGTCTGTTGGATCTCCAACGCCTGAGTATTGATCGAACTTTGGAGCATTGAGTTTGTTTAGCAAGTCTTGCTCTAAGATCTCCTTCGTGAATGGAGATTCTTGGAAATACTGCAAAGGACAGCGAGTTGCTCGGCTGTACGACCTATACTCAATTGGATTGCGGCCTGAGAGGCTTTGAATTCAGCGAGCTGTTGGCTGAGTTCTTCATACTTGCGGTTGCTGTCATTTGTAATGACTGCTCCCTGTTCAGTGTTTGTATCCGCATCGCTTGCAGCTTTTAACTGAGCATTTTCTTCCTAGAGACGATTTAGTTGGTCTCTCAGTTCCTGAATGATCTCTTCTTGTGTAGTCATTTGATGGATAGAAAGGTGAATGTGACTTTGAGTTGGGTGGGAGGGCTGGTTTTTCGATATAATCGGATCCTTACAGTCGGCGCCAAAAGTATTAACCTGTTTCCATATTAATGCATTAACTAGGTCAGGTCGTTGTTTGACTCACCAAGGTGGGAGTTTGAGATCGGGGGTGGCTGCACCTTGGTGAGATCGAGATTGCCTACGTACTCTAGCTCGAGGGAGTGAAACTTAGAGATCTGTTCTTATAGAAGGTGAAAGGGGGCAGATCATGGGATCATGCAGATTCTCTGAGCATTGATGAAGGGGCACGTGCGAATAAAGAGGTCGCCAACGGTCATAAGCTCGAGCTGTTCTGGTCGGAGTGAGTTAGGTCGTGCTGTGGGCGACCTGATGGATTGTTGAGCACGCCACATGTCGTGTTTTGGTTGGTTGTTGTATGTAGTACCCCTACAGAAATGCAACGTGAAGTGGTTAAAATGAGAAGGCAAGCACAAGAAAATGAAGAGCAAAGACCAACAAAAGTTTGGTCAAATGAAGAGAATCTTTGAGGAACAAATAGAAGAAATGCAGAGAAAATTTGATGAACAATCCAAGACAATCACAACACCATTTTAAGAAATTGGTAAGATCCTAATATTTGAGTTCGTAACATTTTAAACGTGTCGAAGTCCTGATGTTTACATATGTTACAATTATTACATTAATGTTACTAAATATTAAAAATCAATTTCAATTAATAGGAAACACTTGCCAATATTATTCTAAATTTCTAACAGATCTAAACGTGACTAAAGTCATAAAAGAATCTCCAAACAAATAAAAGAATGCTCTCATGTGTTCGCACGAGGAGGGCCCATAAGTGTTTCAAGCGGTATTACATATCCTAATTTTTTTTTTTTTAGGCTCCGAATTTTGCCAAGGGAAAAATTGATTATGCCAATGATTATTTGATAACTTTACTAATTTGCCCTTAATTACTTTTCATGAAATATAACACAGCTGGCACAAAATACATATAAAATTATAATGACAGATTTGCCCATTGCCCCAAAATAGGAAAAATCTATTAATTCATTATTTCCCGCTAAAAACTAGGAATCTCTCCCTCCATATGGTGTCATCTTCCCTTCCTGCCTTACTATTCTATTTTCACCTTTCTTAGTTTCATACACAATCTCACAGCCTAGATCCAAAATTCATGACAATTTTTATTCATCAATAAAGTCAACTCGGAGTAAGTCTTTTTAATAACTGATTTTCATTATTTTTGATTGCAAACTTCGATTAAATTTCTTATTATTGCTTAAGATTCTTAGTTAATCAATGTCATATAAGTAGTTATAATTACATATCTTTGTGATGAACGGGAGAAATCGACAGTAATACATGTCTACAATTGTTGAAATAGTTCTATTCAATATTGAGTTCATTTGAGAAACTAGAGAAGTTTGGTCTCTTTTATATTGATGGACTAATTAAATTCCTTTATATGGTACTGTACACATTGCTAAACATTTGACGCAAGGAAAAAACAAGGGCAACATTTCTTATAAATTTCTTATTATTGTTGCTGCTATTAGTAAGATTATATAAACCAGTTATTTTATTTTGAATGCAGGGCTTAAACACTTCTTACAAGTATTATGGATGCACAACAAGTGAACCATACTGTAAACGATAATGAACATTATGAGGCTACAAGTGTAGTTTCAGTAAACAATGAAGAAAGTGAAAATGAAGAAGTTTTTGAAGATGGAAAAATGTTTCCACCACCAGTGAGAACTTTTAATAGCTGAGAAGGGCTACTTGAATATGTGCACGACTTTTCTTCATCACAAGGATATGCTACAACCATAAGAGATTCTGAAAAGGATAAATATGTTACAATTGGTTGTGACAGAGGAGGTACCTATAGGAATAGAAGTAATACATCGATTGAAGAACAGAAAAAGAAAAGTGGTTCTCGACTTATTAATTGTCCCTTTAGAATTAAAGGTGTCAAACTAGTCGATGGTTCATGGATAATCAGAATAAGCAATGGAACTCATAACCATGAAGCATCGAAAGCGTGTGTTTGGGCATCCTTCTTTCCGTCGATTTTCTAACGAAGAGTTATTAAGGATCAAAGAAATGTGCATGTCAGGCATACCACAACGCCAGATTCTTACTTCTCTTCGCCAGGCTAATCCAAAGCTTAAAGCCATATCAAGGACAGTTTACAACATAAAAGCCAAGATTCGTAAGGAAAAGCTACGAGGTCGAACACCTATTCAAGCTTTACTTGAGGAACTCTCTAGTGGAGGATTTTTACACAATATTAAAGTTGATACAGAAGGCAGGCTTACTCATTTGTTCTTTGCTCATCCCCAATCAATCAAATTAAGCAAGAGCTACCCAAATGTCTTTGTGATGGATTGCACTTACAAAACCAACAAGTTCAAGATGCCATTACTTGATATTATTGGAGTTTCAAGCTTTAATACTTCTTTTTACTCGTGTTTTGCATTCTTATCAAAAGAGGAAACAAGTGACTATGTTTGGGCTCTAAGTATGTTCAAGGAAATGTTAGGCAGCGATGAACCTTTGGTTATTGTATCTGATCGAGAATTTGCTCTCATGAATGCCATTGAGGTAATTTTTCCAAGGACTATAAACCTCTTATGTTTTTGGCATATTGAAGCAAATATTATAGCAAATTGTAAAAAGTTTTTCAAAGAAGACAAGGAAAAAAAAAGAAAACGATTGGGATACATTTATAACTGGGTGGACTGATCTGATGCAATCAGATTCTGTGTCGTCATTTAATTCAGCATGGAAAGAATTTGAAGTGACTTATAAGGAGAAAGTTAATGTGGTTGATTACATAAAGAACAATTTGGCTACCGTTCAAAGAACGTTTTGTAAAGGCATCGACAAACATTCACTTGCATTTAGAAAATCGAGTTACTTCGAGGGCAGAAGGTGCACATGCAGTCCTTAAAAAATATTTGCAAGTTTCTACTATTAATCTCCATGTGGCGAAAGAAAAGATATGTCTTGCAGTTGAAAATAATTTTCTAGAAATCAAGACAAAACTTGCAAGTGAAAAGCTCACACTTCGTCATAACATATGTGTTCCATTTTTCAAAGAAGTTGTCTATTGTGTATCAGCGTTTGCCATGGAGAAGCTATTTGAACAATATAAATTAGCTTTATCTGATTCAAGTTTGCACGCATGTAAACGCCAGTTTGTTGCGACGATGGGTCTTCCTTGTGCACATATGATGAGATGTATGAAAGATAGAGTATTATGGCTTTCTGATATACACCCACAATGGAGAATTGATAAACGATCATTTGAAGATGATGACTGTAAGCCCTCTTCTTAGCTTTGTTGTGATCCAAAGGTTTGAGTCTGTTGTGTCCTTTAGCTGTTTCACTCCTAGTACCTGAAAAGACCACCGGACAATGACCGGTGGATAAAGCTTCAACGATCAAGTCAGTCAAGTGGCTAGGTTTAGAAACAAGTTTTTAATCAAGAATGAACAGTTACCTTCTGCGAACCCTAACGTTTCCTTATATAGCGGTATTCACCGCTATCTGCACACCGTTAGATCTTTCCCTACATCCTACGGTTCTCTCTTTCCTTGCGTGTTCTTTTCTCCACCACATAACATATGGTTAATGTTTGACAGCCAACCATCACGTGCTCACTCCGTGATACTCCAGAATGTTCTAGGTTAGAATCGGGTAGTTCCCGTTGCAACCTTCCTTAGCGCATGCTGTATTTTGCGCAATCCACGTGGCATGGTACTTACATCGCCCTTCCCTTGACCGTCGTCTAGATTTTTCTACATGGCGGATCAAAGGTTTGTTTATACCATATCTTCTTTATGTCATGGATTCTTCACGTCACGTGCCCTTGATGCATTAATATCTCGACCTTCCCGCTTCGCATTTATTACGCGTGTCTATTACTGCCTTAACCACTAGCACGCGCTTTTCTGGATTCCCTAGGCACAATCATGGCTTAGGCTGCTGCGTTTCGTTTTCCTAGGGCTCTGTCTTGTCACAACCGTTCTTTCTCCCCTTTTTACCCCTCAATCCTCTTTCCTTTAAATAGACTCCTTAGCCTCAATTTCTTCATTTTTGCTTTTCTTTACTCTCTTCTTCTCCAAACTCTCTGCGTTCTTTTATTTTCTTGAAGGTTTCCGACTCACTCTTCTGTCACCGCTCAACAAAGGATTGCTTCCAGTTACTTCTCCACAATCTCAGGTTATTTTTCTTTCCCCTTTCCTCTTCTCTCTTTTCTCCTGGTGTTTTAGACTAGAATTTTGGTTGCTGTATATTTTTCTTTCTCCCTGTTAATTTTTCTTTCTCCCCTCAACTGATCTTAGTCGGCACCTTCTACTCTTATTTTCCCTTTCTTCTCTTACTTTAGGATACCACCTAAATTTCTTTAGGATACCACCTAAACGCCCCTAATTTTTCTTCGGATGGCGCCTCGGCAAAACCAGAAGAAAGATTCCTTGAAGAAGACGGTAGAAGAGAGCCCTGGAGATGGCAGTGTCCAACTCCGCACTACCACCCATCCCCCTTCTTCCGGCTACTACCTGGACTTACATGAGCCCGACACTTACCCATATAGACCTGACCTAGACCTCTTCTGTGAGTTATACGACATCCTTGATGACGTAGAAATTTTTAATTACAAGAAAGCCCTACGCTTTGCACACCACGACTTTCGTAGACAAGACGCCATTATGGTGACGGCACACCAAATAGCCTATGGTTGCCGGTTTCCCTTTTCGAACCTAGTCCGTGATGTGCTAAACTTTTATAAAGTCGCCCCTGGCCAATGTATTGGAAATTTCTGGCGCATCTTACGGGATGCTGATCAACTTAACAGCGAGGAAACCATTGTTTCCCTCACGGACATACGGCAGTGCTACTATCTTCGAGTGTGCGAAGAGAAATGTGGCGAGCCCTACTACTACTTCGTCAAGCGCCCCGGTAGGCGGTCTATTGTTGAGAAGTTGCCGGAAAGCGATAAGGAATGGCCTGACTTTCCTATGATTGTCTATGGCAACTTTGGGGGAAAAGGCCCTGGGATTTGCAATCCATTAAAATACTGGCGGTTTAATCTAGGAGGTCTTTTCTTTCCTTTTTCTAATTTGTTCATATACTAACATTTCTAGGATGAAAATCCTTTTCGTTTGTCTGTTTCTAACTTCTTTCTCATTTCTTATTTTCTGCTATCTCAGAAGTCTGCAGAGACGGCAAGGCCATAAAACCCCATGAAGACGCCCCCTGGGAGCCCTTGATAGGTTCTGGAACTGACGGCTATTCCGTCATCCGTGAACTTACCAAGTCAAAGAAAGACGACACCCCGCTCGTGAAAGATCTTGACCTTGGGGAACATGTCTTGCCTGTCTGTTGCCACAAAGACTATCTAAAGGATAAGAAAGGCAAGCCTACCGTCGCCCCTAATCCTCGACCAACCAAAGGAAAGGGCAAGGCTCCTGCTGCTGCCCCTACTGAGCAGGGAAGAGATTCTGATGATGATGGAGAGAACATCCCACTCCAAGAGATCTTAACTCAAAAAAGAGCTCGTGAGTCTCCTTCTGCTATTCCGACATCGCATGAGAAGAAGAAGCAAAAAAGAGTAACAGCCCAACTCCCCCCTTTCTTATCTGCCCTTCGAGTTCAAAAGATTGTCAGAAACTCTAGTTGTGATCTTACTCCTCCAACTGAAAATTCTGACTTTCAGGCAATCCAAGGTGAACCAGAGACGTTGCCAGAATCTCCTGAAGTTCCCCTGGCGCGCTCGAAGCATTCTGGTCCGACCTTTCCGAGAGTGAAGAGAGCCAAAAGGGCTGAAACTTCTGCTCCCCTGCCGGAACATTCCTCTAATCCCTCCAACAATTCGATGGAACTTCCTGACCAACCAGATTTCAGTGGAGTCAAGGTTTCCGTGAACCTTGATGAACTTGGATTTGATGATGGTGGTCTCGAATTTGGAGATATCGGCATGGAAGACATCGACCAACCAGGTTCAACTTCTCACCCTCCATCTTCTTACCTTCGGCGGGAATTTTCCATGGCACTCCTTGATCCAATTGAGCCCCCTGTTGTCGATGTGGTGCCTCCACCATTACCTGTTGATCATGAAATTTTTGATGTTGCTACATTTGTTGCACCCCTCCGTGAAGCACCTAGGTACGTGTGCCAACGTACTTCTAACTATTCTTCGTCTGGATCAGGTGATCGAGCTAGGGATGACCATTAATTCCCTCCAACATCTGATGTTGTTCCTATTTTCGCCTCTGCTCCAGACTCCACTACCGAGATTAATCCGGCACCGGCTGCTGGTGAGGCTTCCAAACTTCCTTCTCTCGCGACCACAGAGACCATACCGGTTCCAGATCCTGACAAGGTTCGCTCCTCTTATCGCGGTAGCTCATCTGCTGGCCCTCTGCCTCCCCAATCTCCAAGCAAGTCTCCTGTTGTTCCTCCTTCTTGCGGCCCCTCTGATTCAACTTTCGACAACGGGGCAACTGCTTTCTCTACTCTTCATCGTTCTATTCTGCCTTCTGATCAAGCTAGAATTGATCAGATGAGCTTCAATGAATGCAGAGATGCACTTTTCCAGGGTCTAGCTCTTGTAAGTCTTTTTTCCTTCTGATTCTTTTTTTTCTATGTAATGCGTCTTAGGCTCTAATTTCTTTATTGAATTCCAGGTTAACGGTCTCTCCGTCAGGTCTAATACATACACTTCTAACTTGGTGGATGAGCATGAATTTTTTTTTAAAGAGAAGCATGACCTTACGCTAGAGAAGAACCGGCTGATCCACGAGAAATGGGCTCTTCAAGCTGAGATTGAACAACTTAAGATTCAACGCAAGGAAACAGCCACATCTTGTGAGGCCGAGATCGAGAAGAACCGAGCAAGGTTGGAGGGTGAGCATCGTGAGCACATTGCTGCACTTGAGTCTGCTCACGCCAAAGAGATAGCGACGTGGCAGGACAAATATCATGGCGAAATAATCAAGATAGACGAACTAAACGCCCGTCACGAAACTGACTATGAGCAGTGGCAGCTCGAGGTTAAGGAGCAAGAGGAAACTCTTAAAGGAGAGAAAGAGGAGGCCATCACCGCCATCACGGCTGAGTACAAAGCCAAGAATGACGAGCTGGTGGTTAAATCTAAAGAGCAGATCGCCATGCAGGTGAAGACTCAGGTGAAGGAGAACTTGTCTTCTATTCTTGCTGCCAAGAGAATGAGGATGACGCCTTCATCTCCAAGTGCCTCCTCTCCAAACCCCCAGCCTTGAGGTGTAACCCGATTAGTTTTCCGACAGCACTCTTATGTAGTTGCTATAAAACTTTTATGTTAGCATTTTGATCTTCTTGTAAAACTTTTATGTTTGTTATCAATTTTATGCTATCTTTCTGGTGTCGGTTTCTCATGTGTTAACATTAGGCTATACTTCTACTGATCCCGTCGTCACGGTTCAACAAGTGCAACCCCGTCAACACATTAGCACTATTGCTCTTCTCACTTAGAGGCACCCCATTGTATTGTCTAAACCAAACTCAGTGGGTAAGAGATAATCATATAGAGACTTTAACATTTAGTTAACGGCATGCCCCGCCAAGTCTACACTTATGCTATCTCTCACCAACCTTAGTTGGATTTCTATTTTGCCTGACCTTTGGCCTGGTCTCAGACAATACTAAATTGGTATATGCAACTGGAAAAACCAAAATAAACCAAAATGAACTTCTACTATTTCATTGAAACTTTAACAAGTTACTACTTTCAACTTTTGGCGATTCTCCCTCAATAACATCTACTGACTTGTTGAACTAATACATCTCTGCCTCCTAGGCATAGTATTTCTTTAAATTGCTGATACTCCATGGCTTGTCAAGTGGGGTACCGTTTTGGTAGGTCAAGTAGTATCCTCCATTGGTTCCCACTTTGTCTACTACAAAAAGCCCTTCCCAGTTTGGCTCTAGCTTGGCTGGTGGCGGATTCTGCTTCCTCAGCACAAGATCCCCTGGAACAAGACTTCTTGGCTTGACCTTTTTGTTGTAAGCCTTCTCTACTTTCCGGTGATAGTTCTCCAATCTGAGCTTAGTGCGCTCCCGGACCTCCTCCGCTAAGACCAACTCTCTCTCTATTATCTCATTGTTCTTTCCAAGGTCGACTACCCTCCTCCTAGCTGTATGCACTAACATCTCTTGTGGGATCACAGCTTCCATGCCATAGGTGAGAGAGAATGGTGTCGCCCCTGTTGATCTTCTTGGTGTCGTCCGGTAGGCCCACAGCACTTCCCATAAATTCTCATACCACTTTTCTTTTTTATCTTCCAGCTTTTTCTTCAATACCTCCAGTATGGCTTTGTTTGATGCTTCCGCTTGTCCATTTCCTTGCGGGTGAAATGGTGTTGCGAAGAGTTGCCTTATGTTGTAACTTGCCAAAAACTGCTTCAACTTGTCTCCACGGAACTGCGCACCGTTATCCGCCACTATAGCCCTTGGCAACCAAAATCTGCAGATGATGTTGGACCAGATGAAATCTCTGACTTCTGTCTCCCTGATCCTCCGTAGCGGTTCTGCCTCAATCCATTTAGTAAAGTAATTTGTGGCCACTATTAGAATTCTCTTCCCTGCGACTTCTCCAGCTTGCCTACAATATCAATTCCCCACATCGAAAATGGCCATGGATTACTTATGAAATGGAGGTTCTCAGCTTGAGTGTGGATAAACCTTCCATGGATCTGACAACCATGGCATTGCTTGGCGTAGTCGCAGCAATCTCTGTACATACTTGGCCAATAATGCCCATGTATCATAATTCTGTGTGCCATAGCCCTTCCTGGTGAATGATTTCCGCAACTGCCGCTGTGACACTCGGTCATGACTCCTTCTTTCTGAGATGGGTGTACACATTTCAACAACGGTCCCGCTGGAGATCTCTTATACAAGTCCTCCCCTACCATCACATACCTTTTGGACTGTTCCAAAATAGACCTAGCTTTGGTTTTTTCGTCAGGAAGAGTGTCGTTCTTTAAGTAGTCAACTATTGGATCCATCCAACTTGTGCCCATATTCTGAATGAGGTTGACTGTCAGCTCCTCTATCTCTATCATCGGATGGGATCTCTGCATGAACGTGATGGTTTTAGTATCATTCTCACCTGTTGTCGTTGCCAGGTAGGCCAGAGCATCGGCATGGCGATTTTCTCCTCTGAATAGGTGCACAATTTCCACTTTTGAAAATTTGGCGACACTCTTCTTTAACGCCTCAAGGTATATGGCCATTTTCCCTGTCAGAGCCCTGTATGCTCCATTGAACTGCTCCACCACTAGCTTCGAATCCGTGAAAACCGTGACCTCTTCTGCTCCCAGTTTTAGTAACACCTCCAGACCTTTCAGCACTGCTTCATATTCTGTCTCGTTATTGGTTGTAGGAAAAGCCAATTTTTCTGCTATCTCGATCTTCGTATCGTCTGGCGTTACCACTACTACCCCGATTGCTGATTTTCCTCTATTCACTGATCCATCCGTGAACACCCTCCAGCCTTTAGTGTTTTGCCATCCGCCTTCCTCCGTTTGCACTATTTCTAGTTGTTCTTCACCTTGCTTATCTGTATGCCAAGTTGTATCCTCCACTGGGAAATCCGCCAAGAAGTCTGCTAGCACTTGTGATTTTTCTGCCTTTTTCGGTTCATACTGGATATGATACTTACTTAGCGAAACTGCCCATTTCTCCATTCTTCCCGACCGCTCAAGCCTAGGCATCACTTGATTCAATGGGAGGTTTGTGACCACCGTAAGACTATAGGCTTCAAAATAAGGTCTCAGCCTCTGCGCTGCAAAGAGTAAGGCGAGTGCATACTTTTCAACTCTTGAGTATCTTGTCTCTGGAGAAGTCATCTTATTGCTTAGGAAATAGACCGGGTTCTCTTTTGCTGCCTCCCTTCGTGTCAGTACTGCACTGACCGCAATGTCCGATATTCATCGTTCCATGTAAAGGATAAATTCTTTCTCAAGAGTTTCAGTATTGGCTTGCATTTGTCTGTAGATCTTGAAATGAACCTTCCTAATGCTGTAATTGTCCCAGCTAGAACCTGTACCTCTTTTTGCGTCCTTGGCGATGCCATATTCGTGAGTGCTCTGATCTACTCCTGGCTAACCTCTATCCCTCTCTTGGTAACAATGTAGCCTAGGAACTTTCCCGACTGTACTCCAAATGTGCATTTTTCTGGATTAAGCTTCATGTTAAATTGGCGTAATGTCTGGAAGGTTTCCCCCAGGTGTTTGAGATGGTCAGTCGGCTCCTTTGATTTGACCAACATGTCGTCAATGTATACTTCTACCGTCTTCTTCAGCTGGTTTTCGAACATCATCTCTATTAGCCTCTGGTAAGTGGCACCTGCATTCTTTAACCCAAATGGCATTTTGGTATAACACAACGTTTTCTTACCAGCATAGAAGGCAGTTTTTTCTTGATCTGGACCATAGAGTGGGATCTGGTTGTAACCGGAATAGCCATCCATGAACGATAGTAAACCAAAGCCTGCTGTCCTGTCCACGAGCTCATCTACTCTTAGCATGACATATCTGTCTTTAGGGCATGCTTTGTTTAAGTTTGTGAAGTCTATACAAACCCGCACTTTTCCATTCTTCTTCGGTACTGCCACTATGTTTGCTACCCATTCTGGATACTGAACCTCCCTTGTTATCCCTGCTGCATCCATCTTTTCAATCTCCTTTTGAACCGCTTTTGCTAGTGTCGGTTTCATTGTTGTAACCTTCTGTGCAACCGGTTTGAAATTTGGATCGACGTTTAGCTTGTGACATGCTACATCTGGATCGATTCCTGTCATATCGTTCATAGACCAAGCAAATACATCCACGTTTTCTTTTAAGAATTGTAAAAGATCATGTCTCACCTTAGTATCGAGGTGGGTTCCCATGTAGGTGATTTGTTGACCCCCTACTTCATTGAGGTTGACGGGTTCCGTTTGTTCTTCTGTTTTTAAAACTTAATGTGGGAACCCGACATCCTCCTTCTGTCGTTGCTATGCTGGGATGGAGGACGCCCCCGCACCTGTTGTGCCTTGCCTCATGCTTTTAACCGTTGTTATTTTCAGGTTCTTGGCCATTGCTTGGTTGCTCCTTATCTCGTATTGCCCATCTTCTGTCGGAAACCGAATTTTTCTGATAGTAACTTGAAGGAATTGCCTTCATTAGGTGAACCCACTCCCTTCCCAAGATCGCATTGTACTTTGTTGGTGCATCAATAACCACAAACCTTGACATGAGGGTTCTAGTGTGCGCCGTGACTGGCAAAGTTATTTTTCCCACCGGCTGAAGTGCTCCTCCATTGAAGCCGTAAATGTCTCCAGGTGAAATCACTAAATTGCTTTTTTCTAGTTTTATCTGATCCAAGCCCCTGGTAAATAGAACATCCACATCACTTCCGCAATCTACTAGTACTTTGGTGATGTTCCAGTTACCAATGAGTATGGAGATGACCAGCGGGTCATTGTGTGGGGTAACCACTCCTTTGAGGTCTTCTTCTAAAAACCCGATCGGATCATTCTGATGCACTGGCCTGCCATTTCTCATGACTGGCACCGCTCCTACTGTTTGCAGGTCTTCTCTTATCTGCATCATTTTTCGTATCTTTCTCTTGACATCGTTCATGGACTCTCTAACTCCTTCTAAGATCATGTTAACGGTCCCTCTGACCTGTATTTCTGTTTTGGCTTCCTCCCTGTTCTTGTCTACTATAAATTCTCTTAAATGGCCCTCCTCAATCCATTTCCAGATCAAGGATTTGAACTCATAGCAATCCCCAGTAGGGTGGTTGTAAGTCTGATGATACTCAGAGAAAGGCTTTCCTCTAACCGTCCTGCATCTTACCGACGGCTCCTGGAAGTACTTCCTTCCTCTTATCCTCTTCAAGATTTGATCAAGCGACATGGTGAGTTGCGGTAGCGGTTTCGGTGGTGTCAGCTTTCTTGGTGAGGTATCTCTATCCTCCCTCTTTTCTCTTTTGTCCGGACCTCTCGATCCATCTCTGTTTCTCCTGCTGTCGGAATCTCTTGGTGGTGTATCACTTTGTGAGCTAGCTTCTCCTTCCTTTCTTTTTTCCGCCATTGTGTTAACGGTAGCCGACAACACCTTTGGAGCTCTCCGTGATGCTATGTCTTCTAGTCTGATGTACTTTTCTGTCTTCTGGAAAAGTTCATCCAAAGTCGCCATCCGTGATGATACAATTGAGTCGTATGTGAAACCGGTACGAAGAGGTTTGACATCAATTTTGTGACATAGTGTCCATGGTTATTTCGCCTTGAGTTCATTGTTAAGAAAACCTAGTTGTACGCACGTCGTCCGGTGTCCTTGTCTTCGCGTCGTGTGTCTAAAGTGTGGTTTTTGGTTCAGGACGTACGTACCCTCTCAAGACGTTCGTACGTCCAAGCAGTCAGCAGGAAGTTTGTTTGGTCAGGACGTACGTACCTTCTCAAGACGTTCGTACGTCCAAGCAGTCAGCAGGAAGTTTGTTTGGTCAGGACGTACGTACCTTCTTAAGACGTTCGTACGTCCAAGTAGTCAGCAGGGTCTGTATCGAGTGGAGACGTACGAACGTCATATCGACGTACGTACGTCCAAAGTGGTTTTTCTCTATTTCGGCCCATTTTCCTTGGCTTTCAACCCTAAGTATAAATAGGGTTTCTCTTCCAAAGAATAAGTTAGTTCTTTGGCCGTCCATTGTTTGTTAGGTTCTTGAGTTTTGGTTTAGGTTTTGGTATTGAAAGTGTTTGTGGCTATTGAACTCAATTCCCTTCTTCCCCTTTTTCTCAATTCATAAATCTGTGATCTTCTAAGTGTTATAGTGATTTAGCTTCGAGTCTTCTTGTGTGTTCATCAAGAAGTCGAGTATCCTTGTGTGTTCATCAAGAAACTCTGGTGTAAGCTTGTTTCATAGTTCGGCTTCGAGTCTTCTTGTGTGTTCATCAAGAAGTCGAGTGTCTTGTGCGTACATCAAGGTGCTCTGGTGAAGTCAAGGTGTTAGAGATAACCAGGAGTATCAACTCGCAGTGAGTGCAGGTAGTTGGTAGGTTTGTACATCTCTTTTCATCTAGTGGATTATTTGTTGTCGCGAGGACAACCGTGGACGTTTCCCTTATTGGGTTTTACCACGTTAAAAATTTCTGTGTGTTCTTTGCTTTATGCGTATTGTTTGATTGGTTGATTATTCTATTATTGTATAAGCACTATTTGTAGTTTCTCAATTGGTATCAGTCGCTGGGGGCTGGTTAAGGAGCATAAAGGCTCACGCTATCGATCAATAGTGCTTTATGGAATCTCACAAGTTTGCTACTTCAAGTCTTCCTCCACAATTTAGTGGAAAAGACTTTGGTCATTGGAAAGTACGGATGCGAGCTTATCTCCAAGCATTAGGAGAAGAAGTCTGGCTTTCTGTTGTCACAGGGTGGAAAGAACCAATGACTACTACAGGTACTGATGATGCTGCTGTTACATCACTGACGCCACGCGAAAAGTGGACGCCTGAACAGAAGTTGTTGGCAAATTATAACAACAAGGCACTCAATGCTATTTTCATGGCATTAAATGCCAGTGAGTTTCGTCGTGTGCAAGGCTGTGAAGAGGCTAAAGATGCATGGAACAGGCTTATCTGTACACATGAAGGTGACGAAACTGTAAAAGAAAGCAAGCTGGAACTGTTGACATCTCAGTTTGAGAATCTACGGATGGATAATTCGGAGACATTTGATGATTTCTTTATTCGTCTTCAAGACATCATAAACTGCAGTGCTGCTATAGGTCATGCATATACTGACACACAAGTGGTACGGAAGATACTGCGTGCTTTGCCTCCTCGGTTTCGTTCTCGTAAGGATGCCATTACAGAAAGTAATGTGATCAAGAACATGTCCATTGAGACACTTGCTGGGAAACTAAGGACATGTGAGATGGAACAGGCCTTGGAAGAACCCTTGAAGAACAAGTCTGTGGCATTCAAAGCTACATCGTCTAAAGAAACTTCTACAGGACCTTCTGATGATGAAGAACAGGATGTGGATGATAACTATACGTTTCTGTCACGTAGCTTTCAGAAGATTCTGAAATATCAATAGAATCGAGATCCTCGAAAGCGATTTCCTGACTCCTCAAATGCTCCTAGGAGTCGTGGTTTTGGGCGTTTCTCTGTGGATGGGAGAAGAGCTCGAGTTGATCGTAAAGATGTCCAATGTTACAAGTGTCGTGAATATGGACACTTTGCAAATGAATGTGACAAGAAGGTGGATCGCAAACCTGGTGATAATTCCAAAGCGAACCTTACAGTGACATGGGATGATTCAGATGAAGATGATTATGGCAATCCCTCAAATGTTGTCTCCAACTATGTGGTCTTCAGTGCATCCCTGGATGAGCATCCAGGAGGTATTGTATCCTCTATTGATGATATTAATGTTTCTGATTCTGGTGTTCATGCTACTACTAGTGAATTATGTGATATGTATAAGTTTTCCATGCAACAAGTCAAGTTGCTTGAAAAAACTAACACTGTCTTGCAGGATCAGGTAGACAGTCTTGGGCAGGATATCTGTAGTCTTGCAGGTGACTCCAACATGTTGAAGGAGGAATTTGAAAAAGAAAAGGAGGACTTCCAAGCACGTATTGCTTCTCTGGAAAACCTGAATAATAATCTGGAGACACGGTATCGCACTCTTGTACTGGAACATGAAAAAGTGAAAGCTGAGTTGTTTGCAGCCAACAAACAATTGGTTGGCTTTGGTAAAGCTAGTGATAGTCTTAACTCTCTGCTGGGAATTGGTAAATCCCATTCAGACAAATCTGGCTTAGGTTATGACACATCTGTTCCTGTTTCTACTGCTAGCACCTCCTGTACTACTTTTGTCAGACCAACAGGTGTCGCTTCTCCTGCTCCTGTGCAGGTGTCTGGTGTGGTTTCCCCTCCCAAGGTCACTCGTGTAAAGCATGTCCGGAAAAAAAAATTTAGACACAAAGGCTTTAAATGTCTAACCTGTGGTCGCATGGGTCACACTTCTGCTTTTTGTTGGAATAATTTGTATCCTGCTCACCATCCTTCTTTTGCAGGTAATTCATATTGGAACAAGTCCTCCACCTTCTCTATGCAGGCTCCATACATGTGGAATGGCTATGCTCCATGGGGCTTACCCAGAACTTCTCCTTATGGAAATCGTCCTCAAGCAACACCCATGCCTACTCCACCTCCACATTTCTGGGATAGGAGTATGGATGCATCCAGGAAAATGGTATCTCACATGGCTCGTTTGGTTGAACCGATGCCTTCATCATGGTATCTTGACAGCGGTTGTTCGCGTCATATGACTGGTGATAAGTCTCTAATTGATAATCTGACTCTTGGTTATGGAGGTAAGGTTAGTTTTGGAAATGGTAAAATGCTCCCGGTTGAAGGTAAAGGAAACTTTTCTGAGGTTGGATCGCTCAATAGTCATGAGCTTCTTTTTGTTAAGGGTCTTAAGTCCAATCTATTGAGTATTAGTCAGTTATGTGATGCTAAGTTTAAGGTTGTGTTTGAGGATGATAGGTGTGATGTCTTTGATTCCAATCATGTCTTGGTGTTAACTGGAAGTCGCTCATCTGATAACTGCTTCATTGTCACTACATCCCTTCCGCATCTATATACCTAAGTTGTTCATTGGTACTGTCTGTGTTTAGGATGTTTAGGTTTGGTTAATTTTGTTATTGTTGTTGGTATTGAGGACATACTACTTTCACTATTGTATGGATTCCATTTTACAGATGTTTCTAAGTTTGGCATCTTCAACTGTTTTTCTGTCATGCATAGCTGTAGGGTTACATCATACTCTCTTCGTCTTGGTAGTTTCTTACGTGATGCATTTACATGTAGTTGAATACCTGTATATCTCCAACCTTATATGATTGTCTTTCATGGTCATCGTCTCCTTTTATATTTCTACACCTCCTGTAAGTGGTCAATGACTCACAAAATCCCCAGCCATTTGACTGTCTTGAGAGCATGCTCATTTGGCTAAGAACCCGTTGGGGCTGTGAGGGTCATGCTCTGACGGATGCACTCAGGAGATGTTAGTTCTTGTGTTGCACGTTACCATGGTATTGCACTTCGTGAGTGTGTTTTGCCGAAAAGATGTAGACTACACCCTACCCTCGTGTTTTGGTAAAAGATGGAGGTATTAGATACTCCCACACGGGAATGGCAGTTGTTTCAAATGGTTTTACAAAAAAAAAAAAAAAAAAAAAAAAAAAACCAATATTTTGTGTTTCCTTGGTTTAGTTGTGATCCGGTTCACTTCACATTGCCCTTGTAGCAGGTGACTTTCAATATACTCAATGATCATGTTTTTCGTTTGTTTCCGAAGGTTGGTATTGGTCTGTCAGGTTCTTCTACATGCTTGCATCATTCTAGTAAGTACCATGGCTTGGTGTATGATGTCGTTCTTCGTTCTTGCATTTACTTGTGGTTGAGGTTAGTTTAACTTGTAATTATCTACATTTGGAATTCCCACAATAAGTCGAATTGTTTCTTTGTGATGTCTCTCAATATTTGTTTGGGTTGCTGTTCGGGTTGTTTTCTGTTTCTTAGGTTGGTCTCTCAATTTTTTTTTTTTAAAAAAAAAAAAAAAAAAAAAAAAAAGGGGGGTCGTACGAACGCTGTCATGACGTCTGAACGTTGAGGTGGGCAGATCTGTTTACAACGTACGAACGTTATTAGAACGTACGAACGTTGAGTCTGTCAGATGTTTTTTTTAAGGCCCGACGTACGAACGTCTTTAGGACGTACGAACGTCCCTGATACAGTCCGGCCCATTTGCTGTTTAAATTCAAATTTTTGTTAAACCAAAGGCCAACTGTTACATCAATCGTGTTCCCTCTTCTTTGGCACACTACAAGCAGTTACTATATTGGTTTTCATTACTCTTCTTAGGAGATCTTCTTCCAATCTTTTCTTCTTTGCATTTGTTTTTCGTTTTCTTGTCATCGTTGTGTTTCGGTGTGTTGGTTCGACAAGTTGTTGGTCATCCTCAATCTCTATCTCTTGTAAGTTTGTTCTTTTGCTTCTACCTTCTTCTCTATTGTCATGTTTTTGTTGATTATTTGGCTTTGATTTATAGTTTTGTTTGTTAAGGTTGTATGTTTACAAAATGACTTCATGGTACTTGGTGTTTCAATACTTGAATTCATTTTTTTAGTTATGGTCGACCATGATCACATGGTTCCTTCTTCTCTTTTGTTGTTTATGATTGTCGTTTGGTAAGTGGGTGTTTACCATTACTACATTGTTGTCAATAGCATGTGTTTTGTTTCTGCACACCAAGTGTTCGATTAAATGCCTCAATGAGCTTGTTATTGGTTTTTGAGTTAATTCTCTTACACTTTTGGCTTGGTTTCTGTTGTGCTTGTGTAGACAATGGCTTCAAAGCGCGCACGCACCACGGCATCCTCTTCTCGCGCTCCTAGGGGTCGTGGCTCCACTCCAGCCTTGTCGCCTCATCCCACATCTCTTGGTGCTCATCCTCGAGCAAAAGCTATTGTTCCGGAGCGATTCTTTGACTTGGCAGACATCGCTGCCACCCCTCTTGGGACTACTCAACTCGGCAACAGAGCCCTCTTCTTTGAGACTAGGAATTGGCTAAGGGTGGCTCAACCAATCACCAAGTACTCGGTTGAGCACACGATTGCCTTTTATGAGACAAAGACACCTTCCCAAAATCGCTCGAGTTTCTCTGTTTTGATTGAAGGTCGGAGGTACACTATCTCTCCAAAGGTTATTCGTGAGGCGTTGGGAATTGATAATGATCTTCTCTCTGAAGATGCCATTCATGTTAGGTGGCCCATTCCGGAGGCTATTCAAATTGATTTTGTCGATCAAGTACAAAGAATGTTCATCGATGGTGTCACGGAGAGATACCACGCCAAGTTCTACAGCGCCATCCTTCTGCATATGATTGCCCATTCCAACATCTACCCCACCAAAGGCAACAAGATCATCATGACCGACGACATGATCAAATTGATAGTTTGTATGTCGGTGCACCATCTCCATCTCTCTGAAGTCATCTACACACGGATGCTTCAAATCGATGCTACTAAGGGTACTCTTCCTTTCCCTAGTTTTATAATGACCATTCTTAAGCACTTGGGATTTCAGGGACAATATGTGGAGGTGAGCCCTCCTAGGTTTGTTGGCCATGACTGGGTAAATGCCATCAAGAAGGGCTGCCAGTCTAGGAAGGCTGCTTTTGAGTCCGTGGGTGCGCGTCTGACGCATCACCTAATCTGGGGAGGCCGGGCTCTTGTTCGTGATGATGACTTTGATCAGGCTCTGACCCCTGGACGCCCCGTCTCAGCCCCGGCTAGGGGAAATCGGGCGGTTGCAGCAGTTGACGCTCGGGTTTCTTCTATTCGTCGTCGTCAAGATCACATGGGTACTCGGTTAGATCGTGTTGAAGTCATTCTCTCTCAGCACGATGCTATGCTGCGTGATATTCATAGGATGAACGTCGCCCAGATGCATCATCTACAGCTGGACTTCACTCCCATTGACTTGCCTCCATTTCCGGAAGAGGCACCTCTAGGTCCAGGTGGCAGTGATGGTGATGACTCTGTTGGAGAGAGTGAGGACGAGGGTGATGGTGAACACAGTGGTAGTGACTCGGAGTCCGAGTAGTTCTTGTTTTGGTTTACTCTCCATATTTTTTTTGTACTTAACATTGCTCTTTTGGTCAATCGTTTTGCTTCTATTTTTTTTGATGTTGAGCATGTTATTGGGTGTTGATATTTTAATATTAGTTCTAGAATCTTTCTGTTTTGCAGTGAATTCTTGATAATTAGGTAATGGACCTCTCTAATTGGGCCCATGTTAGGGTTATTTTTGTTTTTCTATATATAGGGGAGTCTTCTCTTCCTTTACTCTTATTGTGTCTTCTTACCTCTTTCTAGTTCTTCAGTTTTTTTTTAATGGCAGAATTTGAACTTCATGGGGTTTTTGTTCCGGCTGTTGGTTATGTGTCGTTTATGGTGATGGAGTACAAAAACAATGCAAAGGTGTGTCGTTTGTGTCGTGTTCCTCATGGGTATGACTATATTCATCGACCTTTTCTTAATCCATGTTTGGTTCATGTCAATCATTGGGAGAGACTACCGGTACACCTTCAAAATCACATCTTGGAGTTGGTTGGATACCCGAAGGTTCCAGGACTTGCTGCTCCTCTTACCGACTGTGGCTTGGACAGCAGAATTGAAGAGTTATTTTGTACGAGTGAATGGTTGGAGGATTATGATGATCATGTGATAGCTCGGTGGAATAGATCTTCGGCTCGTGCGGAAGCTTATTTCTCTAAGCTTCCTCCAGGTCATTGGGAACGAGTTTTTCGAATTCGTTGACTTAAGTTTTATGTTTGGTCTTTACTATTTCTTTTGGTTATGGATTCCTATGTTTGGATAGTAGTTGGTTTCATGACACTTTAAGAGTTGTGATAGGTTTTATCTTTTTGTCTGTTTTTTTTTTTTTTTTTTTTTTTTTGTCTTGGTTGTTTGGGATTGATCCTTCTTCTTGGTTGTTTTTATGTTCTTACTATTATTTATGTTTATTCATTGGTTCTTCTGTTGTTTGGCTCTTTTGTTCACTTGTTGTGACAAAAAGGGGGAGATTTATGACTCTAATACTAACATTCGTTTCTTCCTTTGTTAGTGTATTTTTGGGTCATGTTTCAGGTATTCTACACGCATGGGGGAGTGAACGTGTTGATGTTTTTAGAGGATTGAACAGTTATGGGGGAGCTTGAGTGTCAAAATTTTGGAGCTCATGAAGTATGGGGGAGCTGCTCGAAGGAATCTTTGTTGATTCCTTAATTGATTCGAAAATTCTTAGTTGCTTCCGTGCGGTCTCTGATGTTTAAAGCGTCTTGTTCAAAGATTGGTGACTCGGTACGTGTTCTACCTTGAGTGATTTTGTAGGCATGATTTATAAATGCCATGGGTTGGTGTTGTAAGCACGTTTTATAAGTGCTATTAGAGTCATAGGTTTTTGTCACAAAATCAATGTCAAAGGGGGAGATTGAAACCGGTACGAAGAGGTTTGACATCAATTTTGTGACATAGTGTCCATGGTTATTTCGCCTTGAGTTCATTGTTAAGAAAACCTAGTTGTACGCACGTCGTCCGGTGTCCTTGTCTTCGCGTCGTGTGTCTAAAGTGTGGTTTTTGGTTCAGGACGTACGTACCCTCTCAAGACGTTCGTACGTCCAAGCAGTCAGCAGGAAGTTTGTTTGGTCAGGACGTACGTACCTTCTCAAGACGTTCGTACGTCCAAGCAGTCAGCAGGAAGTTTGTTTGGTCAGGACGTACGTACCTTCTCAAGACGTTCGTACGTCCAAGTAGTCAGCAGGGTCTGTATCGAGTGGAGACGTACGAACGTCATATCGACGTACGTACGTCCAAAGTGGTTTTTCTCTATTTCGGCCCATTTTCCTTGGCTTTCAACCCTAAGTATAAATAGGGTTTCTCTTCCAAAGAATAAGTTAGTTCTTTGGCCGTCCATTGTTTGTTAGGTTCTTGAGTTTTGGTTTAGGTTTTGGTATTGAAAGTGTTTGTGGCTATTGAACTCAATTCCCTTTTTCCCCTTTTTCTCAATTCATAAATCTGTGATCTTCTAAGTGTTATAGTGATTTAGCTTCGAGTCTTCTTCTGTGTTCATCAAGAAGTCGAGTATCCTTGTGTGTTCATCAAGAAACTCTGGTGTAAGCTTGTTTCATAGTTCGGCTTCGAGTCTTCTTGTGTGTTCATCAAGAAGTCGAGTGTCTTGTGCGTACATCAAGGTGCTCTGGTGAAGTCAAGGTGTTAGAGATAACCAGGAGTATCAACTCGCAGTGAGTGCAGGTAGTTGGTAGGTTTGTACATCTCTTTTCATCTAGTGGATTATTTGTTGTCGCGAGGACAACCGTGGACGTTTCCCTTATTGGGTTTTACCACGTTAAAAATTATGTGTGTTCTTTGCTTTATGCGTATTGTTTGATTGGTTGATTATTCTATTATTGTATAAGCACTATTTGTAGTTTCTCAGTATGCCGGAGATTTCTTACTTATGCCTTTCTAAAATGCTACCACCGCTGTTCTTTCATCTACTCCGCCATCTGTTCTCAAAATCTCATTTTTGAAGTTAGTAACAAATTTCCTAAGAGACTTACCTGGAGCTTGTTCCAAGTCAAACAATGATGCTATATCTGCAGCCTGCCTCTTTTGATGAATATAGTGTTTCACAAACATCTCACTTAGCTGAGCAAAGCTTGACACACTCCCTGGTGATAAACTGAGATACCAATCTGTAGCGTTGTCCTTCAAACTGCTAGAAAATAACCGACACCACATTCCGTCATACTGACTACCTTCCCAAGCCGCCATCTTTTGCTTGAAGTTGTTCAAGTGCTGCACAGGGTCAGTTGTTCCGTCATACTCATTGAACTTAGGGGATTGAAACTTACTTGGGAACCCATGACGGTAGCACACTTCAGCTAATGGTCTCTTGCCCAACCTCTCCAAGTCTTGAGTCACCTCTACGTTTTTTCCTTTGCTCTGTGCCTTTATGTCCTCTCGGACCTTGCATATCATATCGAAGAGTCTGGTATACGGATCAACCGCCAGAATCTCTTCATCGTTCACCCCTTCTTTTCGATCTCCTTCACGAGCTCTTACTCCTGACTCACCTGACCCTTCTTCTTCATTTACCATTGGCCCTGGAAGCCGAGGTCTTGTTCCTCCTTCCCCTTCTCGTGGTGTTACTCCTTCCATAGGTCTCTGCAGGTTTTCATTTCTGACCGCCTCATTCTCTCCCTCTTGGAGGTTTTGACGTTCCGTTTCCTCCATTCTTTCTAGTTGCTCCCTCAACTTTAAGTTTTCTTCCCTCAATCTACTTGTCTCATCTTCTCCTTCCTGGGGAGGTTGAGGATGGCCAACCCGAGGAGCTCCTCCACCAGCTGCACCTCCTGGATATGTGGACGATCTAGTTTGTGTCACCATAGTTCTCTGCTTGCTTCCTTCAACCTTTTTCTCAAACCCTAGATCTAGAATATAGCCCTTCTTCTAGTGCCAAATGTAAGCCCTCTTCTTAGCTTTGTTGTGATCCAAAGGTTTGAGTCTGTTGTGTCCTTTAGCTGCTTTACTCCTAGTACCTGGAAAGACCACCGGACAATGATCGGTGGATAAAGCTCCAACGATCAAGTCAGTCAAGTGGCTAGGTTTAGAAACAAGTTTTTAATCAAGAATGAACAGTTACCTTCTGCGAACCCTAACGTTTTCCTTATATAGCGGTATTCACCGCTATCTGCACACCGTTAGATCTTTCCCTACATCCTACAGTTCTCTCTTTCCTTACGTGTTCTTTTCTCCACCACATAACATATGGTTAATGTTTGACAGCCAACCATCACGTGCTCATTCCGTGATACTCCAGAATGTTCTAGGTTAGAATCGGGTAGTTCCCGTTGCAACTCCTTAGCGCATGCTGTATTTTGCGCAATCCACGTGGCATGGTACTTTCAATGACATTGTCATTGATCCAGGCAATACAACAGATTCGCTCACAGGTTTACTTCAAGAACTAGAAAAGAATTATCACCAGTGGCCTATAGCTCAGAAGATAATTGCTCAAGAACGTCTATCTCAACTTATAAATTATTCCATGCCTATTGTGTTTGAGCCTCCTATTCATTCCCATAAAGGGCGTCCAGCAAATTCGAAGACTAAGAAAGTGTCCAGTTCCACTAGTAGCGATCCGTCAGCATATGAGATTGTTGAAAAGTCGAGAAAGTGCAGTAACTGTCATGAAGTTGGTCACAATAGTCGAACTTGTAAACGTGTTAATGTGACTCAAGAATCTGCTGTTATTGAGCTAAATCCAGCTGAAAAGAACACTTTAGATGGGATGAATTGGAACTCCATGCCTATGGACACATTGGGTAAATATATTTCTATTGTTTGATGCCAATTTTATATTAATTGTTTTTACTTACGTAGTTCATATAATCTACCTAGTTTTATAGCATTTGTCATAATGTCTGTCAATGTTATTTTTATTCACAGGTCCAGAAGAATGAATTAGGAAGAGACATGATACAGTACCTAAAAGCTTTGCAAGGATTGTGGTAAGTTTGAACTTATAACAACTTTACTAAAATCCTTATAGCATGCACTTTTATTTTTCAACAAAATGTAGAAATGATATTGATCATGAAACCAAGTATAAATAGTCTGACCAGCCTGCATTTTCATGCATGATGCATCGTCAGGTTACCCCAAAGGACAACACATCTTTTACACAACAACCTAACACCCCAACTAATTACTTTACAGTACATATAACAGATACAAGAAAAACAGAAATACAAAGTAACCTATAGTCTGGTTCAGCAACAACTCCATCTTGCCCTTCACAGTAGCATCCTTAAGTACAGTCCTTCCTTAGCCCATCCCTGCCCTGCAGCGTCATTGTCCTGCAACAGTAGGATACATATGCCTTAGAGTCGACGTATGTATTTATTATAACTTACACACATATTTTCTCTATAGGGTACTTTTGTGGATTAGGAGAAAATAGTAATTTGATGAATAAGGGCGGATACATGGGAAAAATGTTTGGTTTTTCATTTAGTTGTCTTCGTAGGAGAAAATAGTTTTATCGATGTCGATCAAGTAGGAGTTACAAGCTTTTAAATTTCTTTTGTAAATTGTAACGATTTCATTATTTTGAGGTACTTTGCCCATTACTTAATGGCTTCAGACCTTCAGTTGATGTTAGTTGTTCAATTTGGTTGAAGTATCTCTTTTATTAATTCAATTTTTCTGAGAATAAATTTAAATCAACCATGATTGAAGTTCAACATCCACAACGTAACATGGTCATTATGGACAACAAAGTCCAACTGATGCTATCAAGAGTATGTTACCTAATAGAGGCCTAACAGCTTCTCAAGACATTGCAGTGATCACACATTCACACTAATTCCTTTGGGTGGTCTTCTTCTTACTCTTGCTGGTTTTACTTGCTACAGTTGTTGGTCTAGCTGTGACCACACCACTTATCATCCTTTGTAGCCCAGTGTTAGTGCCTGCTGCACTCACAACTGGTCTTGCAGTCATTGGGTTTCGGGTGGACTGATATTTCGATGAGTCAGACCCATAAGATTTTTTCAAACTAATATCTTCTTTTGTTAAGAATTAATAGATTTTTCCTATTTTTGGGCAATGGGCAAATCTGTCATTATAATTTTATATGTATTTTGTGCTAGCTGTGTTATATTTCATGAAAAGTAATTAAGGGCAAATTAGTAAAGTTAAGAAATAATCATTGGCATAATCAATTTTTCCGTTGGCAAAATCCGGAGCTTTTTTTTATTATTCTTTCTAAACTTCTAAGATGTCTCTGAAGAACCCTAAGAGCAATCCCAATAGAAGGGCAGTTTGGTGCCCTCCACATAGGTGCGACATAAGCAAAACCACCTTAAAAATCACTCTCTCTCCATGGTAGTCAAAACCCCCTGCGAAGTGGTGCCAATGGGAAAATTTGGAAATGTCAGTTTACAAAACATTTAATGGCTTATAAGACGGAACTTTGAGTTCCGGTTACCAAATTTTGTAAGTGTTATAAGACGGAACTTTGAGTTCCTGAAAAGTTAGTCTATAAGACGAAACTTCAAGTTCCATATAAGATATAAAGTGTATAAGACGGAACTGTGTGTTCCGAAAAAGTATTAAACTGGACCACGGTGTTCCGTCTTATGCAATTAACATATAAAGTATATAAGACGGAACTGTGTGTTCCGAAAAAGTGTTAAACCGGAACACGGTGTTCCGTCTTATACAATTAACATGGCCTTTTGGATGGCACTCTACTCCCCTCTCAAATGCCATTGGAACTTCTATCCACCATTAAATGTTTGACCCACCGTTCCATAGGCGAAGGAATTTTAACGGAAAGGGCATTTCATACTACTGCCCTTCTCAAATGCCCTCCCATTGGGATTGCTCTAAGTGGCTCTATCCTCAAGCTTTCTTCATCTAATTTATCTCTCATCTATAAAGATTTCCTCATCGTCGTTGTATCCCTTGGCTTCTCAATTTTGCTGGTGAGTGTTTTAGAACAGAACATAGCTTTAGAAACTTTAGAAAATTCAGTATATTATTCTTATAAGAAGTTGTGAATCGAATTGAGACCTTAATTTTTCTTAACGATTCAATACAGTTTGGGTGGTTTGATTTGGAAATCGAAACCACTTTGGTATCTGCTCATCAAAGTCTTAATACAAGGTGGTGGACGCTCAATTTTCTGGTGGAAGGTTGTGCAATTTTTCAATCAGGTAATTGGGAAGTTTCAATTTCACAATTTTTATTGAGAACTTTTGATTTTGCTTTGAAAGTCTTAACACTAAGACTGATCATATTTTCTGCAACACCTTTGCCATGATATATTGTTATTGCTTGATTTCTTCTACTATGATTTGAAACCTGTACTTAGGTATTTACAATTGTGTTTGAGAGATGGTAAAATTTTGTTTTGAATCTAGAATTCTAGAGATTATATCTCTATCATAGAAATGCATGACAAATCAACTTCAAGAAAAAAAAAACACAAGAATGTATTTGTGATATTGTACTTTCAACTGGTCACCTAGATTAACTACCCTTTCACTCTTCTATACTAAACCCTGGCTACGAAATACCACTTTACCAGTCTATTTTTCTGTAAAGATTTCAATAATCATGGCTATATGGAAGATTTGAATTTACACAACTCCAACAATTAATAGTGGTTGAAGATGAAGTTGTCAGTAAGGAGACTAGGCTAATCTTTTCTTCTTGTCTTGCTAGAAATTAAGAGTCAACTTATTAGGGTTTTTTTTCCGCCTTTACAAGTTTACAGATTGTTTCATTCATAGGAGGGCAAAAGAAAGTAGTACAAAATTTTCTGCCCACACCAATAGCTACCAGATAATCAGCAACTCTGTTGGCTTCTCTATAGGTGTGGGCAATAAAAACATTAAGGGTAGCTCTGAGTAAGTTTAAACAATACCAAGGAGGAGTCTCTCTCTTCAGCAAACAGTTGACAGTTCTTAGTGAATCTATTGCCACATTACCTTCTTGTTTCCATCTGGTAGGCTAATTCTAGTCCCTCCTTTACAGCACTGAGTTCTTGCCAGATAACAGAGTTGACTGGACTTGCACCCATGAAAGCACTAATCACCTGGCCTTCATGATTCCTTAGAATACCTCCAATACCCACGCCCTTATCATTCACAACACCACCTATGCGCCCTTATCATTCACAACACCACCTATATTGATCATTACTGTATCAATCTCTGGTCCCTTCCATTTGAACATATCGACAATTCCGTCCTTCAAAATAGCGGTAATATTAGGTCTGTCAAGTAGGGCTTTAGTGGCAAAGCTATCTGCATTTCCATTTGTCTTGGAGAAGGCAGGGCATGATAATACGTCAGGTTAGTTATTCTGAGTTTGGAGTTTGTTAGAAATTTTTTTTTTTTTTTGCATATCTTTTAACTTAATTCTTTGGTTGTCTAGGTGCTGCCACTAAGAAGACTTAAGGTTATTATGAAAAGATTTTTGTTATGTAATCTAAGTTCTTTACATTTTATTTTGTTTTTAGTTACAGGTAATCGAAATCATCTTGACTATTTGAATTTTTGTGGTACAATGATTTCTTAGTGCAAGGATTTGGTTTCAAATTGTGGCAGAGCAGATTTTTCTGTTATGATAAATACACAGGATCTTGATATGATTAATGAAGAAACAAACACAAAAGATGTAAACTAAAACAGAAATACGGAAACACAATAATATACGTGGTTCGACAATATGCCTACATCCACGGGACAAAGAGAGATAGCTTTATTGATAATTGAGAAGTGAACTACACAAAAAAACTAATGAAACCTTAGTTTAGGTTTCCTCACACATACTTTCTTCTTTGCTCCTCTTTTGCTCAAATTCTTATGGTTACACAACACCAATATTTATAACCTCTTTGGTTAATCCAATTGGTAACCCAATTCCTAAATAAACAACAACTTAGATTTCTAATAGATTAGAAAGTCTTATATTATTGAATCCTAATAGAATTCCACCACACTTGTTGCCAAATAAGGAAACCGATTCCTAATAGGAATCCATTACATGTAACCTCCACATGTCACTTTTCTACAATTCTCCACCTCGGCGAAGATTGTAAAAACTAAGCCGACCATAATGAACCCATACGTACTTCTCCTGCACCACACAAGCATCATCTCATCTTTGCCCCCACATGCCCATAAAGGACACTACCCCGAAGGGCCTCAACATTTGGAGAGATTGATCAAGTTAAGGCAATGCCTAAACTTGACCCCGAAAATCACCTTAGTGAACAACTCTCCTAAAACTTTCTACTCAAACTCTTTACTCAATTGTTTCTTCAAAGAAACAATACATGACTTGTTCTTTGCACCTACAAGCATGTCATCCACATAGAGTAAGAGAAATATAACGGACCCATCTCGAAGCTTTATGAAATAGACACACAAATCATATTCACTTCTAGAGTACCCCTGCTTCAACATAAATGTGTCAAACTTCTTATAACATTGTCGTGGTGTTTGTCTCAATCCATATAAGGACTTCATCAGTTTGCACACATAGTCTTCTTTACCAGCAACTTTATAACCGTCGGGCTGTAACATATATATGTCCTCCTCTAAATCTCCATGCAAGAAAGCAGTTTTGACATCTAGTTGCTCGAGCTCTAAATCAAACTGCGTCACCAAAGCTAACAAGACTCGGATGGAAGTGTGTTTAACAACCGGAGAGAAAACTTCATTATAATCCACACCTTCCGTTTGTGCATATCCCTTAGCCATTAATCTTGCCTTGTAACGTACACCACTAGTTGTACCCTTGGAGTCTAGAATACCATCTTTCACTGTGAAAATCCACTTGCAACCAATCGACTTCTGACCCTTAGGCAACTTTACAAGTTCCCAAGTATTGTTCTTGTGAAGAGATTTCATCTCTTCATCCATCGCTGACTTCCATTCATGAGAATGAGAACTCCTTATTGCCCCCTTAAAGGTAGAAGGCTCATCATCACAAAATACTGATAATGCAAAAGATGCACTATCCTCAAAACCAAGTCGAACTGGTGCTTTTCTCAAACGTGGTTCACGTTGAGATGCTAAAGATGGCCATTCATGATGCTGCTCTAATTGTTGCTGCTGTAAAGTATCTTCAAGAGGAACCTCCTCTTCAATCTCATCATCTACACTCTCTGTGTCTGGATATGTGTCTGTAGTTACCTGTGTAACCTCTGAACATGTAGGTACCTGTACAACAGTCACCTCTTTATCTATTGTAGATGAATATGGAACATTATGATCCACCTGCATGGTATCGTCACCATCACTGTCATTATCATCACCCTAATGTTGAGTGTCCCAACCTGTGAACTTTTTTGAATCAAGCATTGCTTTCTCATTAAAGGTCACATCACGACTGATCTGGAATTTATTCAACTCTGGGCACCATAAACGATAACCCTTAATACCTTGTGGATATCCCAAGAAAATAGCTTTCTTGGCTCTGACTCCTAACTTATCTTCTCTGATATGAAAATAAGCAGGACAACCTAACACCTTCAAATCTGAATAATCAGGAGGTGTACCAGACCAAACTTCCATAGGTGTCTTACAATCAATGGCTGTAGATGGTGATCGATTCACGAGATAGCATGCCGTATTTACTGCTTCAGCCCACCATACCTTAGCCAAACCTGCATTGGATAACATGCACCGTGCTTTCTCTAGTAGTGTGCGATTCATACGCTCAACTACCCCATTCTGCTGTGGTGTACCTTTCATGCGCTCTGATACCAATTGTTATGATAAATACACAGGATCTTGATATGATTAATGAAGAAACAAACACAAAAGATGTAAACTAAAGCAGAAATACGGAAACATAATAATATACGTGGTTCGACAATATGCCTACATCCACGAGACAAAGAGAGATAGCTTTATTGATAATTGAGAAGTGAACTACACAAAAAAACTAATGAAACCTTAGTTTAGGTTTCCTCACACATACTTTCTTCTTTGCTCCTCTTTTGTTCAAATTCTTATGGTTACACAACACCAATATTTATAACCTCTTTGGTTAATCCAATTGGTAACCCAATTCCTAAATCAACAACAACTTAGATTTCTAATAGATTAGAAAGTCTTATATTATTGAATCCTAATAGAATTCCACCACACTTGTTGCCAAATAAGGAAACCGATTCCTAATAGGAATCCATTACATGTAACCTCCACATGTCACTTTTCTACATTTTCAAGTGTGGATCTACCTGGTTCCAGATTATGTCCTGATTCTTAGTAAGATAAGTGATTTTTTTTCTTGTGTCTATATACTTTAAGAAGAACTGATATTGTTTGGGACCCCTTAATGGTACAATACCACATTTACAACTGCTCTGCTATTCTGCCTCTCATGCACACAGTTTTTTTTTTTTTGGTAAAATCATGCACCCAATTATCTACACCCAGTGTTACATCCCTCGCTTTGATAAAAAGGCTTGCCTTATGTATTGTGTAGTGGGAGTTGGTTTTTATCCTGCACTTTTTCTATTAGGTGTACTCATGGTGATTGGTTTTCTGGTTAATGAGGTTGCTATGAGTAATTACATTAATTGGGCATACAAAATTGAAGTTTCTTAAATTTGTTTCATTTGTTTTTCTTGTGGGATATATTTCTTAAGCTTTTCTGTTTCACAATGTTTCACAGGACGAATTCGAAGCATAGCTTAAGGAACTAGAAGGAGTTGAGTTTGTGGAACTTCTTCAGACTACAACTATTGCCACAACATCATCAAAGCATGTTCTATTCTGTTGAATGTAGACTAGAAAAGCATCTGGATTGACATGATATTGTGGCAGAATGTAGACTGGAAAAGCATGCATTCTGAAAAGATATTGCAGGAAAATGTAGACTAGGTACAGGGGATGCAACTGAGGGTGAACTGGCAAGTCACTGGAGATTGACAAGTAGCATTTGGACTAGAAGAATACTAGAGTTTACTTACTGTAAGTGTTTTTACTATGTTTCTTTGTATGGGGGTGGGATAACTATTGTATTAAGTGGAAATGTTCTTCGAGTTCTAACCTGACGGAGCAGTTGTCTGCATACTGATCAGGAGTGTAAGTTTTGTTTTACAACCTTTTAGTTGAGTTAATGGGATGAATGCCGTAACGTTGTAACAATTATATCTAATATATACTTGAGTTGATGTGATGAATGTCAGATGCCTTGATTTGTCGTGTGAATGAATATATGGTTACTAGTAATACCCATGGCGCTGCCACGTTCGCCAATTAATTGAATACTGCATAGGGAATTCTAATTTAGATGAATTAAAATTTGTGAATCCTTTAGTTGTTTGTGGGAGAACCAAATAGTAGAGATTAGTAATTACATCTTTGAATACAAATTTGATATTGTTTTTAAGTTTAATCCAAAAATATATAATTATATCAAAAATAATAATATATAATAATTGTAACCTGGTTGAAAATAGTTTTTCTCATAGTTTAATGGTAAGTTAGATTTTTTATGTCATGATGAGATAAGATTTGCAAGAATTGAAGAAAGAAAAACATGTTAAAATAAAATTGGTATTCAACGATGAACATCACAACCCATTATAGTATGTTTAGCAAATTGGCATATAAGGGCAATTAAAAAAAATTATTTATTTGTAGTAATTATTCTTAAAAATATAATAATTAATCTAATCAACAATATTTTTTAGAGTAAATATCTCTATCAGCTCCATGTATCTATATGAAATTTCTTGTATATCATTTTTTTTTCATCAGGTCCATTTCGTCCATATATGTATCCTCTTGTTCTTCTGGTGGTATATCTTCCGCTGACGATCCCAATATTTCCATTATTTTTTCCTCTCTTATTTTTTCCAAAAAAAGTATTTAGATAAATTATTTGTCCATAATAACTTGTAAGTATGCCGTAAAAGTCAGCTGCATACCATCCGCTATAAATACCTTCAAAAATTAGTTCTTTCCTATGGTCTGTGTCTATCCCTAAGCGAGTGTTTAACGTTGTTTGAATGAGACAAAAGGCTATCAGTTTTATGTTATCAAATCATCTAAGTGTCCAACAGGTCTGGTCCATCTATTCTATATATATACATACCTATCTATTATTGAAGTAATTAATATATATTTTTAATATTAGGGATTCTTTTTTTGGAATGTATGAGGCTTATATAATTATTGCTTTAGTATGCTATTTTTGATTTATTACTATTATTACAATGGAAATATATTGTTTTTATCTTATTACTATAATCCTTTACTCTTATTTCCTCTTTTTATAAACACATCCATACCTATCTATTTATTGAAGTAATTAATATATATTTTTAATATTAGGGATTCTTTTTTTGAAATGTATAAGGCCTATATAATTATTGCTTTAGTATGCTATTTTTGATTTATTACTATTATTACAATGGAAGGCAATATTCTGTTTCTCTTGATTTTGTTTAATTTTTTTTTGTAGAGGGGGGGGGGGATGAATGACTTTAATATTTCTGAAACTGAAAAAGTTGTTGGTGTTGGTAGCAATAGAATGGATGATATTGATAGTGATAATGAAAGATCAATTGAAGTTGACATCAATCTGGATTTGATTATGTCAATTAGATCTGTGAAATATATCCACAATTATATATTCAAAAGTTTTTGAACAACTTCTGCAGTAGTTACGGTTGAAGAAGCAGGGCTATGAGATTTTTTAAAGGATTTAAGAATATGTTATATTTAAATTTAAGTTTGATTTTTTGTTTCTTTGTCTGAAGGTAATTATAGTTTTTTGAATTTTCTTTGCGTCAATTGTTCCTTTTAGAGCTATGTTTAGTTTTGTTCCTTTTTAGTTTTCTTCATATTTGAATTATATATATATTTTCATCCATGATAGGCTCTCAATCTAAAATGGGTGACGAAAATTTGGATATAGTCTTTGATAACCAGAAGCTTACCTTTCAAAAGTCAAGATTTCAAGCAATATCATACATATAATACAGATCAATAAATTTATACAGTGAACTCACAAAATTATCCTATATTAATAGCAATAGGACTCGTAGGTTTAGATATAAAATTAAGGATTTTGCACCATCCTAATAGTAGAGACTCTGGCAAGGTTTCACAAATTCAATTGCAAGGGAGTGTAGGCTTATTTTTTTCGTTTCATTGGCGTAGTTCACTCATTTCTCTAACACTGCATTTAAATGAGAGCAAGTTGTGTCAATACCCTGAATCTGATCTTGGATTTGCCATTCTAGAGGACGACACTCCTGATATACTGAAGGACGCACACACATCCATCAAAATAGTAAAAGAAATCTCTCCAAACCAGAAACGGGTCTTGCACAATCTGAGGTCTAGCCCATATCCTGGTTTGAATATTGGCTGAAAGTTGGTCTTGCAATATCTTCTTTCCCCTCCTCTTACCCCATATACTGATCCACTCAGCTTTCATTAGTTTGAAATATTCCTGAAGCATATTAATTGAAATAGGGTTGAAGACATGAACTGATTTGACTCCTTCCTTCCTTTTACCTTGATTTTTAGTTGAGTATCATATCATATAATTGAAATAAGATGTACAACAACCAGTTTTTCATACAAAAAATGTGTGTTATTTGAGTCCTAATGTGCTGGAACAGTTTTCCAGCAAGTCAGGGAAATGGTGTTGATGTAATACTATTGGCGGAAGCAAACAATAATAAGAACACCAATTAAGTAAATGGTTCGAACACCCAAAAACTAGGGTTCTTCACAAAAATGAAGTAATACTATCGGCGGAAGCAAACAATAATAAGAACACCAATTAAATAAATGGTTTGAACACCCAAAAACTAGGGTTCTTCACAAAAACGAATTTAATGTCTCAAGACATAAACAAATCTTCAATCTAACATACTCAATAGGGTTTGCAATCCCCTATTTATAATAGCCTAAACCTAATCCTAACTACACTAGAAAGCTAAGTAAATAGAAACTACTACTAGGGATGTTCTAATCCATATAGGAATCTGCAGGAATTATGAGACATGTGCCTTGCACATGCTATCTTTATGCATATGCATCAAATCCCCCCAACTTGAAAAAAACTCGTCCTCGAGTTTGTGTACTAACATCCTCCAAAGTTCAAAGCGACTCTTGTACATCAACCTCAACCTTACGTTGGTGCAGAAAATCCGGCCATGAATCTTCCCTAGATAGTTGCTCGCAAAAAGAATGATGGACATTAATGTCATAGGTGCATCATTAGGACAACCCAATTGATTGGAACAATATAGCCGCATGTCAAGAAATAAGAATTGAAGAAGTTTGTCCCTCCATGGAGAAAATCCATTCTCATCTTGGAATAGATAAGGATCAACATAACCACCAAACAAATTACCAATTACTTTTATGGGACGGAATTTGTGGGGATGATAAAAATCATCAATTTGTCGGTCGGAATCAATGGAATTCATCGATTCATGGGAGTGATGAGCGAAATTCCGAGAACGTTCATCCTCTTTACCATTGTCATGGACAACAACCAGGTTTCCTTGCTTGGGCAACAAATAGAACTTCTTATTTATCTCCCTTGCAGATTTTTCAATCAAACCTTCTACTTGATCCACACATGCAACTTCTAACTCAAGAGACACAAAACTAGATGTATCATCACTATCATCACCAAAAATGGAAAAGAAATCAACAAGATTGTAACTTTGTAAACCACCAATTCGAGTACGAGTGACGTATTTTTCTTCTTCAAACATGTTGAGTAAGAAATTAATCTCCGCTTCTTTTTCAAGTCGTTTCTCTTCTTCAACAAATTCTTCCTTAAAAGTCGCAAATTGACTTTTTAATTTAGTAAAACAATTTAAAAGTTCCTTCAAATTTTTTTGTATGCTTGGTGACATCATAGAGGCATCATCCGGATAATGAGGCTGATGCAGCAGTAAAATCTGCTGGTTGTCGCTATTAGAAACTTGTGATGGGTGAACAACTGAAGTGGATGTGTAGAGGTTTGATGGTGCAAGGGCTGCAACCAAACTCTTGTTAGCGGGGGCATCACCAAACTCAAATTCTGCACTAGTTTCATCATCAGAATATTCAACACACAAAGAATCATTATTATAACAACTTTCCTCGTCAGAAAACTCATCTTCTTCATACTCAATCATGGACTCATCGCTCTTAGAATCGATTTCAGATTCAATATAGTGTAAGTATTCTCCATACGGAGTAACCTTAGAATTGTGACTACGAAGACCATCGTGATCATAAGTCTTTGGACGGTTTCCATGGGAATATTTAGCACCATAAGCAATATATTGCTGCTGAAAACCACATCAAGGAGGGTGCGTGTCCTGCTGGTGGTGGGAATAATATCCGTCGTCATAATAACTATGACGTCGCCTGCGTGGAGGAGAAGGGGAACGAGGGGAAGAGGGAGGTTCATACCTTCTGGAAAGAGAAAAGCGGCGGCTAGGATTAAAGTTGGGAGCTTTATATTCAGAATCGGTATAACACTTCGATTCTTGTAAACTCCAAAGATCCGACGGCGGCGAAAACTCTCTTTGACCTCTTCTACGATAACCCATCTTCAAATCACCAACATGAACGCGACTCTTGTAAAAAAAATCAGGTTTTTATCTTTTAAACCCAGAAAAAACAAGCTCTTGATACCAATTTTGATGTAATACTATCGGCGGAAGCAAACAATAATAAGAACACCAATTAAATAAATGGTTTGAACACCCAAAAACTAGGGTTCTTCACAAAAACGAAGTAATACTATCGGCGGAAGCAAACAATAATAAGAACACCAATTAAATAAATGGTTTGAACACCCAAAAACTAGGGTTCTTCACAAAAACGAATTTAATGTCTCAAGACATAAACAAATCTTCAATCTAACCTACTCAATAGGGTTTGCAATCCCCTATTTATAATACCCTAAACCTAATCCTAACTACACTAGAAAGCTAAGTAAATAGAAACTACTACTAGGGACGTTCTAATCCATATAGGAATCTGCAGGAATTATGAGACATGTGCCTTGCACATGCTATCTTTATGCATATGCATCAGGTGTTTACTTAGCTCGTTTAGAATGTCCACATGTATGGTCATCCATGCCCACAACAGTGCCTTGATTCTTTTGTCATTCTCCAGAGGAACCAAATAGCAATACATCCCATATGGCACCAAGCTCAACAGAAACAGACCCAGACCTATACCATTTAGTGTATTTCAATGACACCATTGCTGACGAAAATGTATTTCCTTAAGATTATTTAATTTCCTTGTTAATATGATTTGAAATCTAGCAGTCGCATTTTTTATCAGGTGGGAAATATTTAGAACTACTTCAATAATAAACTATAATCATTAGTAGCAGATTGCATATACACATAATTTATATACAATTTGCAAATATTTTACTTACCTTATAATACCAAAGAAGTCCTTTAAAATTCACACTCCATCATATCCTGGAACTAATTTACTAAGAAAATAATCGTATTCCATCTAGTAATGCAAAGCAGAATAGACAGGTATGTTGAATAATGCACAGTAGAATGATGCACAGTATAGAATGATAAACTAAAATTTAATTTGAATTTTTAGATAGAATTTTAATTATAATCGCATAAATCTTTTAAGTGTATTTTTGACATCACAGTATATAATATGAACGAAAATGAATCAATAGTTTAATCTGAAATATAACTTGATTTAATAATCATAAATTGTTGGACTACTTGGTCTTTAAATTCAATAACCTTTAAAATAAATCCTAATAATTGTAAACTTGAATAATGAAAAACTTCAGGGAATAAAAAAACGGACCCCTTTAAGATGTTAATATGTAAGATTGGACCAGTTAGGGAACTATTGGTAAAAAAGGCCCAACCGCTGATTTCCGTGTCTTATGGACTAGTTTACCCCTCGACTGATGCAAAGACTCGTTTGCATATCACAAACACATAAACAGACTTATTTGCATCAGTCACAACACAAACATAAATGCAAAGACTTATTTGCATACTCGCAACAACAACCACATAAACCATAAAATGTAAAGACTTGTTTGCATCGGTCACAACACACATAAACATTAAATGCAAAAACTTGTTTGCATACTCGCAACGACAACCACATAAACTATAAAATGTAAAGACTTGTTTGCATCAGTCACAACACACATAAACATTAAATGCAAAAACTTATTTGCATAGTCGAAACAACAACCACCACATACCATAAAATGCAAACATTTGTTTACATAAACCAGAAGGGTATTATCGGTAGTGAAAGGGCCGTTTTTACAATATCAACGTTAAATGGGTATTTTCTTATTTGACAAATGCTTAATCAGGGCCAATTTTATAAACCGGGCCTTAGCTGGGCCATTTGTGTTTTATGGATATTTAATGAGGTCCCAGAACCATTAAAAGTACTAATTTGACACTTTCATTCCTCCTTTTCTTCTTTGATTCTTTTAAACTTGTAGCTAGATTCATATTTTCGGTCATCCATGTCGTCATCCACATCTACTACTTTTGCTCTTTTTGATATCTTCTTTGGTGTAGTTGGTCCTAGTTTTTCCTGTATAGAAATTAAAGTAAGATTAATAAAATTGTGACTCATTTAATTTTCTTCAAGAGTAAAAAGAAGAAAATACCTTGTGAGCATTGAGCATTTCTTTTGCCTTCATCTTCATGCCTGGTATTTCTTTAATCTTGATAACTGACATTGATGATGTTTCCCTTCTTGTCCAATCGTAAGAGTTAATTTGAACATAAAATGATGTTTCCTTTTCGACTAATTCTTGAAAAATGCTTTCTACAATTTTTTGACCATTTTCTTGCATGTAAGAATGATTAGTACTTCCATTGAAATGTTGCGAATTTGTAATATTTAATCATTAGATTTTCTAATAACTTACTTGTAGACTTATAGCAACCATTTCATCGGCTAAGATCCCGAAAATATTTCTTATTGCATCATCAAATGCAGCTATCATCATTACGCCATCTTCATCTTCAGTATCCATGCTTAGCTTGTACCTACATCAAAATATTAATTTTTATTTTTTAAAGGAATTTTGTTTTAGTAGATTTCATATTTTTGTGTAGAAATATATACTTACACTTCAAATGGCTTCTCGTTTGCTTTTAGATCTTTGCAATTTTTGCAAGAGTGCTTATCATTTTTGAATTCTATTTTTTTATGGCATTTTCCACATGCCATATAGTGCCATTCCATATTGTGGTAAACATGGATTATTTTACCAACGAACCAATATTCGTCCATCTGTAATTAACAAAATTAGTTTGATTGTTAGTGTATATATATTCTTATAGTAATAAAGATACATTTATGTAGATATGATTTGATTATCCAACCTGTGTTCGTTCTCCTTTCACTATGTTGAATATTTGTTTGATGGTTCTTATGTTCCCGCTATTTGTATCTTCGACATTTTCCATTTCTTTTGTGAAACCTTTTAGTTCAGGAATGTTATGGTTAAGCAAAATTTTAGTACTAGATGACGATCTGACATAGAAAGTACCTGCAAACAAATGAAGGATAGTATTAGTAATTTAAATTTAAAAACAAATGGATTTATTATCCTAATGAATATATTTTTATTGATTGTAATTTACCTTGGAAAACTTTAGACATCATAGAAGTCACCATCGCTATAGCTGTTTCTCCCCTTATATGTGTTTGTATTGCTTCTTCTATTTCGTTGGCTAAAGCTCCCCACAATGTAACTCTGAGTAATTTTTTGCTGTTATACATCATTGAAATCCGTTTGTGTGTCAACAATAATATATAGATTTTTTCTAAATAATAAACAAAGTTATTGTACACGTAATCCGTTTGTGTGTCAACAAAGTTACTATAAAATAACCACGTAAAAAACCAGCAAGGTGTATGTACCTTTCATCCATGAGGTAGATGTCTCGCACAAAAGTTTCTCGCTCTCCAATCTTCCTTGGTTGCGATTCCTTGTAATAGTGTAGCCTTCCTAGTATATCTTGACAAAGTTAAAAGAATGAAAAAACAATTAGGATTCATATAAAGTTGATTTTTTTATTTAATAATTGAAATTTTAAAATTGGATTCATTCATATTACCCATACATCTGTCTTTCTTTCTTTTATAGTAGGTTTCCACTTCAGAATAGTCTTCAAAGTCATAGTTGTACATAGGAAAATCTGGGATGTCTCCGATTGTCTCTATCACGGTATAGCTTTGCAACTCAATGTCGCAATCATTATCTGTATAACGATTTCTTCTTTTTATTTCCCAAGATTTGAATTTGAGAAAAGTACAAATTCTGCCTTGAACGATTCTTTGTTCGAAGTTTTGAATGTCTTGAGCATCAAACTTTGCATGGATTTTGTCTCTTTGTTTCATAATATATATATATAGATGAGTTTGTTTATGATTAAATATTACCCACTATATTTAAAAAAATCTACTGAAGTAATTCAAAAATTGGTTTGATTAGAATAATTAGGAATTATGGTGAAGACTGTATGTTCAAGAACATCACATCTTTCATAACCTGTTGTTCTATATGGATGATCAATTAGCTAAGCTCTATATAACGTTTCTATTATATTATGCATGCATTGTATATATTCTACTTTATCAAAAAATAAAAAGTATATATTCGAGTCAATTCCTGCTACCCAAGCCATGCAGAATCTCTATGAGGATTTATAATTAAGAGTAGTATAATTAGCGTAATACTTACAAATTCATCTAGTAGAATCATGTGCACGACTGTTTTGTTGTTATCAGCGTAGTCCTCTCTCCATAGTGTCATGATTCTTGTGCATATTTTCGATCGGAAATCGGTGATTCCTATCTTGCGAGTTCGTGTTATTTCTTCGTTCGCCATTGTAATGCCTGTAATTTAAAAAGAATAAATTAATTTAAGTGTAAGAAGATAGAAAACAGAGTTACATCTTCATCTCATAGTGTAGGAGTTTAGATTTCTTTACCTTAGAAAAATATTCTTGAAACTTTGAGAACGGGAGGAAGGAATAAGGATGCAGTTAGGGTTTAGGGGTGCATACCTTTATATAATTTATGAAGTTTCCAAATTATCGAAAATCTAATTATTATATATTGTATATACTTAGAGATCTTTTCGTATAGAATTCTTGCCTTTTCACTAATAGTAGTATTTTACAATAGTTAAGAGATATTTTTCATATAGAAGTTTTCCTTTTTTATCTTTCCTTCGGTTTGGTTTAGTTTAATTAGGCTGTTTAGATTATGCGACGGCTTCTTGTTTTCTTATTTTACTTTTTTTTATTTTTTGACTACCTTGATCTGCAAGTTATAATTTGGTATATGTAGGTTGTTTTTTTTTTTATTCGGTCCACTGTTCGTAGTCCTTTTTCTCGGTCCAGATATTAAACATCAATGTCGGATCTGACATAATAAGAGCCAATAATTTGAGTATGAAGCAAAAGTCTGAACGTAATATATCGCCAAGAGAAGTAGTATTGCACTGAACTGTCAACTGGTAAATGATGAACATACTTCCCATCTTCAACAGACATGAGTCAAGAATTATGATAGAGTTAGCAACCCAAGAATATAACCAGCTGAACATAAATCAGAGAAATTACATGTGCCGTAGAAAATAAGATTATATTTCCCTAGTTTACCACCAGATTTCATCATCTTGAATAGCCATACTGCAGCAATTATGCTAGCTAATTTGAATATAAAGTTGAAATCATTTCAGTAAACATGGAAGGATAGTGCATGTTGCTGAGCTATAAATGTTTTACTTGAACTTAAAATCAATGAAGAATTCCAGGTCCAAATTTGCAAGAACACTATTCTATAAGTTCTGAATCCTATAGCTAAATTTCACCATCTTGTTCGTTTAACAGGATTAGACAACAGCAAAGTATAGTGCTACCGAGCAGTTGAGAAACAAATGATCACTGCATACACTTGCTCTCCAAGATACTATAATTTCCTTGTCAGAAACAGATGTAAGTATAACTTGCATAGATAGTGAGAATGTGGCAGTTGCCTTGGTGGTTGTAAATTGACATAACATTTAGATGAATGGATGAATATTCATATTTATCTACAAAGTAAGATGATGCAGACATATTGAAGTAGGTAGTTGAAATTGCTCATCACATTTGGAGATGTGTCTATAGTAGCTTAAAAGTATTGATATGGAGTTATAATTAATATCGTATTTAATAAGTCTTTTGTAATTACATGCTGATACCATGCTGTAGTTCTAGGAAAAAACATTACACAGTCATGGCTGATACCATGCTGCAGTTGTCCAGGCATTGGTACTTCTTAATGAACAAAAGACATTTTCATTTTTCTTGTTTGCAGTCTACAGTGGTCAGGCATTGGGGATAGCAGGTTACTGTTTAGTGTTGCATAGTATGGTCTAATCACTGTCAGGGTTTTTTTTTCTTTTTTTAATAATCCACTGTCAGGTTGTTGGATGGAATAATAGCTAATTGGAGTATATTGAAATTAATATAAAAAATAATAATCCATGTAGGCAGGAACTATATATGAATATTATCGAAGATAATATAGATAGTTAATCTTAACTTAACTAAATACTTGTACTACTAATATTAATCCTTTGATTTGAAGGAGCATATATCAATCGACCCAATCCATTCCTTTATTTTCTGCATCTTCAATCTTTGCTGGTTCGGGATCTCTTATAATATTAATCATCGCTTGATGTATTGTACTTCCTTCTTTTGCTAGATGGCATTGAATGTTTGCATGAAGCCTATCCATTTTGTGCTCAATAATGACTGTAATACCTGGATATAAAATATTTTTTTGTATTCACAAAGCGAGCACTAATATAATATTAAAATTTAATATATAAATTTGACTTACGCTCTATATCTTTGCCATAATGTTTTATAGCTTGTAAATCTGCTAAAATTTTATTCAAATTTTTGTTGATGAACCAATCTTCAACTTTGCCTCGGTTAGTATTTGTAGGTAATATTAGATTTGAACTGATGGAACAACCAACATGATCTATTTTTGAAGATGTACATAAGAATAAATTTAATAAGTTTTTGTGATAATAAAAAAACATTTAAAAAGAAAATGGTATATTACCAATCTGAGATGAAATTACGTACCTTCGATATTATATCTTTTTGTTTCAACTGACTTGTGCTCTTCTAAGTGACGTTTATAAGTTTCTAAGTACTTGTTTCTTTGATGCTCCTTCTCTTTGGTTTCTTTGATTTTTGGTTTAAAGCAATTCATGATGCTATGCATGAAAGCTAAGAAAAAGTTGGCAAGAACTTCCATTATAATTTAAGGTTTAACAATGATATATTTTTTTTATGCATGCACTTAGGTTTTGTACACACATATATATAGATGGTTTTGTGCATTTATTTAGGGTTTATGCATTGCACTTTTAATAGAAGCCCATGATAACGTTTTTTGAGAGTATGGATTATGGGCTAACCCAGACATGGGGCAATTATGGGCGTCCGCCTAACATAGACGTTACAGTATTATCATCTATTAAAAAAACTTTTTTTTGTTATAGTATTAACCCATATTATTGACTCCTTCATCCTCTTGTATCTGCAACATAGATGATACCATGGTCAACCAATAACTAATAGTAGTGAGTTTTTTCATGTAACCTAAAGATCATCTTCATAAAATCGAACATATCATTAAAGCGCCCAGCTGTAGACTGCATTACCAGGTTCTATTCTCTCTCAATCTGCAGATTGAATAAAATGGATGGGCGCTGCAGGTCCTGGCTGGCATTACCAGTTTTTGTTGTTTTTGATAATACTTAATTGCATGGCTGTAAATGCTATTACAATGTCCCTAATTGGTGACACCCTTACAACACAATGAGAAAAATAAAATAAAAAATGCCCCTTACAGCATTTGAGTCTAGAAGAAACTGAAATTAAGGAGGTTTGGCATAGGAGACAGCAGAAAATAAAGTCTGGCCAAAATAATAAAAGAAGTCTTCCCAAGTAAAACTGATTTATTGCTAATAAATGATAACTGATTTATAGCCAAAATAAAGTCTAGCCAATGTTGATGTTGCTACTCCAAGTAAAACTACCAGTATACTCTGAAGTCTTCCCACCAAAGGTTAAAAAAAAACAAAAAAAGAAGTATTCCCATGATCTGTTCTTCTTCTATTGCGCGAACGACGCTTCGAAACCTGCAAAATAAAAATTATGATATAATTTTGTGTGTACGGACCTGAAGAATGAAATTAATTAAGAAAAAATTCACACAATAATTTTTGAATACAATCCTCAGTAGTTTAGTTGATTTGAATTGGTCGAAATAATTGATAAACCAAGTGGTTGTAGGTCCATTTCCTTTATTTAATGAGCATTGTACTCATATTCTCTCATCGATAAGAAAGCATAATAAATGTATATGGATGAAGTATATGCTACCAATGTTATCAACATACCTTAAATCGACTACAGTAGCTTGATAGTTGTTCGTATTTCACCTCTAACTTTGACTCTGTCATATATCACATCACATTGCGAGTATTAAATTAGTAATCTATTGAAATTAGTTGTATAAAACTTTTATTCAATTTTAGTATAACCATACCTTAAATCAATTATAGGAGAACTTCAGGGTAGACAACATTGGTAGTTGTTTCATCGTCTTTGCTTTCAAGAAGACCAGATATTTGTTTCGAAGTAGTACACCTTGACAATGCAACATACAACTGACCATGGCTAAAGACATGGTTTCACAAGTCTATGCCAACCAACTTGACGGATTGTCCTTGAGATTTATTAATAGTCATTGCAAACGCCAATCGAACTGGGAATTGTCGACGCGCCATTTGAAAAGGTGTTTCTGAAACAGTTGGTTGAAGAGTTATACGTGGTATGAACACGTAATTCCCAGCATGACTACCATTAAAAATCCTTGTTTCGATCACTCTTGTAGCAAATTGGACAACCATTAGACGCGTTCCATTGCATAAACCATCTTTTGGCTGAAGGTTGCGGAGCAACATTATTGGGCAACCAACTTTAAGTTGTAATTTGAATGGTGTTAGACTCGCTGGATCAAGTGCTTGCATATTCTCGCTTGATATACTATTTCCTCTATTTTCGATAGGTTCATTTTCTTCAATGGCTTTATCAGCAGCTAGATACTCATGAAGTTCTCCTGGAAAGTGATTTATTGCTAATTGATTAAGAGTAGCAACATCATCATTGCGAGCAAAGAGAATGGATCGTTCTTGCAAGTAAGTATCGGTAGCTGTTCCCTTAACGTTCAAACTTGGGTAAACTTTGAACAGGAGATCCAACGAATTCTTACACCTATTGATCTCAGAAGGCAATTCGACAGTTTCTGTGGGATCTGTTCCTATCTGCAAAGTAGAATTTCAAAGTAATTACAAAATATATTTCACATGGTATGAAAGTTCAAAATATTGAGGAAATAATTAAATTACCTGAATTAAATAATCTGCAAACTTGACATTTTCAACATCATTACTGTTCAGCCGCATGTTTTTAACCAGAGTTAAAACTTGAACATTTTTCCATAAATGCGATCTTGTTAGTGATGTACCAACTATATCCTGCCTAGTGCCTTTAGCAATAACAGGGAGGGTTTGTTTGAAGTCACCACCAAGAACAACAGTAATTCCTCCAAATGGTTTACCATTTCCACGAATATCCCGTAGTGTACGATCAACTGCCTCTACGCAAAACCGATGTTGCATTGGTACTTCATCCCATACAATTAGTTTCGCTCTTCTGAATAATTCTGCATGGATGCTTTGTTTGGTGACTGCACAAACAGAATCGTCCAGAACGAGCTGTTCTTCCTCCGGTTAATAATAATGATGCAATTCCTGATGAAGCAAGCATGATTACGATATGACCTTCACTTCGCAATGTATCCGCAATAGTATTATAGACAAATGTTTTTCCTGTACCAGCTGGACCACTCAAGAAAAAAACTTGTCCACTATCATTACGAACTGAATTTGTAATGGCTGTATACGCATGGAGTTGTTCATTATTGAAGCTTCCCACTTTAGTCTGAGCTTCCTCATATAATCCTGGGTACACTAAGGGTGCGTTTGATAACCCATTTTGCCTCAGGCAAATGTGTATTTTCCCGTATTGTTTGGATTTGACACTGTTTGATAACGTTTTGAGCGATCGGGCAAAAATCCGGCAAATTTTTGCCTAAGATGGTCACGTGCTTCTATTTGCCACAAAAATGCAGGAAAATAATTCCTGACCCACCCCCCCTAGGAAAATATTTCTTTGCCTCAGGCAAATTTTTCCATTTGCCAGGTATAAAACCAAACCAAAAAAAAAAACCAGCAACCAAAACCTATCTCTCTCGACAACAATGGCGGCGAAACCTATCTCTCTCATCTCTACCGATTGATTATCTCTCATCGTCTCCACCATCACTCATCGTCTCCACCATCAATCGACCTCCACCTTCTCTAATCATCATCGACGTCCACCTTCTCTCATCGTCTCCACCATCAACGGTGAGTTTTCTTCGACAGCAAATTGAGATTTTTTTTTTGGATTATAACAACAAATGCTATATTGATTCTGCAACCTAAACTTTCATTAAAAATCGTTAATTTGTATAAATTTGGGGTTTTTTCAAAATTGGGTACTTTTCTGTTTGATTTGATGATACAATTGCAAATTTTGAAAACCCAACCCTTAAATATTTGGGGGTTTTTCGAAATTGGGTAATTTTCTGTTTGATTTCATGATACAATTGCAAATTTTGAAAACCCTAACCCTAAAATTTGGGGTTTTTTCAAAATTAGGTAAATTTTCTGTTTGATTGATGATACAATTCCAAATTTTGAAAACCCTAACCCTAAAATTTGGGGATTTTTCGAAATTAGCTAATTTTCTGATTGATTGATGATACAATTCCAAATTTTGAAAAACCTAACCCTAAAATTTGGGGGTTATTTGAAATTGGGTAATTTCTGTTTGATTCATGATACAATTCCAAATTTTGAAAACCCTAACCCAAAATTTGGGGGTTTTCCGAAATTGGGGAATTTTCTGTTTGATTCATGATACAATTCCAAATTTTGAAAACCCTAACCCTAAAATTTGGGAGATTTTCAAAATTAGGTAATTTTCTGATTGATTGATGATACAATTCCAAATTTTGAAAACCCTAACCCTAAAATTTGGGGGTTATTCAAAATTGGGGAATTTTCCGTTTGGTGTCTATTTATAAACACAAGGAATGACGAAAACCCTAACATGGTGGTTTCTATAATATGCAAACTGTAAAATGCTCATGAGTTAATACCTAGAGTTAATTGTGTTAAATGTAGTATGTAGATGTTTAAAAAATTGACAGATCTTAACTGTGTTAATAAATATTTTAAATTTGTCAAACATTTGTCAAAATTTGTTACACTTTCATCAGTCTGCGAAATAGGTAAAAGCATTCTAAGCTTGTTTCTTTGTGGGTATATATCATGAATGATTGAATTGATTATCCATTTCTTCTTGTTTCCTTTGAACAATCAAAATACCACAAAATGGAAAAAAAATGTGGTTAACGTAAACCTCGATTGAAAGTAGGAATGTAATATGCAGTCTTTTAGAGGCCTTTATATCGAAATGAATTATTTTTTTTTGACATTCTGGGTGAAGGTATGATAGTCGTTGAGCTATATGAAGAATGATTTCCCTTTTAGAGTGCCAAGTGAGAGGTAAATCTTGTTGTCCGTTAAGTATCCACTTATCCAAGCAGCCGTTGCACAAGTGGCTTGCTAGGAATTAGGCATTTACGCGGGATTGCAGGTTACAGCAAGGGCCTTAAAGGAGAAATATATGAACTTAAACACTTATCCAAATTCTAGTTAATACCTCGAGGCAGTGTGAGGCGTATGCCTCATAAATCGAAACTTAGAAAAATTTATTTATTTCCGATTAAAAGAGAATATTTATGTTTTTCAATAGGTTTTTCTCAATTAGAAAACATTTGCAAACATTTGTAAAATTGTTTCAATTTTGATTACAACTAGTTATATTATCTGTTTACAACTTTTTATATTATCTATTTTTATAATTGCTTATAATATTTTTTTATTCAATATTTTCAGCAGTTCAGTTTGGAGATTTCTTCAAAATTCCTAGTAATTCATTTCTACATATTTTCTAATCTTTAATCGAAATGGTTAGCACAATCTAATCCATTTTGTTTTCCAAGTTGCAGTCTCGAAGTTTGGCATCTCGGTTTTCGATCTTCTTCGAAATTCCTGGTAATTCATTTCTACATATTTTTTTTTAATCTTTAATCAAAATGATTAGCACAATCTAATCTTTTTTCTTTTCCAAGTTGCAGTCTCGAAGTCTCGCATCTCGGTTTTCGGTCGTCACTCTCTGCTTTATTTCTTTGTTGTGCACTGAATTGAACCAGGTATTTTTTCTATCTAATGAATGTTCATATGAACTGAGTGTGTTGCCACGTTAAGTATTAATGCATGTAAAGTTGCCCTGTTTAGTAAAGCACGAACTCATTCATGAATTATCTTCAACCACTCCAAGTTACATGTGTTATCTACGTTGCGTGTAATTAATAATAGCATGTTACACCATGAATTATCTGTACGACATGTCATATATGTTGCTGCGTGTAATTGATAATAGCATGTTTAGAGTTACATGTATTTTTTCTAAAAAGTATTATGGTTGCCTCGTTTTTTGTGTTTATCATGCTTAGGTGTACTTGTTATATATGTTGTTTTACTGTATAGTTAAATTATTTGAACGACATGTTGTATTCAGAAATGTAAGTATAGAACTATACATGTTGCACTGTATAAGTATAGAACTATAGATAACATAAGGTTAGTTTAGTTCATTACCCAAGCTGGTTAAGTATGCTTGTTATGTACATATATGTACATAAGGAAATTCACTATCAGTACATATACTGTTTCAGATACCATTATGGTTAAGTATACTGTTATGTTGTGCATCGTGGGGTACGTCCGGGTATATACCTAAGCTGGCCGGAAGCCAAGGCTCAAGTAGACGGTTTTCCAAACAATGATTATCAGGGCTGTGAATCTATCGCCCAAGCCCAATTTTTGTATGACCAGTACTTATCTGGTCGTGTGGGTCGTGTAGATGCTAGGGAATTTGTTGCGCCGCAGAACATCCAACAACCTATGCAACCCTATTTGTTGTCGATGATCACCTTCTCAGCTACGGTCCCTGCTACGCTTTCAATTATGTCCGATAGTTGGTGGTTGGTGAGGAAGCTAGTGGTTGTTCTTTTGGTTATATTGATCGCCATTCTATTGAAGTTGTTGTTTGGGTTGTAACTTAGGTTGTAAAATTTGTTAATCATGGAACTTGGTTGTTTGTCGTTTTTTATCATAAAATGTACGAACTATTTTATATTAATACCAGAAACTTTTTTTAATCATGGAACTTGGTTTTTTATCGTTATATTTTTCTTATATATATATATGTATATTATGTTTTAAAGAGTTGGGGGTTTTGTAGAATGCCAACTGAGGAGGAAGAACGTAGGTTGGTGGCTGCAATTGTGACAATTGTAGCTGTCCATTCTGTGATGCAACGTCGACGACGGTCTAGGAGGTATATCAGATCCTCTAGTATACCTAAGGAGCCATACACCTACCAAGATCCCGAGCGTCTATCTAGTCTATCAAGATTCTATATAGACAACGACACTAGCTGCCATGATAACCTAAGAATGAGGCGTAATGCATTCCATCAACTATGTTGTCGCTTACGTCGCTTAGGTCTAGCAAATTCACGTTACGTGACTGTGGAAGAGCAAGTTGCCATGTTCTTATTGATAGTGGGACATGATAACCGCAATCGGAGAACACGATTCGAGTTCCAACGATCGGGTGAAACCGTGAGCCGATTCTTCCATGTTGTCTTGGACGCGATGATAAAATTGTTTAGGGAGGTTGTCAACAATGCTACCGAAGCCAACTTACTACTAACCAACCATGACAACCTTGTGTACTACCACGAGTTTTTTAAGGTCTGATTCTTAACTCTAGAACGAACTCCAAAATAAAATATTTTTAAAACCACCATGTAGACTAATCAAACCTTTTTTGATACGATAGGATGTTGTTGGTGCGGTCGATGGTACCCATTTTCCTACCATGGTCCCCATCAAAGATCATACTAGGTACCGCAATCGGAAGGGTATAATTTCCCAAAATGTCCTTGTTGCGTGCACGTTTGACATGAGGTTTACGTACGTGCTAGCGGGGTGGGAGGGATCGGCCCACGATGGTCGATTGCTGCAGAACGCAGTTACTCGTCAGGGAAGGAGGTTAACTATACCGGATGGTAAATACTACCTTGCCGATGCAGGTTTTGCATTGAGTCCAGGGTTTTTAACCCCTTACCGCAGCGTCCGGTACCATCTTCGAGAGCGAGGAACCAACTCTCCCCAAAATGCTGATGAGTTCTATAATTGGAGACATTCATCAATGTGTGGAGTGGTTGAGAGGATTATTGGTGTGCTGAAAAAGATATTCGCGTAACTTAGGCATTCTCCTTTCCATGATGTGAGAACGCATACCATGATTATCTTGCCTTGTTGAGCGTTTCATAATTTTCTGAAAGACATCGATCCCACGGATGTTTGGCAGCCATGGGTACCGAGGGAGGACGACCAACCAGAACCAATACCTGAAGTCGATAATGAAAATGGTGGGGGTGTGATTCTTATTGGTCCGTACCGAGCTTGGACAAATTGGCGTGATAATTTACGCAATGAAATGTGGGCCGATTATGTGGACTACCACAATGGCGAACCAGAATGAGAATCATCTATTATTTTGTTTTCATGGTTATGTACGATTTATAACAATTTATGTATTTGGATATTTGGATATTTGATTTGTATTTGTATTACTATTTGAAGTATTTGTTGTTTTGATGAATGGCTATATTGTTAGGCATGTCAACCATTAACTTCAAACCACCAAGGAGGACTAAGAAACCCAAACAGACTACACCTCCACAACCTACTCAACCGCAAGCTCAAGAACCGATGTACTTTCCACCCCATAACCAGGGTAGTTCTCGCCAAACTGGTAAAACCCAGATTAGGTGGACGAAGCCAATGATCGAGGTCATGCTCGATACCTTGTGTGAAGAGGTTGCGCTTCGAGGTAAGCGTGTCGACAATGGGATAAAAACTGAATCCCTCAAGGTAGCCGCTGTGGCTGTGAACAAGGCATTAGGGATGCTAGTTGGGCCTGAGAATGTTAGATCGAGCATGAAGACTTTGGGGGCTTCATACCTCACAGCGAAGGCGCTCATTGATGCTAGTGGTTTTGGTTTCACTTTCGATAGTGGAACCAGGACTATATCTGGAGACGAAGACGCTTGGAATAGATATTTTTTGGTAATTGTTCTAGTGTTTGAACTCCATTCAATTAAATCGGCCCCATGTCTATACCAACTACTAATACACATATATACATATATATGTTAATGTAGGCCCATCCCGAAGCGGTACCTTTACGTTGGAAAGAATTTCCTTATTATGACCAGCTGTATATTATCATCGGTAATGAGACTGCAAATGGTCATGGGGGTGACGCTGGAGACCAAGAAGAAGAATTCTTCGCTGTTGATTCACCAAATGGTAAACCTTTGTTGTACGTTAACTATTGTTTAGGCGTTTGTGTCCAATCATTATCCCTAAAGTCTCGTAAAATGTGTATTCATTAGGGACAGAATCTGATGAAGTAGAAGATTTTGTGGTAATGGACGGAGCTGGCACAAGTAAGAGTCCACAAGCTCCGCACACCAGAAATCCTGGGCTGAGTACTAATGAAAGCTCTAGTTCAGAAGGGCCTCGTAGACATACCATACCACCTCCCATTGTACCCTTGCAGAACAAGCGTAAGAAGTCACGCCTAGGCAGCGTTGATCCAAGTGACGCAGAATATAACAAAGGGATGATGGACACTGTGAAATCTTTGGCATATCATTTTTCTGGTCCAAAGATCGACGATCTTACTGAAGCATTGTCGAAGGTCCTAGGATGAAGAAGATGTGCTTTTGGAGGCATTAGACTTACTCGGTGAGAACAAAGCCATTGCGTCTGTGTTCATGGGGTTGAATGAAAAACTGCAGCATCCTTGGTTGCTTAAGAAGTTGGCAAATGCTGCCCGTAATGCCTAGTATCGAAGTCGTTGAATTTCCTTGTTGTGTTTGTTTGTTTTTGGTTCTGCATATGTGGTTGTTTGATATGTTAACAATATTGTGTTAAGTTAGTTTGGATGTTGCAAACGACACCTTTAGACAGTTTATTGAAACAATGTTTGGGGTGTTTTTCTAACACCGAAAAACTTTTATTATGGAGTTTTTAGTAGTCGGTTTTGTCATTTTTTATTATTTTGTTTTATGTTGGTGATGGCAATGCTCTGCTCAATTTGATAGGAATGCATCCTGGTAATTTTGGATGAAACATTGCAAGGCTATATAGGCAGCGTAATGTGCATTGGACTGGAGATATGGATAAGTTATTGTGTGATGTGTTGCTCTTCCATGCAACAGGCAGTGTACCTGTGATGGTCCGACTCCGGTCGGCTTATGAGCATTTTACCAATAGTTTGAAACATGGTTTTAACGTCGAAGTTAGTTTCGACGAGATTCGATGTCGAATCTCGTATTTCAAGAGAGAATTTAAGCTAGTCCAGGAATTGTGTGAAGACTATGGTTTTTATTTTGACAATGTCACGTTGAAAGTTAGATGAACCAATGAAGAGTGGGACGAGGTCAATAGTGAAAATCCAGGCCGTTACGACGACATTAAGGATAGGTGTATGCCAACCTACTTGCCAATGTCTACTATAGTAGTTGTGTATAGTCTGCGTCCATGAGTGACTTTTATCTGTAATGTATGTAATGACTACTTTTATAAGCAAATTTGTTTAATGACAACTTTATTGAATGCCATATATATATCTATTTTGTTCAACAATTTTATTTTGTGGAGTCCTTACATTATTCATGTGTTATTTTATAAAAAGAAATGGCGTGGACACCCAAAGACGATGAAAATTTATGTGTTGCTTGGGGGTTAGTCCGCAGCTCACCACCGGTAAATGGTACCGGTGAAGAGTTTTGGGGTGTTGTTTCCGACCGATTCCATGCAATGGAGGGAGTTACTATAGGTAGAGGTCTGTCACACTTAGCCAATAGAATGTCTGAAATTTGGGAGACTACCGAGCATTTTATCGGCATTGTTGAGTTGCTTCGTGAGCGTCGACAAATTTTCGATTGTGAATTGGAACGGAAGCGCGCAGCGTTGAAGATATACAAATACGGCCAACATAAAAACTTCGAATTCGATTCTTGTTTGCCAATCTTAGAACCATACATGCGTTGTGAACAACCTGGTTGTACCGGTGTGATGCAAATCTACACTGGAAGTGGGAATAGGCTTGATGAAAAGTGGATAAGTCTTGTGAAGTGTTCCGTTGAACTATGTACATCAATCGAGTACTTGTTTCCGATACTTCGATCGCCTCCGACGAATGACATGGGGATGATATGTGCTTGATGCCTTCAACATCCTTGTCGCGAAGATTGCTCTTAGGCATGGTTTCACTATAAAGCAAAAGAAGTCGAGACGTGTATGCATTACTCGAATACACCATGTCCTAATCAATGTTTTAGGTTTTGTGATAACGATAACTACTTTGATAATGAGTCGAGTCGGACTCATGATGTTTAATATGACATTTTGTAATAAATTAATAAAACTTGTGTACCTTATTAATATGTAATATTATGTGATGATTGGGATTTTTCTTATGAAACTCGGACAAGTACAACCTTTTCATTAATGTTTCGCCGCACTTAATTATATACTTGTTTGATTGGAATGTGTTCACACAGAATTTGATAATGGAAGGTGGAAGGGGTTTTTGTAAACGACATAGGGTGACTTGTTGTGGACCAAAGTAATGGCCGAACCAACACGTAGGGTGACGAAAAGCGTAGTACGCGATGTTGCTATTGAATTAAAAACTGTATTGGGGCGTGAAATCACTGAGGCTTGTGTTGCAACTCGATTGCAAGGCAAATAGAGCTCTTGTGTGAGAATGAAGCGTTTGTATTTTGCCCCACAACTTACAAACTCATTGCCACCGATGACGTTTGGGAGTCGCTCCAACCTGAAATGTTGTAGTATAAAAAGTACAAAGACAAAGTCATCCCGTATTATGAAATGGCGAGGACAGTTTTCGACATGCACCCGACGATGTTTATTATCAACCATCAATGATGTCATGGATCTTAAAAGTGGCATAGATGTGCCACTATCACATGTTTAATTATTCTGCTACTTTGTCTTTCGACATTATTATGTTTATTTTAAAAGAATTTTTTGGCGATGTTTAAATTTGACATGTTCAATTCAACCATTACAACCATCTTGTATTGTTTTGTATATTACTTTGCTAGGCTATGTATTGTTTATTATTATTACTGTATATTTGGTTTTTTTATTTTTGTTCATATTAGATGGCCAATGTGAAAGGACTAAAGCCAATTGACGGAGAGCGTAATATTTGGTGGTCGAAGACCGTGACGAAAGCGAACGTCACTAATTCAAAAATTATGGTATGTCTAATCCCTTCTTTTTTCGAATCTTATATATATTTTGAATTTTTTTGAATGCATGTAATACCATGACACTAACGAAATTAGGGAGATAACATATTTATATATGTAACCTGTCTTCAACAGAAAATTCCGGCAAGGTTGAACAACAATTTTCATTCTGGGTTGGTTGTCAATATGTGGTCCTGTGATTATGACCATAAGATCGTCTTGTTGTGGGATTCGGGCCATGCATACTACTTCAAACATCTCGGCTGGCACACTTTTATAAAAAACACCAAATTGGCTGCAGGTGATGAAATATTATTTGAAATTCTGGGGTATGTTCATCATCGTTTAGAGATTTCGGTTCAAATCAGGCGTGTGGACCCCCACAGTTCCTGATTGGGTGCTCAAGGGTAAAAAAAAGTTGAGAGATTGTATGCTCGGGCAAGGGCTGAAGGAGTGCTCCTTGATACACCAAGGGAGAAGATTCGTACTCCGGCTAGCCGCCGCCACACTACTTCAAAGATGGTATCACTTGGTATTGGAGCTGGGAAGACAGATGGCGCATCTGGATCGGGGACAAAATCACTGGCGAAGAAACTGAAAATGCGAGTGATCATGCCAAAAGTAATGAAGTTCAGGATCCCTGAGGCAGCAAGACCCAAGACATCAACATCCAAGGCAGCAACACCCAAGGCAACCAAGGAAACACCCAAGGCAAGCAAGGCAACAACCAAGGCAGCAGCAACCAAGGCAACACCCAAGGCTAACAAGGCACGCAAGGTGGCAGCAAGCAAGGTTGATAGGGCTGGGAAAAAAAAGATGAAGATTGGCGATGATGAAGTTGTTTGTACTGGTCAAGAACCATGTTCATGCTTTTACAATTATGGCGTCGGTGGTAATTGGGACTGTGTAGCAGAAATTTTCAGGAACTCAGAATCAATGAATGTCGATGTCGCAGATGAGATTTCAGACTCCACAATCGTAATTGACACTGATTCTGACTCGGAGGTATTCTAGCTACATGTAATCTGCGTAGTATTTTGGTGATGACATTTGTTTTGGGTTAACAAATTTGACAATTTTATCAGACTTGGGAGGATTTTGAAGTTGTGTAAATATTTTGGGTTTTCATGATGACATTTGTTTTGGGTTTCTTTTAGTTATGTAAATAGGTTGATATTTATGAATGGTGGTCGAGTGGACGCGTTTCCGACTTTATATATATATATATATATATATTTGTTTATGGGCTAGTTTATAACTTGTGTATTATTTTATTTAATTTTTTTTTTTTTTTGGTTATTTTTGGTTTGTTTATTAATCGTGCATTAGAGTCATGTGCATACAGATTATTTTAAATATTGTGAGTGATGATTTTTTATACATGTCCTTGTATTTTTTTTTATAATGTCGATGTGTATAGTTGGTAATGCTTATAAAATTGCATCCGACAAATGCTTATAAAATATCATATTTAATTTATCATGCTTACACATGCTTATGTTTATCGAGTTGAAGGTCCTTGTGTTAACTACACACAGGGGTATTAAACATTTCATTTTTTCCACCAGGATTTTTTTTATCCCCATTTTTCTTCTATAACAACCACTACCTTTTTTTTCGTTAATTAAAATTTTAAAATTTTATTAATAAAAAATTTTAATTATATATATATATATTAGGTTTTGTATTACTAGTACAAATCTCAAGTATGTATTATGTTATTGGGTTGGGTTGATAAGACATGTGTTTTGTTCATGGGCTTAGGATTGATGGGCTTAAGATTGATGGGCTAAAAAAATTGGCCCGTGGTCAGTTTAAGTGTTTGCCTAGGTCATTTGAGGTTATCAAACAGTGAAATAGTAGCAAAACCCAGTTTTCAAGTGTTTGTCGGTGTTTGCCCGTCGAGTTATCAAACACTTGCAAATTTTGTTTGCCTCAAAATATATTTGCCTGAAGCCGGCAAATCACCATTTGCTTCAATATTTGCCGGATTGCTGAAAACGACAATTTGCCAGGAAAATTTATCAAACGCACCCTAAGTTTTGATGCTCTGTAATCAGACGGTTTGTAACTAAAGCATTCCATGCTTTACACGGTAAAGGTATATCTGGAAAATCAGATATGTTTTACCACTTTCTAACAGGTATTCATTCAACAAAAACAATCCGTAGTCACAGACGTCATCATCAGACGGATTTGAAATACCAAAGGTTGTTCTTAGTTTGTGCGGCAAATCATCACAAATCTTCAAAGCATTTTTCTGCCATAAAATCTCTGGTCTTGAAGGATTACAATCTGTAAGGATCAAACAGAAAAGTCTACGGACCTGCGAAATGAAATTAATTAAAAAAATGTAAAATTTTTGAAAAAAATAACGAAAAATAGAGAACGAAAGAAATTCTATATTTTCCCATCATTAGTTGCATGTCATTATGGGTTGTTCTTAGTTTGTGCGGCAAATCATCACAAATCTTCAAAGCATTTTTCTGCCATAAAATCTCTGGTCTTGAAGGATTACAATCTGTAAGGATCAAACAGAAAAGTCTACGGACCTGCGAAATGAAATTAATTAAAAAAATGTAAAATTTTTGAAAAAAATAACGAAAAATAGAGAACGAAAGAAATTCTATATTTTCCCATCATTAGTTGCATGTCATTATGGGTTTATCTAAACAATTTGAATAAAAATTGTAGAATGTTCGATGGTAGTTATCTAAACGATAGGGTTCTGATGCTGAAGCACAATTACTATTCTAATATGTGTTGAAAGTTCGATGGTAGTTGTTTTTGCATGCATATGCAGGCACACAACACACACACACCTGTTAATTTTAGGATGTAGGTATGCAGGGGATCAAATTCATTTAAAAAGGGGACACATTGTTCTATTATATGCTGCCCATGGACTATGTAGGTAATATAGTTTTTGCAGATTCTTGCAGGGTTTAGTCTTATAATCAAACAAAGGACCAGCTGTGAATAAACCTACACAGAACCTCTGACCGCCTCTCACACAGTAGAAACTCATTTTTGAAGCAAATTCTGGTTTTTGGGCAGCAGAATCTGCAATCTTGTAAATACTTTGTGCTTATACTTTGGGATCTCTAATGTGTATTTTAACTGAAAGCATGTTGATCAGGATGTATCTGGTTTTTGTCCATGTTATCAATTGTTTTTAGTTATTAAAAACAGATATCGGGGTGTATTTGGGTTCTCTAATGTGTCGATTTTCATTTCAATGAAACATAGCTAATATCCATAATATACGCTATGTATATTCTCGTATATTGAAAGTAGAAGTTTGAATAATGTAAAGTGATAAGTTCGATCATTATCAAAAATCATTTAATAAAAAATCATTGAACACCTATAAATGATAAAAAAAACTTGAAAGTATTACCTCCTAAAATTTCAAAATGAAGGTAAAAGCCTGCGTACCTGACGTCCAGTTTTCATTATGACTGCTTCTTCTGACATTTATCCCATTCATTGTCATCTTCTAGTAAACCGCAAACAATGCATGCTTCTCTGTACGTCTTGTATTCGATGTCATCTACCCGATATAGAGATTCAAAAGAACTTGGCCCTTTAACAACGGTTAACAATAATCTAAGATAAAACCTTTCCCCAGAATTAGGATTTACAAAATACATCCTTCCAATTGAAAACGCTGAAGTAAATCTTGGAGTCCATTCCTTTTTATCCTTATTCCATCTAAAATGTTCTTGGAATTCTTGGTAAGTATAACATTCAGTACCAGGATTATCATGATAGAAATCAAAAAATGTAGTTAAAGATGAATTTTGATTTTCAGTTTTTTTTTATATATCTTCAGGAGTATCGTTCGGATTGAACACGCATAGATGCATTCCTTTTAGATGAAGCGCAAGTCTAGTGACACTTGGTAATTCTCCATGTATTCGAAATCCATACAATCTCCACGCTGCTTCAACAGGACCAACATATTTAGCATCAAGATACTGCTGAATTTCATCGCTTTCTGCACCAACAACCATTGTAGTTCTATCATGGCCTTTGTAAATATACTTGTGGATGTATTTGACTGCCATCACCGATGCACAAATCTCAACATTAATGTGGCAATCAAACCTTTCTGATAAGTGAGGGCTGTATGGAACAACATCTCTGTTATCTACCAGCAAGTGGCCTCTAACTTTATATCTTTTACCAGTTTTCCTTCGCCTGTAGATTGGATATCTGTCTACATCTATCCTGGTATTAGTAACATTTTCTCTCAGATAATGCGACTTGCAAACTCTATTGACCATACACGACGATTCCATGTTGCGGTTTCCACATGGACCATGAACCATGCATTTCTTGATAGTCTGGAACAAAACTGGATGTTTTATAGGATCGAAACTCGGCATTAACAAATTTGTCCACTTGATCTGTTGTACGGATTTTGTCTTCACGGTGAAGGAAAAGCAATGCATGCATATGCGAAAGCCATCGCTTTTGAAATTCTATTGTATACACCTTTGCTACAACTCTGCCAAATATTTCTTTGTTTTCAATCTCATCCATTATGGCATTTCGTTTTAGCTCAAACACACGTGCAACTAATTCAGGACGATCTAATGCATTTTGACCTGGTTTAAGCTCATTTTGAATTTCAGGCCATTTTGGATTTGCAGTTACGGTTATGAAAATATCTGGATGTTTGTTGTATCGTGTAATTGCCATAGAATCTTGGTATATCTCGTACATATGCCTAGGACTGCCCAAATGTGTGGAAGGAAGAATAAATCGTTTCCCAAGGTCTTTTGGGTTATCACCGTTGTTAACAATATCTGTCAATCCACTATATACATCGCAACGAAGATCATCTTGGTGCGTCCTTATGTAATACAACCGATTTTGTTCATAGGACGCCCATGCATCTACGATAAATTGTTGAAATAAAGGACCAGCTCGGAATAAAACAGAATATTCGGTAGTTCTCTCAAATAATCGATAACAGAAATACTCAAGTTGAGTCAATCTATTTCTTTTAATATTGCCTGTAAAGTATTCTTCCTTGTTGACATCCCAATGCTTCATATCTGTAGACCAACCAAGATCACCAGTTGGAAATAATAAGACATAGTGTGACGGCAAATATAGTGGACTACACTCGCTTATTCTTTCTAAATTATTATTCCTGAGATGCAATATTATATCTCACTTAGATGTCTTAACGGTTTCATCTCCAGGAATAATAACAGCAATATCTTCTGACGTTGGGAGATTATAACGCTTAGGATCAGTTGTAGACGTGTAAACTAACCTTATAGGAATATCTTGTTCCCCATTATTATTAGCTACTTTCAGAACGTCGTATGCACCTTTGAATATCTTGCACAACTCATTTGATTGTAAGAGAGTTTCTTGTATTATTTTAAGAACAGCTGGATCTAAGTGTAGGTTGCGTTTTTTCCGGGAATCAAATGCAACCTGAGGATCTAAATATACAGCTGAGAATAACTTGGAGATTTATCACTCTGGCAACAACGAAGCTATTCTATGGCACAACTCACCATGAATTGTAAAAGAAGTTGGTCCTTGACCCTTGAGAATACGGTTGTCCATCGAAACCCCCAAACTGGAAAATGCATTAGCAGCATTATAAGATCTAATATTTTTCCTGAAAGATCTTGACAATGCATCTGAACCTTCGTACAATGATTGAATAGCAGAAGGCAATGGTATAAGCAGTGGCAACTTTATCTTTCCTTGTAGACAACACATACCAAATAATGCATTGTTTTTCCTGGACTTGGATAATTGTTCATCTAACCAATGGTAGGCCGAACATGATTTACACATGACATCCATTTTACCAAGATAGTGTCTTTCTTTGGGAATTTCTACTATTTGTTCGAATGGTATCTCAATCTCATCTTCGAAAATAGTATCGTAATGAGAATCAAGTACAGGACGTACATCAGTAGTAGTGTCATATACATTGCATGTGGTTGTAGAACTCTCTCTAAAAAAATATATGGAAAAAACATTGTAGTGTCATTATAGTCATTTTATTATCTAAGCTTCAAATTAAAAATCTAATTGCAACTTCTAAAAATTTATATTAGTAAATAAGAAATATAGTTAACTATGTATAAACAACTTACTTGATAGGGCATCGTTTTATAACACTGTATTCACGGGAAGAATCTCTAGTTGACGATGAACCATAGAAATATGTAATAACCTCAACAATAGGTTGTTTTCCTTTGGTTTGTTCTAATAACTGATCTCCAGCTTGTGATAGTCCATCCACTACGTCTTCCACAGCTTGTGATACTCCATCCACTATTCCATCCATTGAATAAAGAAAACAATTTTCTTTTTCTTTTTCTTTTTTCTTTTTCCTTCGAAGACGTTAGCCTATTGTGTGAGTCTTGTCCAATAGAGTGCTACATATAATGAAACATTTGTAATTTTTTTTTTAAATAAAAGTTTATATGTATTACTATCAAAATACAATTATACATACTTTGCATTCCCTTCTTTATTCGGCGTTGTGTTTGGTTTTTTGGAATTCCCAACAAAACGTTCTCTCTCGCTTCTTTTTCGTTGACTGATTTGTTGCCTGCTTAGCCCTTCAAGGTTTTCTTCTTGCATGCATTGCCTTTAGTAAAACAATACTATATTTTAAAACTTTTTTAAACAGTAATAAAATATTCAGTGTTTAAAAAATAAATACTTACTCTGTTTCAATTATATCTGGCAATGTGCCATCATTATTGTTAGAAACTGTTAGAGGAACATTTTCTTTGCCGCATTGCGTTACATTAGATAATGAAATCCTAAATTTGTTAAAAAAAATAAAAATTCAGACCACATTGATATAACCATTTTGAATAAATAATCACAGTAACAGAATATATACTTACTCTTCTTGATTTGTTGCTCGCAATATGGTAGGATTGGTTGGAGGGATATCCTTGTTGACGCGTTGTCTTTTATTGGATAATAAAATCCTATATGTTTGAATAGTAAGGAAGAATTATACTTTACAAATATAACTAAAAGTAATTAAATAAAAAATTAACTGACTGTTGTTCCGATCGTTCATAACAGTAATAAAATACTCAGTGTTTTAAAAATAAATACTTACTCTGTTTTAATTATCTCTGGCAATGTGCCATCATTACTGTTAGAAACTGTTGGGAGAACATCCTCTTTGCCACATTGCGTTATGTTGGATAACGGAATTCTAAATATTTTAAGAAAAAAAAAATTCAAACTCCACACTCTACTGATATAGCACTTTGAATAAATAAACACGTAGTCTTAACAGAATATATACTTACTAAACTTGAGGAACATCCTTGTTGATCGTTCATAACAGTAACGTTCAAAATACTCAGTGCTTAAAAAATAAATACTTACTCTGTTTCAATTATCTCTGGCAATGTGCCATCATTATTGTTAGAAACTGTTGGGAGAACATCCTCTTTGCCACATTGCGTTATATTGGATAACGGAATCCTAAATATTTTAAGAAAAAAAAATTCAGACTCCACACTCTACTGATATAACACTTTGAATAAATAAAGACGTAGTCTTAACAGAATATATACTTACTCTACTTGAGGAACATCCTTGTTGACGCATTATCTTTTATTGGATAATAAAATCCTATATGTTTGAATAGTAAAGAAGAATTATATTCTACAAATATGAACCTATCGATTCTATCAATATAAATAGTGTAAGTTTTAAATAAAAAATTAACTCACTTTTGTCCTGATCGTTCATTTTCTCTTTGTTTGCGTTGTGCTATTTGGTAATTGGACAATAACACGATGTTATTTCCTGCACTGGTTTCTCGTGATACACTTTTGGTTGGTGTTTCGTTGTTGCTGGAATTTAATAAACCCCTACATTATTGATATTGGTATATGAGTTGATATCATTATTGATAAGTTAATTCATTCAAAAATGTAGAAATTACTCACTTTTGTTTAGCACGTTCTTTTTCTCTTCGTCTGCGTTGTGCTATCTGAGCCTTAGACAATGACGCGATGTTATCTTCTGCAATGGTTTCTCTAGAGAAAAAAAAATAGTTATATCACATTACGCAATAATTAATATTATATATCATAGTATACATAATTATACACTTATTGTTCTACTGTTATGCGTACTCCTGAACATCCATTGTTAAAAGAATTTTCTTTTCCGGTATTCATTCCTAAAATGAAAACCAAGAATTGTTGTACGTAAATTACTTAAATCAATAGAGGATTTATTGATAGGAATAATCCATAAAATAATCACCAGATTGTAGCTGATATGAAAATCCAATTAATTACTAAAAGAAAAACACCAAAGGTTGGCCATAGCTAGGATGCGTTGGTAGAGGGTAAGGGTTCCCTGTTGCATGATTGTGGTATAGTCCATTGGTAATATGCTATGCCGAATGTAGGTACAGGAATATCAATCAAATATAAGAGAGAAATAATCTAAAAAGAGAGTTACACTAAATAAAAAAATGATGAATATAAAAAATTATATTTACCTCAATTAGAAGAAACCCCAATTAGCTGTTGAATTGATAGAAATAGTTGTTGAACAAACCCCAATTCGAGTTGTGAGGTTGATGAAGAGAAGAGAGGAGAAAAATAGTTTTAGAATTTAATTAACAATTATTTGAGATAAACAAAATTACTTTAGTAGAGCAGATTAAAAATTAAACAACGACAATTACAGAAGTGACACCTTACAATAGGGGACCATTTGTGAAAGATTTTGAACTTTACATTGTTGACAATGATTGTATGGGACTACATCTTTGGTTAGTCAACAAGGAACCATTTGTGAAAGATACCTTAAAACAGGGGACCATTTGTGAAAGATTTTGAACTTTACATTGTTGACAATGATTGTATGGGACTACATCTTTGGTTAGTCAACAGGGAACCATCTGTGAAAGATACCTTAAAACAGGGGACCATTTGTGAAAGATTTTGAACTTTACATTGTTGACAATGATTGTATAGGACTACATATTTGGTTAGTCAACAGGGAACCATTTGTGAAAGATTTTACCCCCACGCGAAGCACAATAGACCTCCTAAAGTCGGTCGATTATAATAAACTGAAATGGTTCCATAAGACCATAAAGTGGAAGCTAGACAAAAGCGAAGTTATAGTAACAAACGAAGTTATAAAAATTCAGGCATAGACCATAGATGGCATATGCAGGTCTCGAACCTGTCACCTTCACGCTATTAGCACGACACTCTACCAACTGAGCTAATAGGCCTTTGTCCCTTTAGTAATATCATAACATGAATAAGTTCAAATTTATTGTTCATGAAAGTGAGTTTGTATGAAGGATATGTCAAATATAGTCAGAAAATGATGTTTCTCATCGAGTCATCGGTTGTCCCATGTCAATACTAAAGTAAATAAAGAAGAATCAGCTAACAGAAGAACTATCATAGTTTAATTTGGCTGGAGTGACAACATAAGGTCAGGAAAATTACAAAGTCTTCTATAGAATTCTAGTTACAACTACTTCGCTCTCATTCTTCATGCAAAGCAAGAATTTGTTGAATTCCATGCATAAAAAGTGAATCACTATCATACAGGTCAGGAAAGACAATAGGAATTCTTTTCCACGTGACTAATTTGCTAAACATTCCACTACGTCTTCCCCAAAAGCAAACATTGTCGAAGCCTAAACACAATTACTGGAAATATTGCTTCAAGACAAAGCAATGGCTAGATTGAATTCTATGATGTATTTAGAGATTGCAAGTTTTTTTCTTTGTTATTTTATATCTAATCATACCAGTAAGAGGAGAAAATATGTAATCTTAAAACTAATAATTCAGTTCTATTTAATTTGGATGTGCTGAAATTTAAAGACAGTTTTGGCCTGGAGAGAACACTGGCTGTGTAGGTTGGCCATAGCCAGGATGCGTTGGTAGAGGGTAAGGGTTCCATGTTTGCTATGTTACATGTAGGTGATCCCTAATGCTACACTGATTAATGCTATATGTAGGTGATAAACAAATTAATTTTTCTGGAAATTCTGTGGTGGGGTGTGTGTGCAAGATGATTGCAATTTGATAACGCAGAAGATAGTGATGTAAGTACCTGATTAGAGAGAGTGAAACACAGAACGTAGCAGCACCTCTTCCTAAAATCAAAAACCTCTTGTTAGTTAAGAAAGACTAAAGAAATTAATAACAATTTATAAATATTATAATTTATAAATTTGGGAATAGAAGCAGTAATCAAAATTACGCAATTGGATAAATTTGGGAATAGCAGCAGTAATCAAAATAAATTTTAAAAAATTGAGAAGAGGAGAAGAGAAGAGAATGAGGTTAGAGTTTATGGTATTCCATCAAAATTATGCAATTGGATAAACTTGGGAATAGCAGCAGTAATCAAAATAAATTTTAAAAATTTGAGAAGAGAAGAGAAGAGAATGAGGTTAGAAGAGAAGAGAAGAGAATGAGGTTAGAGTTTATGGTATTCCAACTTACAGTAGAAAGATGGGGACGGCCGGAAGGGGAAGAAGATTGAGAAAGACAGAAGTTAGGGAAGAGAAAGATGGGGACCGGGAAGAAGATTGTGGTTTTAATCCTAGTCATACTAAATATTAATCCTAGTCATACTAAATATTAGTCCTAGTCAATTTATGCACCTTTTGCTGGTTATAATTTAGACTAGTAATACCCATGGTGCTGCCACGATTGTTAATTAATTGTATATTGTATAGTAAATTTTAATTTAGCTAAGTAGATTTTGTTTGTTCAATTAATAGTTGATGATCATACTTGATAATTTTTATAAAATTAAATTTAGATAATAGTTTTATTTTGTTATTTATTATTATCTTGTAAAAACATTAATTTATTAGTTAAATTATGAAGACATATAGATGTAAACATAGTTGCTAGAACATCAAAAGAATCAAACTATATTGGTGATTTGTGACTGATTTTGACTTATTCTACGAATAATTTTAAAAGTGTTGGAAGGGTCATTATTGGTGCAAAGTTGTAAGCTACCAAGTAATAAAAGTGCAATAAAAGAACAAAATAAACCATATGATATTAACTTCAATAAAAAAATTTAGCTCAACGATATATCTCAAACAAATCTTCTTCATCATCATCTGTATGTTTAAATGTTGACGATATTACTTTCATTTCCCCTTCTAACTGCGTCCACAAACACGTCTGCATACAATACACCTACATTATGCTTAGTAAGTAATTACTATATAGCATTTTACTTAGTAAGTAATTACTATATAACTATCTTGTTAGTAAAGTAAATTACTATATATTCTTAAATTTAGGGTCCTTTTGTTTGGAATGTCTTAGGCCTATATAATTACAGCTTTAGTACATTGTCAGGTAACAGTCCTACCCATGGGGACATACCCCCATTTACAATTTCAGAGAGTAACACCCAAATTTTCCCTTGCAGCCTCATAAAACAATCATACATACAACTGTGAAAAACAACACTAAAAATCGCTTATAAAGAACTACCCAAGTCAACTGCAAAAAAAACTACACTACTGACTGTGGTACTACTGTTTTGCTCTCCCAAAACAGTTTCGTTGAAGATTAAAAAATTGTTGCACTTTGTTTTGCTGATGCACCATGTTTGGAGCTTCTACACCATTGCTAGACCACCATACACTAGTAGAAAAACATATATAGATAGCGCTCAAAAAATGCTATTAAAAGTATTCCATAACATTTAAAAAACGCTATTGATGCCACTGCTATCCTTTTTTTTAATAGCGTTTTCAGTAAGCGCTATTGATTTTTAGCATTTGTAACGACGCTATGCTTTTGAGGATAGCATTTCTTGTAAAATGCAGTAGTATTTAATAGCATTCATAGATAACATTTTATAAAACGCTATTAATCAATAGCATATTCTAGATGCTATTAGTAAGTATTTATAGCATTCACAAGTGCTATCTTTTTCTACTGTGCAAATAAACTGCAATTGAGAAATCCAATTTGGTTTGGCTTGTAATTGAATTTCATTGTACATGCAAATTCCACATTCCATTATTATTTTGCAATTGAGAAATCCAATTTGGTTTGGATTGTAATTGAATTTCACCTGTTTTTGGGTAAATTTTAATGCATTGATTGATTGATACCATTTCATTACAAAATGCAAACATCAACTTTACATTCTAGTGCTTGTTTAGTAGAAATACATTTTTACAAATTCAAGAAGATAAAAATGTCATTGTTCCACTGGTATCTCTTGTATAGCTTTTGTGAAGAATTTGTAGCAATATCTTGTCTTGAAGGACACTGAGATTGTTTCGTCAATCCATGTAAAACCTTAGCAACCTCAATCTCAATTTCATCTTGAACTAAAGCTGGCCTATTTGCAATCTTTGGTGGTCTGTTTTTTCTGTCTTATTGGTCTCTGCAAAAAACAAATATCATTCATCAATCCCAAAATCTATCAAAAAGAAAAGGAGAGGAATTATTGAGAAACAATCAAACAAACTATTTTTACCAGATCTGTGATAGATAGATGAAGACTCAGATTCTTCTTCCCCGACGAAATCCCTACAAAAAATTTCAAAACTTCAACTCGATCTTCATCAAATAAGCGAGGGTTATCAGATCTGTTTTAATGAGAGAGAGAGAGAGAGAGAGAGAGAGAGAGAGAGAGAGAGAGAGAGAGAGAGAGAGAGAGAGAGAGAGAGTACCTTTAAGAAGATGAATTGATTTTCCTTTCGTTGTGGAGAAAATACCTAACAAAGAGATTGAGATGTGGAATTTATAAACAACAATTAGTGACAAAGGCATTTTGGTACTTACCAGAGAGAGAGAGAGAAAGAGAGTTGAAAACCTAATTGAAGAAAGGGGGAGAGAATGTTTTTATAAAAATATAAAAAGCATTAGAGGGAAATCTGAAAACCTAGGCGGTTCTTTTAAATTTTGATTGAAATTTTCGTTTCATGGTTTTGACTTTTCAGTTTTCACTCCTGTTGTATACTTCTCTTTTCTTTTTCTTTTTTTTCTTTTTTTTTTCTAGTTCCTAAATCCTACTCAATAAAATTTTACTTTTTCTTCTCTTACTTCTAGAAATTTGACATTTTTTTCCAATTTCCTTAATATATACCATCTGAATTTTTGGAATATTCACTTTATGACAAAAAAATAAATACCACATGTGAGCTAAATAAAAAATAACGAGTTAAATTAAATTTGAAAAAATTGTAATAATCTAAATATTTTATTTTTTATACGAAGATATCTCACTATTTTTATTATTAAATATAATGTTAGACTTAACATCAAAAACTCTGTTAACAATTAGCTGCTAAAGTGTTTTGAAAAACCATTAGTTAGTATGCAAGACAAGCTCTAAGGTCAATTGACTTGATATGATCAATTTAAATGTGTTATATAATGTCTATATACGAGACAATTGCTAAGGTCTATTGACTCAATATGGCTCGGACATGATGCATTATTAAATCGTGGTACTCAAACTCGGGCTTCACATGTTTTTAGTTGGCTTATTGACATTTGTTTATTTAAATAAAATTTATAATTTTTTTGGAAATTTTAAACTTACACAAACTAAGCTTGAAACTTTCCTCATCATTTTCAATTATAACCATCGATACTCATTTGACCAAGTCAAGGAGTAGTTCATATATTCCTACTTCAATCTGTATTAAAATGCTGATAAAATTTTTATGTGAAAAATATTATAATAGAAAGTTTCCATTTTGAGTTTGGTTTTGCATCGTTTGTGTCTTTTCGATAGTTTAGATCAACTGGTGTGTATATATATATCCGATATAGTTTTCATAATTTTTGAACTCCTTATTTGTTTGAATTTTGGAGAATTTCCCAAGAAATTATTTGAAAATTTTGATATGTTGGTTAGTAGATATAAATCCATATATTTATATAGTGATAATTTTGTTACTGATCACACTTCCTCCAAAATAATAAATTATAAAACTCAAGAAAAATTAATCAATAGTTAATTCGCAAATAGAACTGTACTGAATGAAAAATAAAATTATTGCAGTACCTGGGTACTGAAATTCAAAAACCCTTAAAAGACATCCTAAAAATTGAAAACTTGAATAATGATAAATTTAAAAGTACTACTTTGAAACTTTCATCCATAGCCTCTTCTTATGAAGCCATTAGTTTAATTAATATAAGCGGCACCTACACCACTAACCTGAAGCATTACATAGTGACTATTTGATCTTGTTGAAGGCCTCTTTTACTATCCAAAGTAAAAGAACATTGTGAAATCAAGGTGTGTTGATACACCTTTCACAAATGGGTACATTCAACATCAATAGGCAGTACTTTTCTTAACAATTAAGAGTTCAATAGCTAGCCTCATGTTAATAGAAAAAATTAAATAGTATGAGGGAGATGAAGAGTTTCTCGAATGAACACATTGATGGTTATACTATTTCTATCCTTCTTCTCATAATTTCGTTCTTCCATTGATGTCAAAAATGTTTATTTTGTTGATTCATGTGACTGTGACAGCTGGGTGATGTGGTTAATATGGGGCTATTAAATGTGAAATCAAGATGTGAGAGGGTACATTCAGCACATCTTTCACAAATGGTCAATAGTTGCGTGATGTGGTACTATAGTGCTGAATGTGAAATTAAGGTGTGTTGATACACCATTTCCCAAATGGGAACATTCTTTTAGTTTTATTTTTGGGACTGACTCACAAAAAATTTAGTTCAACATATAGTCTAGGAGATAGGTCAAATTCTTTAATATTTTGAGGGTAAATGAAGTTGAGTGATGTGGTTAGCTTCTCTTGAATGAGACAGTCACTCTTATAGGTTTACCATGCAAGGATATTGTTTTGGTTGGTAACTACAAATCTAAGAGAATCTCTGAATCTCTGTGTCCGTAAGCGTGTTAGGAAAACTGGCAACATTTATAAACCTTCATTAGCATACTAAAATCTTTAAAAGTTGAAACCAAGATGGCTTGGCTTATGGAGAAATTGTAAAGCTAAATCAACATAGTCGAAGATTTAACAGGAATATAAAACTTGACCAAATTGCAAAACTCTGGGAACATTTATAAACCTTCATTAGCATAATAAAATCTTCAAAAGTGGAAACCAACATGGCTTGGCTTATGGAGAAATTCTAAAGTTAAATCAACATAGTCTAAGATTTAATGGGATAAAATAAACTTGACTAAATTCAAAATCTAAATACTTTTAACACCGAAATAAGATGCCCCCCCCCCCCCTTCTCAAAAAAACAAAAACCTTGCTCTGCCACTGGGTGAAGTACATTATGTCCACAATCTGTTACAGATGGTATCTACAGTCTGCTTGCAACAATCGCATCTTAAGTTTGTCATGGTTGTGGTACTTAATGTTTATTTTCTAATACATAATTCCAAAGTTCTTTCTTTAAGGGCGGATATCGACAAATGGAACCAAGGACAAATTACTGACATTTGTATAGCATATGACAGATGCAAGAGCGAGGGTACACCTCAATCAGGGTTCCTCCACCAATAATCCCCCCTCCAATAGTTGCTTGTAGGATCAGAAAAAACCAACAAATAATTTCTCTACTTCTTCTCATAATTTCATAATTGTGTTGATTCATATGACTGTTGCATGAACACTTTCAGCTAAATAAAAAGTCCAGATTTGTTGATATTTTGAGTATCAATACTTATTGATAAATCCATGTTGAGCAGTGTCTTTTTCAAAGAATTTTGTACTAAATGTATAAGAATAGTGCGCTTCTGATTCCTAATTATGTATTATCAGACCTAATTTGGTATGATGTATACATTTGGTTGATTTTAATAGGAGGTATAGACTGTAGCTATAGATTTATTGGTAATTTAAATTCAATGATAATTAATTGTCTTTTAAAGATTTTATTAGTTCCTGGTTCCACTATTTTCTCCTTGGTTATTGACAATAACCAATCCATCAAGTCAGAATAAATTCAGTAAATTACACCAAAGGTTTTTACAGTACTTATATTAGCTCAAATTCCATTAGCTAAAGATTTCAAAAGAAAAAATTTCAGAAAAATACACCATCTGTTTTTAGAGATCATAGCAATTTTTTTTCCATAGCCGTATGTCATTTTGTATCTAAATTAGCCACCCGAGTGCATATACAAATGGACTGCATATACAAATGGACTTTAAAAATGCAGTCGGGTGGTACAAACAAATTAGAAGAAAACTGATATGCAACTCATTCAAATATCAAACATTCAAAAATATTTTGTCACCGGGTATACATAGATGGGCTTCTCATACTAATAGGTGACAGGTTTAAAAATTGGTTTAAAATTGAGAAATTCAGAAATGTTAGAATGTAAATAGATGAAATTGTTGGGTCAAATATTAGCACTTTGGTCTGATTGTAACCATTTTTGCAAGGAAGACATTGGAGCCAAGTTAATGAAATCCCTGTGTCAAGTATTGCATATGTTTTAACTGTTGGTGTACCTATATAGAATTCCATGATATACTCGCCATCTGCTGGCAATGGTACAGTTTCAATAGAGTTAGGTGAAGCTTTATTAGATGACGTCGCTTGGAGAATTGAGATATAATTCACAAACTGTCTGATTTCAAGTTTATATAGTTGAACTACAACATAATACAAAAGCCAAACCATGGAATCTACAGTAAAATCACTCAATCTCTCAAATTCCTAATAGTGTTCTCTATTAGGTTAATTAGCAAAAAATAAAATGTAAAACAAAGTTCAAAACAACTTGATTGGGTACTTACCGTTGAAGAAGAAGACGTTCTCAAATTGGTTGATAGTGATCGATTGGTGAAGAAGATTGGGGTTTTAAATCACAAAAAGGATAGAAAGAAGACCGGGGAAGAGAAAGATGGGGATGGAGACAGGGAAGAAGATTGGGGTTTTAAGAGACAGTAATTTAATCCTAGTCATACTAATTATTAATCCTAGTCACACTAAATATTAATCCTAGTCATACTAAATATTAGTCCTAGTTATGTACCCTTTGTTGATTATAATTTAGATGTGCAATGGATATATAGCAGTGCATTTTTTTAGTAATGAATACATATTGTTCGGCTTTCAAGAAAAATAATTTTTTTTTTTTGGAATTTGTCAATGATTTGTAACACTTATTACCGTTGCAATCGAGTTTATTTAACGTAAGTCTCCAATTAAAAGCAACTGTTACAATTACATTAGTAACAGATATAGATGTTACTTTAATATCGATGCCTAACGTTTATAAATGTTACTAAGTTCTCTGATTACTAACGATTATAAGCGGTACTAACAGACCATGGCTCACGCTTATTGTAAAACCCCTATTTTATTGTCAAGCAAATTTTAATTTGAATTTATCAATAATTGAGTATAAGTCCCTGGGTCAAGAGTTTATTAATAATTAATATATATTTGAGGGACTATAGTTTAATAACCAAAACTTAGAGAAACAACCGACGAACAGATCTTGTTTGCTTGAAATTCGGAATCACGGCCATAGTGTGATCACGATCACAAATCAATCAGGTTCGTTGGATGAACCATCTTAGGTTACCTAATGATCAGAAGTTGGTTAAAAAAAAAAAAAAAAAAAAAAAAAAAAGAAGAAGAAAAAGAAAGAGAGAGTGGGCGGCGCTGCGACCAGAGTGATCAAAGTTGAAGGAGAAGAAGTGCAGTAGCTGGAATTCGGAGTTTAGAAGAGTGAAGAAGAAGAAGAATATTTGTGGTGTCGGGTTTTTTCTGCGAGTTGCAGATCAGTCACCAGTGAAGAGGAAGGAGAAGTTGCAGAGTGAGAGAGGAAGAAGACGAACAACAGTAGTACTAACAGGTGAGTGGACTTGGGTATATTTACTCTAAGCTATATTTTTATGAAATTCTTATTTTTAAATATTCAGAAGTTTTGATTCTCTGTTTGATGTCTACTTGATATGAAAATGATTTTTTTGGAGTATGGCTTACATGATATTAGAAGAAATTTACTGTTGATCAACTTGGGTAGAAAAAGATACGATAGATTGATATATGAAACAATGGTATAGTCGACCGACGTTAGGAGGTCCTTTAAGAGTCGAGTGGGACTGAAACTCATGTCTGTCCCTGACTTGTTTTGATTTATTTTTGTCTGTCTGACTTATTTTCAATTTTTAAAATTCTTCTCTGTTTTTTTATTTTCTGTGTCCGTCTTTTCTGTTTTTATGAAATCCCTTTTTTTTTTTCTCTTCCTCTCTTCCCCTAACGTCGGTCTCCACCGTATCACGGTTCTATATTAAATTCTTGGTTCAATTTGTATATATGGACAAAGAGACTCTTGATGGATAAAACATTTTTTTTTTGAAAGTTATGCTACTGTACACATCAGATCTGTCGCATTGTCGGTGTTCGTTTCTGGGTTGATTTCGTTAATTTTTCTTTTTGTTAGTATTATTAATAGTAAGATATATATTTTAATAGGTGATTGATAGAAATTTTGAAGTACACTACATAAAGTATATTATGTGTCGGGTTACCGAGTTTTATTTGAACTTGATGGTATACAGCATATGTGTATTAACTGTGATCAATATCTGTTAATATTTGATTTCCAAATATAATTGGAACCGTAACAGTTTGGAATTATAAGACAGTATATATGTTCAGTAAATGTCCTACAACATCGGCATGATTTAACTTGTTATTTCGAGTTATGCAATAAATTGGTATATTTAATATGCAAGAAAATTAAAATGTATTGATATTGAACGTGGTTGCTGAGTTTTTATGGAATGCCTTGGAATGGCTTATACCATAGACGGTATATTTAATTTGGATAATTGGAAAGAAATAGGGAATGGACTTGGAAGGTGATTGTGTGACAAGTGTTGTGTGATTGCTTGATTAATCTAGTTGTTTTAGTAGTCGCCCAAGTATTAGTACATTTGCCGCACCTGTGGAATTAGGATTAAAGAAATTTGGTATCACCCTAGATGGTTTAGCCTGCGGGTTGACTCTTGGATTATATTTTGGTATTTCCTAGACGGCTTAGCCTGCGGAACTGACCCTTCAGACCTTCATAGCCTTCGGGGTTGGTCTGGGCGCCACATTAGAAAGCTCAAGGGAGCTATTAGAGATCATGAGTTAGGCATACGTCGAGGCTAGCCAAAGCTTGCAGGTGAGCACCCACTTGGGTTTTGGTTTCCGCGTAAAGGCTCTTAACCATGGTCAAGGCACACTGGTGCAGTGTGGGTATGGCAAATGTGTGGAGTGCATCCTGTGGGAGGTGTACTAGTGATTGGGCAAAGGTGGTGATTTTATGATTGTTAAACCCGAGCACCGGCTAGAGGCCAAGACGTGGTTTAGTGACTTTAGATTCGTTGTTCGGTAGTGTGCTAAGGATTATGATATTGTAGTGTTTGGTGTTAAATAATGATATGGGTAAATTTTCTATACTTTGATTATGAATCAGAGGTAACTATGATTATGTGGAAGAACTGTGATGTTTTATTTATTATGGGTATTAATAGTCATAATTGAACTTGTCATTTTGGTAGATTATAAATTATGAAGAGTTGGAATGAATCATTATTAATGGTTTGAATGAACGGAATGTATTTTCGGGTTGATACAAAATATTAGATAACACGTAACGGGTAGGTGATTTGCTTTATTTTTATTATATTTGTGTATTATGTATTAACTTCATTTTGCAAGTGGATAGGTCAACTAATTTATTTTGTGCAGGTGGATAGACCTATCCTTAAAGACAGTTGTTGCTTAAGTAATGTATTTGTATTATCGATCAATTAACATCGTAAATAGATAAATTAGAAGTGAATAATAGAATTAAGCATGTGATTATATAATGGAGAAAGAGTTTATATATAATGGAATTGATATGGTTTTTGGCGTATGCTTATTATCTTAGCATGGAAGAATTGTTCTTAAAGGTTAATTATGTTGTTAATCATATGTTGGAACTTTATATCTATTATGTATTTTGTGGGAATAGATTTTCCCGTTGTTTACTCATACCAACTTTTATGCTGACCCATGTTGCTTTGTTTTGCACGTGGGTGTGTTTCATTTGGAATTCCATTTGGAATGCAGGCAGGAGAAGTTAAAGCTATGGAGCTATGACAGACCGCTTGTTGGGACCAGTAGAGATCTTTAGATGTTTCATTCATGTATTTTGTTGGCGTAAGTTATGTTGTATAATAGAATGTAATCAGGTGTACTTTTATCGTTTAGATTTTTCTTCACTGTATTTTATTTAAGATTTTTGTTGGATCTGGTTTTGAGTTAGAAATTGTTGCGGCTTGGGTTTATTTTATTTTTTTTAAATTCGGGTCGTGACACTTATAAACGTTACAAAATATTTGGAACACCCAAATAGTCACGTTTTATGTGCGTTAGGAAAAATTACAGTAACATGTATAAACGTTACTAGTGTCCACTTTTGGTGTAGTGAATGGAAGAAAGAATCCTACATATACTGTTACAAAGGGCTGCCAATCTTCACAATTTGGGGAAGAGACCGAAGTACACAGATCTAAACTTTCATTTATCTAAAATGTTTGAATACATGCACAATTTTCTTGCTCTCATTACCTTGCCTCATCTTCTAGATATGAAGTTCAGATTACTGTTTCGATATGATAAAACTCAACTATAAATGGGCTTAGATATTGTAAAATACAACTTATTCTCTATTGTATGTATATAAAAAGACATATAAATACTGAAAGCTTTACTTTTGGATTTGAATCAAAAAATCTGTCGTAGGTTTATATTTCCAAGCATTAATTGGTTGGTGCCTTAAGGACTACTAAACATGTTGGAATCTGGTAATCAAAATTACATAGACAAAAACCAAACATAGGACAAAGCAACATACAACAACCACACAGGAGTGATAGAGGATAAAATGTACCCTACTAATCAAAAGATAGATTTGTATTGATTTTTCTTCTTGTGCCTGTAAATATTGGTTATCAATGTAGACAAGTAACAAGTAAGGGTCGTACCCACCTCAAAGGGAGAATTTTTAGCTCAAACACAATAGAAAACAAAAATTAAAGAACACCACATGAACCAACTAATAAGATTGAAATTGATTCTACTTCGTACAGGCAATAAATAAATAAACTAATACTTAGGGTTTGTTTGATTCGAATCCGGGAAATTGATTTTTGGGGAAATTTCAATTTCCCATGTTTGATTAAATGGAAAATAAGCGGTAAATATTTGAAACGAAATGATAAGTTAAATATTGGGACAAATTGGAGCTCAATTTTGTTGAGCTCTCACTACAAACATATTTAAATGATTTTCCAAAAAAATTCATGATCAATGTAGCATTATAATTATTTTATCAAAATTTTATTTCCCGAATATTTGCACGTGGTAAATCTATTTTCCGGTAAACTCATTTCCCGCGCGAATCAAACAAACCCTAAAACTAACTTAAGAAGATGAATAGTGATGTAGAGAAGATCTTTTGATGAATAGGGGGAAGAGTTGGTATCCACAAACTAAACAATGCAAACATACATGTCATTCATTCATGCTCAATCTATAACAATCAATTAGTCACCTCTCAACTATTCCAATTAATCATTAATGCCTATAATAATCAAGTAGTCACTTCTCAACTATTCCACTCAATTGAAACGGGATTCTCTTATACATGCTATTGAATATGTTTCATTAATTAAACCGTTATCTCTCAGCTATTCAATTTAATTAACTCAACATAGTAATTCATAATTAAACCGTCACCTCTCAGTTATTCAAGTTAATTACAAAAGGGGTCCAATAAAAGAGATCGATTCTAGAAATATGATAGTCACCTCTCAGCTATTCCATCACATATTTCTAATCAATCTAATACAACCATTATAGCTAGGTCTATACTCTAACAATAGTATTTTATAAACATGGATATCAATAACATATAAATAATCATGCTTACTCCATGTCGCGAAATAGATAAACAAGCATTAAGTACTTTGAATCACAATGAACATTAAGAACAAACATGGTGCTTTTGCATTATCTAGAGTGCTTCAACCATTCCCTCTAAAGGGAATTTAGCTACTCATACTTGATAATGACACCATGGAATAAGTAAATAAATAACACAACATCATAAAGAAAAAGAGAATGAATTAATATTGAGAATAAGAAGATTGAGTTCAATACAAGAGAAGAACTATTATTATGAACTAGCCTAAACCCTAGCTACTACTTCTCTTTATATACAGAATACAAAGCATATTACTTGCTCACAAAGTCTACCAAGTTAAGTCAAATTCATAGTTGCTGCTGTAGGCCTTCTAAAAACATCAAGGCTTTATTAAAACCTAATTATCTTAGACCTAAGTTGTACCTTGGACCAAGACCTTTAGATAGACAGCTCATGGGCCCAAATCAGACTTCTGGATCTTCATGTAGAGCTTTTGTTAAGATTGGGCTTTAATAAAAGCTTCAATAGATTTTCTGACTTGTGGGCTTCATTATAACTTGGATTGTGCTGGGATTTGGGCCACCCATCTTGGACATAAAGTCAAGTCCATAGGACCATTCTGCGGGGTGCCCTCAGCAACCTTGCGGGTGCAAGTATCAATTCTTCATCCTTGTGCAAATAGCATCCTTTTAATGGCTTTTTTTGGCCTTTGGCGGGGTTTAACATAATATTAACATTTTGGCTCATGAAACCTACACAAATGACAAGAAAACACTAATCAATAGATATAACATAATAATATAAGCTAAGTGATATGCAAACAATGTGTTATTCGAGAGATAAATATACACTTTTGAGGACTTATCATATAGTACCAAGTTAATCCGACTTTTGGGATGGTGTAAGAGTCAGGTGCAAATGCACTTTAAAATTTGTTTGTAATATCTTTTTTTTTTTATGAGATTTTGGGACATACCCCCCCCCCCTCCCAATTTGAAAGTCAAAATTTTAGATACCCCCATTTGGAAAAAAACAATTGAGATACCCCCCATTTCAAGACAAAAGAGTTTTACAGCCATAGGTAAGTTTCATGATGGACGACTAAGATAACACCATATCTTGAAATGGGGAGTATCTCAATTTGTTTTTTTTTTCAAATGGGGGATATCTCAAATTTCAACTTTCAAATGGGGGGAGGGGGGATTATGTCCAAAAATCTCTTTTTTTATTTTTTTATTTAGAATTGTTTGCAATTAATGTCTTGGATCTCGACCTTATATATGAACCGTGGAATTAATTGAGATACTTTGTTTGAATTAAAGTGAAACGTGTTGGACTAGTTTAATGTACAATATTTAATTATGTTATTACTTTATAATTGCCCTTTTGGTGGTATTTGAATTGAAACATTTACAGGCACGGTACAGGTATTTGTACAGTAGGGTATATTAAAAAGCTTTTAGCTACAAAAAACAATGGATTTAATTTTAATGAACTTTTAGCGATAGCTTGCGTAAAGCAAAAAATTAAAATTTTAATTGACTTTTGGCCACAACAAACCTGCGACAAGAAACTAAGTGTTTGCCATGGGTAAACGTGTGGCTAGTTGTTGAACTTCTCGCCACGGGCGTGTTATTTCCGTGGCAATATCCTTCTTGCCACGGGTGTGGCCAAAAGAATTGTCGTGGCAAAAGGCTTTTAGCCACGGATTTTTTAGGTTTTTGTCACACTATCTGAATGCGGCTAAAAACGTTTTTCTAGTAATGTCTTCTTGTATATGGTAAATGTAATCATGAATTACCCAACAAAAATGGTAAGTATATTAGTTAGATTTACTTTTACACACTTATTGTATTTGTTATTACATTTCTTGCTTGAGGACAAGCAAAATGCGGTTTGGAGGTTGTGATAAGTGCCCAAAAGTACTTATTAGCATACTTAAATCGTATATATTTGTCCCAAGTTATCTTATAAAGTGATATGATATGCATGGTTTTGTTAGTTTTACTTCATTATACATTTAAAGCATCAAGAAAGTCAAAAAACAAAAAATGGAAAAGGAGATAAAAAAAACTGGCGAAAAAATGACATTTTCGAGCTCACGGTAACCTATGTTAGAGAACTCTGATTGAAGATCCGAAGATACCGTTGGAAAGATCACAATGTTAAAACAGATGTTAAAGTTGCAACAGACTACACTTTCAGGAATTAGGAACTGGCTCCGGGTGACCAGACCAAGCAATCATGGCTTGGGGCGAGTTGACAAAAAAGTTAATAGTCTCCAATTTACCCGAAATTTGATTGAGACATTCTAAAAGCATAGAGAAGTTGTCCTTTGAAAGCCCAAGCTTAGAAAGTCGGCAGAAATACCCTAAATTTATTTTTCAAGTTGTTTGACCTCATTTTAGGGTTTTAATAGAAATCAAAATCTTGTGTATATAAGCTATGTTCTCCACGTTTTGGAGGCATGTTTTTCCCCACAAACAAAGTATCAAACCCTAGATTTACTTTAGTTAAGAAGAAGCTTCATGTTTATGGTACTTTTATCATGTTTTTATTAATACATGCAATTTATCTTATTGTCTCTTTACATGTTCTAGTATAATCATGTCTTTACTTTTCTCTACACCATCACCATCTTCCATAATCATGTGCAACTAATCCTTCCATGGAGTGAAGCAAAGCCTTCTAGGTAAGTAGATAATTTTTTATATGTATTTGGTTTTCTATGCATGAAAAGGTAGTAATTTTAGGATTGATCACCTTAGAATCACTTTTACTCATTGTTCTTAATCAGAATATATATAGGAGAATAGTGCAATTTTACTTCATTTGACATGTATCAAGATTAGGGAGGTCATAAGTCATTATTGTAAGCTTCGAGGCCCTTAAGTTCTATTAAAAGAATTCTTTGCAAAGGCATTAATATAATAATAGTTTAAGGTGGGTGAATTATCTAGGTCGAGAGAAAGGCAATTCACTACCAACTTGACTGCTAGAGATAGGGTTAGTTAGAGTCCTATAAATCAAAATACATTGATAAAGTTTGAAGCTTATCTAGAATGGTGAAGTTAATCCCCGTTTTCTCCATCATATTTAAAACCCTAATTTACTTGCTTTCTTAGTATAATTTAGTTTACTTTATATTATTAGTTTAATTAATATCTTTTCAAAATCGAAAATTCAATCAATCTTTTTTTCACAAAATGACACATCTTTGGTGATTCATAATTGTTATTCCCAATTCCTAAGCTTGGATCGACACCCTAGGCTTACTTCTATACTAGTTTTAATATTACTATAGTTATTAGCATGTAGAAATGGAAAATTATAAATAGATTTGATTTCGGCTCATTATTGATCAACCTTGTGGGCCGAAGTCATTGATCCTCATCATCCAGATCATGTCTACAAACTTAAAAAGGTATTGTATAGGTTAAAGAAGGCTCCACGTGCTTGGTATGATTGTATCACCACCTTTCTCCTCAGTAAAAGGTTTTACTCGTGATGGTGTTGATCGTACATTGTTCCTCCAACGACAAGGACGGGATCTACTTGTTTCACAAGTCTATGTCGATGACATTGTATTTGGTTCCACTTGCTCGTCCCTTTCTAAAAAAAATTCCTCTCTTATGAGTTCCAAATTTAAGACGAGTCTTATGGGTGAACTAACTTTCTTTCTTGGTCTGCATAGAACTTTTTATTTCACAATCCAAATATGCCAAAGAATTGGTAAGGAAATTTGGTTTTGGTGATTGCCTCATCATGATACCCCCATGGGTGAAAAGGCTCACAAAGGATCTTGATGATATCAAAGAATATAGAAGTCAAATTGGCTTTTTGTTATACCTTATTGCTAGTCATCCTGATATTGCTCATAGTGTAGGCATGTGTGCTCGTTTTCAATCCAATCCAATTGAATCTCACTACTCTATTGTTAAACGGATTATCCGAAATGCCAACAACACGGCTAATCATGGTCTCTGGTATACTCGTTATATACTACAAGAATACAACAGAATTGCCACGGACCGGAACCGTGGCAAAATAGGATTAGCCACTGTTTTTCGCCGTGGCTAGACCGTGGCTGTTCAGGGCGTAGCTAATTCGTTTGCCACGGTCCGGGTCCGTGGCAACTAGCTTTTTTTAGCCACGGTTATTAGCCGTGGGAATTGCCACGGATATCAACCGTGGCTAACTTCAATATACCCACGGTCCTTGTCCGTGGCAAATATTTTTTTTTTTTGAAAAAAAATATTGAAATTAATTTTATTTTTAAAATAGCTACAGTTTTTAGCCGTGGCAAATCCAAAAATTTAAAAAAAAAAATTAAATTAGCTACGGTTTGTAGCCGTGGGAAATCATAATTATTTGCAGAAAAAAAAAATAATTATTATTTTAGCACCTGCCCTGCATAATCTAAATTGGCTAATGCCGAACAAATTGTTGCACCTCCACAATGCATAATATAAAATCATATTCTCACTGGCTAATGCCGAACAAATTGTTTCCTATCAGCCCTAATCATTTCATTCACATTAGCTACCAAGGACATAATCACTTCTTCTTTCCCAGCATCAGCAGGAGGGATGGGCAGGGTACTAAGACCTTGCTTTACATCACCCTCAACCTGCACAACAGTCAAGGTATTTATAAGTAATTATATTACTGCCAACAATAACAAAGCCTTATCCCAAATGTATGTAATGGCTAGACGAAGGCTTGCATATGGAAAAAAGAGAAGACAATTAAAGACAGTATCCACTTTGAATAATCAAAACTAATATAATGCACAATGTTTTCCTTAATTAGTGAAGCATGATGAATATTTTCAATGTCCTTATGCAAATAACAATACATAAAAGATACAAAACCTTACTTGACTACGCAGCAACTCAATATCCTCTTGAGTCTCTGTAGTGTCATATGTTGCAATTAAATGCTTCTCCACATTATTCCGAGCATATGGGAAAAGAACATCAGTTACAAATGATATCGGAGTGGTAGTCCCCTCAATGTCAAGAAGAATGCAATGCTGCAAACCAAGTGGAAATTATTTTAGAAAATAAGGTCTCTAAGTAAAGCAGATTTTAGAACTATTTCTATTGCAGAAAAAAAGTTCAATATGATAAACCCACTAATATGAACATGCTCATTGTTGGACCCTTTGGAAGATATGTAACAAGATGGTCTCTCATCAGGTGGAGTACAGTGCTGACAAGATCTGCAAGGAGATTCAAGGACTGGTTTGGCATTGGTGAGCTAAGTCAACAGCTAGGAAGAGATATAAATTTCGGGAGATGCTGCTGAACTGGGACAGGGCCTTCAGTGATATGAATATGATATGCTGAACATTCAGTTCTTAGGTAAGGTCATATTATGTGCTTAGGTAAGTGTACCTTTCAGGTACTGGGTCTAAACCTGACGCTATCTTTGCATAGGTTTATCAAGATTGTAATTCCTTTGTTTTACATTAACGAAATTTCAATTTATCAAGAAATAAATAAATAAAAATCAACATGCTTTCTACAAACATAGCATCCAAAAATATAAACGAGACCATAGTGTTTCTTAGTGTAAAGCCAATAACAGCTAACCTGCACTGGCACATGCACATGGTTTCCATTTGGAGCTCCCAACTTCACAATGCCACTTGTATCACTATCAGCATCCAATAATTTTTCTGCCTGACCAATAGGACCATGACTGGGCGTTGACCAATCCAAGCCTAACTGATGGAGTTTGATAGCAGCATCAAAGAGATAATGATAGCATTCAGCCTGACATACAGAGAAGATAAAAGTTAATGGCAAGAAGAGCAATGCAGTTGAAAAAAGTAGCAAAGGGTGGACGATAAATTTAATGTCAATTCTGTAGTAAAATTGGATGGACATGAGAGGTTGCATGGAGGACACTATTCTCATGCTTGGTTGCTCTCAATGTAATCGTAGTTATTCAAAGGTTTGGTTTATCCTAGAAAAACTGAATAACAGAGATTAAAGGGAGAATATCTTCATAACCAAATATGTGAACTCAATTCAACATGATTTGAATGAACACAAACCTGAGTCTTAGCACTGATCCATGAGTCTCCCCATACATAGATCCCATGATTGCGAACAAGCACTGCAGTTGCTTTCGGGTAGGCCTTGATCTATAAATTATGAAGGCAAATAGGTTAAAGTAGGCCATATGATGCTTCAGTGTAATCAATACAATGGAATTGCGTTAGGCAAAATACATAAGGTGGAGTAGCTTTAGTCAAAATAGTTAACTTCTAATAAGAAGTCCATAAGTCTCTTTTATTTTATACCATTCCCTACTAATACAGAATGCCTTGTTATTGAAATCATTCGATAGTGTACTCAATACTTACAACATCCGCAATTTAAAGCTAGACATGAAAACATGTAAAGTCCCACAATACTCTTCTTTTCCCATTTTTTTTTTTATAAGTAAAATTTGGTAACTAAACCCATACTGAAGACATACAAGATCCACATGAGCTCAAGGCAAACTACATCCACAATTTCACAATTTTAGCAACAAGCAAGGAACAAAATAGCATGGAAGAATAAGAATGTCAGATATAAAAACTAACCCTTGATACCTTAGTAAAACAATCATGTGCTATACCTAACAAATACATGTATTTACATGAGACTTGATCATTTTATAATTAGGAATTTTCTATTAAGTTGTAATAATTACCTCAATCAAAGCAATCAAACTGCTGACTGTACCAACGCAAATCAGAGATGCGCACTGCAAAACAAACCAGAAATAAAGGAGGACTTCACATTTTTATATAGAAATGTACTGACAACTGGCAAGACCACCGTAGCCTACTAAAATGAGGACTTCACCTGTACAGTCATTCAATGCATTGCCCCTTTACACTGAGCTGCCATTTTTCCCTCCTCCTTTCCCGGGCTTGGGACCGGCAATGCAATATATATTGCATTGGCGGAGTTAAAAAATGGGATAAACCTGCAAGCTAGACAACAAAGAATCTTATACACTCAAAGAAGATAAGATCCAAAACCTTGATATTTATCTAATGTAATGAAAAATATTAAGTTTGCATGTGTCCACTGACCATCCAAAAGGGGAAAAACCATTAAATTAATTTATCAAACAACTCGAGTTGACATGTCTCCACAATATAGTCCAAGCACAAAGGCAATACCCGAAAATAAGAAATAAACGAAATCCTAAATGAAACATAACGAAAAAATTTGTTAACAAAACCAAACGAGTAATGTTCAGTTGATGAACTCAAGACTAGCCTTCGGCCATATAACATGGCCTTGCCCAACCTGCCCAAGAGTTGTGAAATAATCATCATGAGGTAGGGGTAAAACAGCATCTGCAACCAACACCGTAGTGATGTATACCAAGTAATTTCCGTCGCCCAAACACCTCTCACAATATTTGTGTGTAGGGTCCACAACTTTGACAATCCCCCAAGCGTATTCTGTAGTTGGCCACCCACCTAAAACTCTCACCATCTTACCGGTATCAGACTACAAAACAAAATTAGTAGAAATCAACAATATAGGCATACCCATTAGAATATAGACATAACAATAATAATACTAATAATTGTACATACATACCGATGAAGCTCGTTCTCCACGGGGTTGTCCACTTTGAGGGATGTGTTGTCCACTTTGGGGAACAGATCGCATATCGCGTATAATAGATGTTAGATCCTTTACAGCACCTGTAACTTCATCCAGCTTGCCTTCCATTAAAATCTTCCATTCTTCATTCTTCCTTGCTTCACATGCTTGCTTTTTCTTTATATTAGCTATCTTCTTCATTTGTGTTTTGCAAATTCCTGCACCTCCCACCCTAATACGACCCCTACTATCTGGCCCAAGAACCTATATAAAAAAGAATCCACAAAATCAACCAAATATATATTGAAGTAAGTTCAGGTGCTGTCATTGTTAATTAAGTTTGGTTTAAAAGAATCCATTTTTCACTTCTAAAGCCTGCACTTTACTAACACCCTTTTCTCTATGTTGATAATGACAAAATCAACCAAATATATTCTTACCTCTGTCACTGCATCATCACAAGAAGTCTGAGAATCAGGATTCGATGACATCGAAGATTGGATCGCCATCTAACATTGCAAAAAAATAAAAAAGTCTTGAAAATTTTATAAAACTTTTCTTTTCATAGATAAACAAAATTTAAACATGCCTCAAGTACCACTTACAGAGATTTCAACATTTTGAGGAGTTTTGTCTGGATGAGTATGCATTGCCAAAAACGTGTAACCACGACCAACCTCAGATGAATCAATACCTAGTTCTTGTGCTATCTTGTAACGAACAACTTGAGCTGCTGTCCTCCCACTACAATTTGGAAGTTCTTGCAGCTTCCTGTTCTCTCTATTTTGCTCACTCAAATCCTATATAATTAATAACAAAAAACATTAATAAATAAAGACACGAATTACAATACATAAAACTCTAAAAAAAAAAAAGTAAGCACAACCTATTTGCATTGTTTCGCTAATACAATAGTCGATAAAGATCCGCCAATCTTCAACAGGTACTTGGTCGGGTGGAGCCATTGCTTTCACAACATTGGGATCTTTTCCATCAATATACTTTTTTTTCAAATAATATTTTCTACGCCTCCAAGCATCATTTATTTTCGATCTCACATAATCACAATCCACACCTCCATCCCAATCTTCAAATTCAAAGTGCTCATTAAGGTTGTCAATGACTTTCCCATACTCATCTGGTGGAACTTTCCTAAAATCTGGATATATGATCCTAATATCACGCCTAGCCAAGCTAGCTGCTTCATTGGATAGCTTTGTAACAGCCCATGTAGGAGATTCAGGTTGAAATTCTTTATTTAGTCGAATTTTTATCTTTCCCTCCTTAGGAAACTCATTCTCCCTTTCCGCTGTAGATCTAGCCCTGCTCCGTCTTGAACTAGAGGAACTATCTGTAAAACATCAACAAAAATATATTATTTGTAATGAACATTAGAATTTATATAATCAGCAGAAATATATATACATATGTATATAATCATAAGACACCAACCATTACTAGTGCGGGTATCCTGAAATAAGCTTCTGGGAGGACATGAACTTCTTGGCAATACATTCCTCTGCCGAGAACTGTTTGAAGCACCTGCAAATACAAACACATAAATATTAACAATATAACAATATATTTTAAGATGCGAAATCTAACTCCAGACTTGAAACTTACTTCCATTGGCGGGGTTGTCTTGAGGTGAGTCTGAATGTGTTCCTAACTCCATGAGTGTAGCAAGGGTCTCACTGTAAAACAATAAAATTTACTCACATTAGATACACATGGTTATATAAATAATGAAAAAAAAACTAATCAATCAAAAAAATGTAGAAGTACCATATAATCATGTTTAAATTAATTTTCTAACTATCCACTAATATAATAAATGAATGTAAAATAATACTTACACAGCAATTAATGTATGATCACTAAATTGAATTTATGCAATGGTGATGAGTTATTAAAGTCAATTTTTTCTCGATTTTTTTCTTGTTCTTCTAGCTTCAACAACCTCTACCATATCTGACAAGTCATCAAAAACTAATTCATCTGGTTCATAATAGTTGGGTCTCGCATATGATTCATCAACCAAACTGTTTTCCAATACCATTCCCGTCGAATCAATGTCAGAGTATACTTTCCTTGGCACCTCAAGAACTAAATGCCAATCAGGATTTAATGGATCTTTTGAGTAAAAAACTTGGGATACATACTCAGAAAGAACAAATGGCTCATCAGCCATTCGAGCTGAACCAAGTGTATTTGACAGATTTACTAGCAGTAAGTTTGACTCCACGTCGTTCTTCACACCATTTGGATGTTTTACCCAATCACACTTAAATATGACTGGTTTATACCCTTCACGATATTCAACTTGAATAATTTTCCTAAGAACGCCATAATAATCTGCATCCTTATCAACGGGATTTTTATCCTTGGCACTTGAACGAAACATAGTCGGACACTTCGTGCTAATTCCACTATTTTGGTTTCGTTTATTTCTCTCATGGTCTTTGGTGACAAATAGGAACCCATTCACGGCATACTTGTTATATAACATGGCTTCCCACATTGGTCCCCTAACTATGTCTTTAAACTCATAGTCAACCGAATTTATGTAATCAGGTTGTCTCATCAACCAGGGTATGAACTCATCTTCGTGTTTTACTCTAAATTGAGTTGACTTCCTTCCTAACTGAGCCCTACGATTCTCGAGCCATTCTTCATACCTCCTGTGAATTGAATATGTACAATAATTAAATACAATAAGTATAAATTATCCATTTGAACATAAGAAGCTAAAAACTAGTTTAATTGTAAATAAAATAAGGTAGGTATACATACGTGTGCCACATATTATAGTTTTGGTGGCTTTTTAGAATCCAGTTGCGTGCCTGTTCGTATTCAATGCCTTCCAAACGATATCGCTTACCAGAACCTACTGGACCAAAATCATCGGATTCCATGACATCATTCTGAATTGTTATATCTTCACCTTCACCACCATCATCTAGTTTTTCAAGTATGCTACCGCCTCCTTTGTATCCTTCACAAAATCTCAATGTTTCTTCTTTTAAATAACGCTCCGCAATACAACCCTCAGGGCGAGCTTTATTCCCAACATAGTCCTTATATACTTTCATCATCCTTTAAAATAATTAAAAAATTTATTTAAAAAAAAATAAAAAAATAAAAAATTATATAAATTTTGCGTAATATGTATTACAATCACATACCTCTCGAATACATACATCCACCGATAGAATACAGGTCCCAATACTCGAGCCTCGTAGGCTAGGTGAATGGGTAGATGCATCATAATAACAAACAAGGATGGTGGGCACATTTTCTCGAGCTCACACAAAGTTCTAACAATACCCTTCTCAAGAATTTGAAGATTGTCAACATTTATTCTCCTCGAGCATAGAGCACGGAAAAAGGTAGAGAAACTTTGTATTATGCGCCGACACTCCACCCTATCTTTATATGCGTGTTGAATCAATACCGGTAGCAAATGCTGGATTAAAATGTGATAGTCATGAGACTTCATCCCTTTTAAATCAGCAGCACTATCTTGGACAATATTTTTCCAATTACTACTGAAGCCGATGGGAACACAAATGTTTTTTAGTGTTGCTAGAAATATTTTCTTTTCATCAGATCGGAGGCACAAAGGACCAAGTTTCTTCATATTATCTTCAGTCAGCCAATATCTTTTCTTCAGTCCCAAATGTTTCAAGTCTTTGCGCGCGTTAATATTATCTTTTGTTTTCCCTTTTGTATCTAGCATCAATGCAAGAAGGATTTCACACACATTTTTCTCAATGTGCATGACATCAAGGTTATGACGAATTGGAAGATGTTCCCAATAATCCAATTTAAAAAATATCGACTGCTTGCAAAAACAATGCTCATTAGCTTCACGAGCAACACCTTTCCCTTTGTTTTTCTTATTTTTCCCCCATTTAACATCAATATCTTTAGTAAAATTGACTATGTCAACCCCACTCAATCTCTTTGGTTGTGGCCTAAGTTCTTCTTTTTTATTAAAAGATGATTCTCTCACATCTTTTCTACTTGGATCTGACATCCCTAACCAACGTCTATGATCCATATACACAGTTTTTTTTCCATAATCTAGCCAGATACTTGAAGTGTTCGGACCACAGCAAACACAACCATATTTACCCTTAGTCTGACAACCAGAAACGTCCCCAAACGCTGGATAGTCGTGAATTGTCCATAATAATATTGCCCTCATATTAAACATATTCCCTGTGTTTGCGTCTCTCACATTAGCCCCAATCCTCCAAAGAGATAACAATTCTTCGACCAACGGTCGGAAATAAATATCGATATCTTTTCCAGGTTGTCGAGGTCCCTCAATAAGAAGTGCGAGCATGATGAATTGAGGTTTCATGCATAGCCATGGGGGAAGGTTGTATGTCACACACATTACAGGCCAAGAGCTATATGATGTGCTCTGCATACCAAATGGATTGAATCCATCAGTAGCGAGACCCAACCGAACGTTTCGAGGATCTGAAGAAAAATCAGGGTATTTTACATCAACAAACTTCCAAGATGATGAGTCAACTGGGTGCCCTAACTCACCATCTCTCAATCCATTGGTAGAATGCCAACACATCTGCTTTGCCACCCACTTTACACTGTACATTCTCTTCAATCTATCTGTAATTGGAAAGTACCGTAATTGTTTTGCAGGTTGTCTTAAATGATTCTTTCTCTCATCAATAGTTTGAATTTTATACCTTGATGTTGTACAAATAGGACAACTCTGCAAATGCTCATTTTCCATAAAATAAAGAATGCAATCCCTTGGGCAAGAATCAATCTTTTGGTACTTCAACCCCAACTGTTTCACTAATTTTTCTGCTCGATATGTACTTGTCGGGAGATTATTACCGCTCGGAAAAGCTATTTTAAGTAATTCAAGTAACTCAGTGAAACTTGCGTCGGACCACCCACTTTTCACCTTTATCTTGAACAATCTTAAAACAAATCTCAAAACCGTGAAGTTTTCACAATTGGGGTATAGAGCACACATAGCTTCTTGCAAATTATCATTAAAGTGCATTGGGTCATCGTCAGGAATCGTTGGACCACCTTCAACACCAACTCCATGAGTTTCTTCTATAATCATATCCATGTTATTAACATCGCCGCTCAATTCTTCAGCAATGGTATTCCAAGCCATTTCAGGTTGATCAACATTCCCCCCCACTTCCTCATGTGATGGTTGACTTTCCTCTGGTGCACATTGTGTAGTTTCACATGTGGGTTGATTTATTTCCCCATGATAAATCCATCTCACATATTTTTCATAAAAACCATTCTTAAAGCAATGATGCCTCACAATATCAATGGATTTCCCATCTCCAAGATTTCTACATTTTTTGCATGGACATGGAATGAAAGATTTGTTGTGTGAGTGTTTGATCGCATAATCAAGAAAAAATTCAACACCTTCAATAAATTTTGGGTTCTTGATATTTGAGTTAATCCAACTTTTATCTAAACAATCTGAATTTTCCATGTTGCTAGTCTAAAAAGAATAAAAATAAAAATAAGTATTGAACCCATAATAAGACATTAAATACACCACAATAAGCTAGGTAGTTAATAGACGTAGAGACCCAAACAAATATTCAATATCAATTCAGCAAAGACGAAAGAATAATGCAAACAGTTGTAGAATCATGCAATAAAATAAAAGGTCAAAATGAGTTTAACAGGACAAACACAACCTTATATAGAATTTTGAGCAAAGCCCTATATGGCACATCTAAGCATACTACAGTTTTCATGTAATTTTATAGAAAACTCATAACAATAATAAGAGTAAACCATGACAAAATCCAGCTTATTCAAGGCCTAATTTGATAAACTATCAAAACAAGGTAAACCAACATTATCATATAGACAATTAGGAACAAAAAGGTATATGCAAACTCTAAAAAATAAAAAAAAAATACTAAACTTCATTGAACCAGCACATGGAAGAAAAAGAGAATAACCACTAAACATAACAAAAGTAAGCAATTAGAATTAATTTTCCCAAAGGAAATAATGAACACAGTTACCTGCAACAAATGCCTTCGCAAAATCTAATCCAAGCAAACAAAAACTGCAAAATTCAAAAAAACTAATTAATCTATGTTCTAACAACTAACTTACCATATTGAGGATTATTAAGCATATATCAAAGCACTGAGCAAGAAACTTCAAGAATCAAACCAGATATGAAATACTATCGCTTGCTACAATAGACATATCAAAATAGCATCGGAAACAACTGAATATGAACTAACAGCTTCCAAGAGGGAAAGTAGAATCTAGCCAAAAGCATATAAAGTCTGTACTGTCAAAACACACCTAAACTCATGGCTCACTTCCTGCACCTAGGGTTAGGCCATGGAATACTAGATTCTGCACTAGCTTTAAGGATGTTTTGTCCACATGGATATTTGCTTGTCAATAAACTCTATGCCCTATTTCTTGGCCAGTGTGGAGGACAAGCTTCAGTAGGATGCAGAACTGTATGGGCAATAAAACTGAGCAGGCTCGAAGGTATAAGTTGTTACTTGGCAAAGACTATAGTTCACCAGAAGTCCAGATTAATTAATTTCACTTGGCATCTTTGACAGACTGGTTATAGAACAGAATGCTTACTTGCATTTAGGAAAGGGTGAAGATAAAGTGAGATTCACTTATCATTGTAAATATTAATATAGTATTGAAATATCCTAATAAGTTAACTGATTCAGCTTGTCTATGATACTGACAGGAACGTTTGATTTGGTATGGATTTCTGAGTTCGTGTACGTCCAATAATTGGCTAAATAAATAATCTAAGCCTAAAAGGTGACGCAATCAGCACATCAACTTATCCATGCGTATATTTATTAGAGATCGATAGAATATAATAATTAATGTGGAAAAATTAGATTCCGAACTTACCTTGGTGACGTTAGGATGATCAAGCTTATGCCAAACAGCAACTTCTTGAGTAAATGCTGTCCTGAGTGAAGCAATTTCAGCTTCTGTTCTATGGCCTTCCTCTCCCCAGTCAAGCAATTTAACTGAAGGCGAGTAGAAAGGGAAAATTAATTAATAGCAGAGTCTGAACTCTGAAGTAAGGATAATTCTTTATAGCATGAAACTGTGCAGTATGTTAAGTCTATATGAGCAAAGAAGATAATGCAAAATGAAACTCTAGTCGGCAAGAACTGAAATATCACTATCAAGAACTGAAAAACTGAACTGAACTCAATGTTTAAACTTAGGGTTTCACAATTACATCAATTAACAATCAATCACCATGAAACAATCAATAAAAAATTTCTTTAATAATAACTAATACAAAACAAACAATTTCTTTAAGTAATTAAAAATTTCAAATTCTAGTAAAGATTGAAGATTCAAGTTAAAATTTTTTTTACCTTTTCGAAGAAGAGAGAAGAAGCGAAACACGCTCTCGAGAATCTAGAGAAAGAAGAAGACGACGACTTGAGTCTTGAGAAGAAAGAAGAAAGAAGAAAGATTTCTCGTTCACAGATAGAATCTTGATTCAGAGAAGACGAATGGACTAATTTGGTAATCAGAGAGGGAATCGACCTATTATCTTGATAATCCTAGTGATTTGAAATAAAAATCAAAGGGTTGTAAATCATATCCTTCCCCACGGTTCAAAACCGTAGGTAAATTCTCAAAATATATTACAACCTTAAAACATTCCAGCAACGGACCATACCTGCATTACCACGGACAATGACCGTGGCTAATTTAGCCACGGACCCGGACCGTGGCTAGGCAAATCGTAGAACCGTGGCTTTAATCAGATTTTCTTGTAGTATGGTTGCAGGCTACTGTGATGCATCTGGTCCACTCATTCATACATGTTTAGTTTTGCATTTCTCACACACTGCAGATGAGTTCATGACATTTATCAAGTGCATTGAATTTTATTTCTGTTTCTTCTAGTTAATTGCTCTACAGGGCGTTTCGTGATGTGTTCTTATAGTTTGACGGGTTTGTGTGTGGATCTTTTTCTACTTACTCCATATTCCCCCTTAGTTGTTTCTCTTTTTTAGTCAAAGATTTTTTGTTTTTATTTATAATTTTTCCTTTTCCTAGTAATTGGTTCGAACATTGTTCTAGGTGGTTCAAACGTTTTTATGTTTACTGTGTCTTGGTTCAGACTATTTTTCTCTTGGTTCAAATGTTTTAAATTGTGTGTTTTGTACTCAATTGTTTCGAACGTGTTTTCTATGTGTTCGAATGTCTTTTCTTCCTTTGGTCAGAACTATTTTTTTTTTGTTTGAACGCTTTTAAATGCGTGTTCTGTACTCATTCCGTTCGAACTTATATCTAATTGGTTCGAACAGTCTGAATTTAAACAATTATTTATAAATACGGCGTTTCAACGATTAATACGTGAATTACTCACGTTTTAATCGTGGCGAATTCTTTGCCGAACATCTGGTATTTTATTAGTCTCATTTTGGTTCGAACGGATCGTTGTTTTCTAGTTTATGGGCTTTGTCTCCAATCTAGATTGGGCCTATTTTTTGTGCCCCTCTTTTATAGGTTTTTCTTTTTTCTATATCTCTTGTTGGTTGCTCCTTGCCTCCTAAAGCTCCTCTCTTATAGCTTCTTTCTTGGCATGGCTTCCTTCTCCTTTTCTTCTTCATCTTGTTCCGTTGTGGGTGCTCAACTGGATGGCTCTAATTCTTATCTTGATTCTTCGTGTTGGTGGTGGTTCCATCCATTTCTTCGAGCTTATGATGATCAAGGTGTACCTCATCTCTTTCTTGAATACAATTCAAAGACCTTACCAAAGTATGTATCTACTGCGGTGTTCCTCATGGCTTTGATTATCTCAACAAACCTAGCCTTAATTCGAATTTTGTCTGTGTCAATTGTGGGTGCAGATTCCACAAATCTCCAACCTCTGCAAAACGAGACATGGTTATGCCGGACGGACTTTGTTGAGTTGTTGGGAGCTGTCGGAGGACTCTGACAAGAATACAAGAACTCTGACAAGATCGCCTCTGTACACCTACAAAATTAGAATGAACTATGAAGGGAGACCATGACACAACTATGAGGGTGTGGCCGTAACCGCTCCGACGCTCAAGTCAGTGAGAGAGCTGAAAGTGTTTGAATAGCTTAAGTGGGGAGGTGTTGTGTTTAGAAAAGTATACTTTTGTTGTGTACATTACCTCGTATTTATAATTAAAGTAAGGCTGCATGTGTAGTTGATAATTAACCCTCCAATCACTCCATGATTTCGGCTAATTGCCATTTCTGGCTACGTAGTATCTCCCATATTTGGCCTCTGACAGCATCCAAGCACATGCATACTTTGTCTACAAGTAAACATATTAAACACGTGCAGAAACATGTAATAAACGTGTTGGAATATTCTGGAACGATTTCGATGTCCACATGGTATGTTCCTGTTGAGAGTCTGCACGAATGCTACTTTGCAGCCGCTCAACCTAGCATCCGTGCATGTAACACATGGATCATGCAAGCCAGTCATCCAAGAGTGCAGACACTGCAAGGCAGCTATCCTAAGCGTGTTTGGACCTCTTAAGGTGAGCCTTGTCAAGTCCCAAGTCATTCGCTATTGTCCTCGGCCGCTCCAGTGTCCTCGACCACTGAGCTCCAGAATGTGATATCCCATGGTTAGGGGAGTACTAATCTATCATGAGTCCATTATGTGTTGATAGCACGGATCAGTATCCTCATGTAGCCATATTAATCACTGGGAACGTCTTCCCTCTGATCTTCAAATTCGGATTCTCACTTTGGTGGGATACCCATTTTTCACTAACATGGATAGCTCAAAGCAGTTTCCTTTTACTGACTGCTTTCTTTATCGTTGGCTTGAAGAATTATTCTTTAACTTGGAGTTGAAAAGATTTTGGAAGAGTGATCTTGTGGTTTCACACAAACCCATGTGTGCTCGTGCTGCTGCTTTTTACACATTTAATGGTGGCATGTATGGTGTTTGGCCAGATAACATGAAACGTTCTTCTTGTGAGGATTGGTCTTACACTCATCACTCATCGTTATTGAGTGTTTTGTTTAGAGATGGTTTTTAAGTAGTAATAGTGTTTTCTTCTTGATGTTATTGTTTGTTGGACTTGATTTATTACAAATTTGTTTTCTTGGCATTTTTTTAGTAATGGTTCTTCTTTTGTCTTTGATTATTCTCATGTTCTTATTTGTCGTCTTCACCTAGTTGTCCATTTGTGACAAAAGGGGGGAGATGTATATTGACTCTAATCTTTATTTTTCTTTCAAGTGTACTCTTGTGTTTATATTTTTTTCAGGTATGTAACAATTAAGGGGGAGAAAAAGTTCAGACTCCATATGTTAAAAATTGAAGGGGAGTTCTTGAAGATTATTGATTCTGTGTGTTCCTCAAGGTGTTTAGGTAAGTGTGTTTATATGAGTCTGTAATAGCTTTATGACCATAGTTTTTCATTACTTGAGTCTTGGAATGTTCAACGTAATGTTAGATTTGAGTCCTAGAAGTCTTTTGTGATCAAGAAATGTGTAAAGAGGGAGATTGTAACCCCCAGGTTACAAGGTCCACACATTCGTGGACTGAAGCTGAAGCTACAAACCTAACTGTGGAGTGGGCCGACTTGGTTCAACGCCCGTTATGGGATTTTAATAGGTTTCTTTACAACAAAAACTTAGGATTCTAATTATCTCTACCACCTCCATTGCTACTGTGTGAAGCAAGAAAACCTTCATCTTTTCATTCCAACAATTACACCATTGATTGATTAAGAGTTGTTTCTCAAAGAGAGTCTGCTAAGTGTTCATCACGGTATTATCAAGTAGAAGAATACCCGGAGGGCAGTTGCAGGATTTTTTTTTTTTTTGACAAGCAAAATTTTATTAAGATGAAAACAAGTTACAATCTCTCAGAGCCACCACAGGTGAATTCAAGAATTGAGTTAACCGGAGTTTGCTACTGTGGGTGTAATTCTTTTATTGATATAGTGGATTGTTTATCGTCCAAGTACAGTCGTGGATGTTTCCCAGTTTAGGGTTTTACCACGTTAAATAATTGTGTCGTCTCTTGCTTTACTTTACTTTATTGTTTTTCATTATTTATCCATTAAAACTTTGCATTACTTGGCGATTATGCTTTGAATCTTATATAGTTGTAGCCTATTAGAAACATAGATATACTGTACCAAGTAATAATAAAAGTATGAAGAAGAGAATTTCAACTTTTTAGTAGAAAAAAGAAAAAATTGTGCAACAAAACTTGTGTTCTCATTCTGAGTTCTAGAAACATTGATTGGTTGATGATGAACACGAAACTTTTTTTTCAATCACAAACAGTCGGCGCCAATGTAAATACATAAATTTACTAAGTAAAGATCGACATGAATTTGTAAAATATATGTAAAGAGACACATGATTTTACGTAGTTCGACAATGATGTCTACATCCATTGGAGAGATGATTGTATTATTGATATGATACAAGATGAAACTCGATATTGTAGAGAGCTCAATAGAGAAAGAGATGGTTGATGAGAGGTTTCATGAGAAATTGTGAATATATCACTATGTGTCCCTTTATTAATGTAGAAATGCCTTTATATTTATAGGCTAGAAGAAAGTGTAACTCCAATTGTATTAAGAGATTCTTAGACATACCCCCCATTTGAAATTCGAAATTTGAGATACCCCCCATTTGAAAATAAATTTGAGATACCCCCCAATTCAAGATGTGGTGTTATCTTAGTCGTCCATCATAAAACTCACCTACGGCTGTAAAGCTCTCCTGTCTTGAAATAGGGGGTATCTCAATTGTTTTTTCAAATGGGGGGTATCTCAAATTTCGACTTTCAAATAGGGGGGTATGTCCAAAAATCTCTTGTATTAATGAAGAAAGTAATAAGTGTATTTACTTTGTAACTTTTAATTACTTTATAACTTGTGTAATCATTGTCTAGCTGAGTCATTGAGTTTGAGCTGGGCCTAGTTGTTGGAATTATCTTATAAGTAGAACCAAATCGGTGGAAATAGACTTGAGCCTATTAGAGATTGTTGTAAGTTGGACCAAGTTGGATAAGTATATACATACACATATTCCATTAGAGATGTAGTGGGTATAGGGGTGCTGAACCTGCCCCGTGACCCGGACCCAACCCGTTCCCTGCCCTGTTTTTTATCTCCCCGCCTCGCCCCTTTGTTTGCCCCGCCCCGTATCTGCCCCAGTTGGTAGTAGGGCAGGGATGGGTTTCATACTATAGATTGAAACCCCGCCCCGCCCCGCCCGATATCCCCGCCTAAATCCCTAGCCTAAATCCCCAATCTTCTCTCTCTCTCTCTCTCTGCTGCTGCTGCTGCCTCCTCAACGACTCTCTACCTCAATCTATAAATTAATACTTTCCAATCTTTCATCATCTTTTCCACAAGTCAGGATCATTGGTATTTGGATTTTTCTACTTTCAAATTTGGTATTAGGTTTCTGTGATATTTTGGCAAATTTGATGTAACAATTGATGAATTTTTGCGTTGAGCAAACTGTGAAATTTACTTTTGCTACAATGTTATACATATAATTTATCAACTATATGATCATGGGCATATAATGAAGTATCTTGATGGGAATCACATTAAAAGAAGCAAAAGCAGATAACAAGAGCATTTTGAGACTTACGGTCAGTTTCCTGTAATGGACCTTTTCCCCATCCCCAAACCGCCCCGCCCCCGACCTATACAGGGCAGGGATGGGGATCAACTAACCGTTCTCCGCCCCGCTTAAGAACGAGGCTTATTTGACCCTGCGCACTGTTCCCCTGCCCCGCCCCAATCAGCACCCCTAAGTGGGTAGAATTGTAGAAATTTTGAAATTAGAAGTTAAATAAAACAGAAGCAGACGGTCAGATGGAGGGTGATAAAGTCCAAGTTTGGACAAATGGGGAGTTTATTTAGAAAATGACCATAATAGAGGGGGTAAAGTAAAATTTTCCCGCTGTTTGTGTGTGTCTGCCGTCTGGTAACTGGGAAGTGCGATGTGCGAACTTCTCTTCTCCTCCCACCATTATCTAAAAGGATGAGTTTTTGAAAAAAAATATTATCAACAAAACTATCATCTCTTTCTATCACTCTGTATCGATTGTCGTCATTACAGTATAATGGAAGGAAATGTTGTTCCAAACAGACCAATTTTCAGTGGACCAATAACAAAACCAACAACAACAACAACCCCTTCACGTTTAAAATTCAATCCCACCATTCCTCCTCCTCCTCCTCCTCCTTCACCTTCTACAACTCCCTCTTTCCCTTTGGACTCTGTTCTAAAAGAACTCCTCCACCTCTCTTCTTCTTTGCAGAAAAATCTCAGCATCTCTTCTACTTCCCAACCCAAATTACAACCAACAACCCCCATCTCGATTTCTATTCCTCAGTTCGATAATGAAGGAGGTGTTGAATTCCTCTCTTCAAAGGGTAAGTTTTTATTGGATTCTATTATAAATACACCCAATTCTAGTTTAAACAACTTTTTGGATTCTGTTCGTTCTGAGTTGGTTTATGTTGATTTAATTAGTCTTTTGAAAGGATTAGAGCTTTCTGGTAATTGGAGGAAAGCTGTTTTGTTGTTTGAATGGGTTGTTTCTTGTTCTAACAATCAGAAAACAAGATTAAATGACGAAATGATACAAGTTATGGTCAGAATTTTAGGTAAAGAATCTCAACATTCTATTGCTTCTAAGCTGTTTGATGAAATTCCAATTGAGGAATACTCGTTGGATATTCGAGCATTTACTACTGTGCTCCATGCCTATGCTCGGACGGCTAAGTATGAAAAGGCGATTTCCCTGTTCCAGACTTGTAAGGAAAAAGGCCTCTCTCCTACTTTAGTTACTTACAATGTCATGCTTGATGTGTATGGTAAGATGGGTCGATCTTGGAATAAAATTTTAGACCTCTTGGATGAAATGAGAAACAGTGGACTTGAATTTGACGAGTTCACTTGTAGCACCGTTTTAGCTGCATGTGGGAGAGAAGGGTTATTGATGGAAGCATCTAAGTTCTTTGATGGGTTGAAGTCGCAAGGTTACATCCCAGGAACTGTAACTTATAATGCTCTTCTTCATGTATATGGAAAAGCTGGGATTTACTCAGAGGCTATGCGTATTTTGGAAGAAATGGAGAAGAACAAATGCCCCCTTGATGTAGTGACCTTCAATGAGATTATGGCTGCATATGTGAAGGCAGGTTTCATTGCTGAAGCAGAAGCCTTCATTAACACAATGACCAGCAAAGGCATTATGCCGAATGCTGTGACGTACACTACTGTGATAGATGCCTACGGAAAAGATGGAAGGACAGATAAGGCATTGAGACTATTTGATCAGATGAAGACATCAGGATGTGTCCCTAATGTTTGCACATACAATGTCATCCTAGGGATACTTGGAAGGAAATTTAGATTAGAGGAAATGGTCAAAATACTGAGCGATATGAAGTTAAATGGTTGTGTGCCAAACCATGTTACATGGAACACAATGCTTGCAATGTGTGGTAACAAAGGTGCGCAGAAATATGTGAGCCGCGTCTTTAGAGAAATGCAAAATTGTGGGTTTGAGCCAGGTCGTGATACATTCAATACATTGATTAGTGCATATGGTCGATGTGGCTCTGGTGTAGACGCATTAAATATTTACAATGGTATGATCAAAGGGGGATTCAGCCCATCTGTTACTACCTATAATTCACTTCTGAATGCACTAGCTCGGAAAGGTGATTGGGAAACAGCAGAAACTGTCATTTCAGACATGAAGAGCAAAGGCTTTTATCCTAATGAAACATCAATTTCCCTGATGCTACTGTGTTATGCAAAGGGAGGGAATGTAAAAGGGTTACAAGCAATTGAAGAAGAGATTTACGGTGGGCTGGTCTTTCCAAGTTGGATGCTCTTAAGAACTCTGGTTCTTGCAAACTTCAAGAGTAAAGCACTAAGGGGTATGGAGAGAGCATTCGGGGAATTGGAGAAACATGGTTACAAACCTGACTTGGTCATGTGCAACACGATGCTTTCCATATATGCCAAGAACAGGATGTATGATCGAGCCCATGAGCTGGTAAAGTTGATGCGTGAAATTGGGTTGCAACCGGATCTTGTTACCTACAACAGCTTAATGGACATGTATGCACGAGGTGGGGACTGTTGGAAAGGAGAGGAGATTCTGAAGGGACTACATAAAGCTAAAGTGAAACCAGACCTTGTGTCTTACAACACAGTGATCAAAGGCTTTTGCAGGAAAGGACTTATGCAAGAGGCTTTGAGAATTATGATGGAGATGATAGATATAGGACTTCGGCCTTGTGTTTTTACCTACAATGCTTTTGTTGCAGGATATACTTATCAGGAGATGTTTGTGGATGCAGACGATGTGATAAATTATATGATACAGCAGAATTGCAGACCCAATGACTTAACATACAAGATTGTTGTTGATGGTTATTGTAAAGCTCGACAATACAAAGAAGCCACGGACTATGTCTTAAAAATAAGAGAAAGGGATCCATCCTTTGATGAGCAATCGGTAAGAAGGCTAGCTGCCTGTGTCAAGCAGAATATGGAGTTATAACCCCCAAAATTGGTCATAAATCAAACTGGTAAATTCCGAGCTACCTTCATGCACAATACAAAGTTGCGAAGTCTTCAATTTTTGTACCTATAATTATGTCATTAGTTTAATTTTTTTTTTTCTTTTTTCTGAAACCTGTGTTGTACACTTTGAAACTTGCCTTCACAAATGTTGTAGACACTTTGATAAGCAGAGCAACCTCATATTGCCCTCAATTTGTCAACTTGGAGGAACCCTACCTGGTATAATGTGAAAAATGGCATTCTCTGAATCTGTTAAAAAAGAGAAGCTTACAAGGAAAAATATCATGCATACATGCAGAGGTCACAAAGATGCAACAGTGTTGCATCTTCATCTCTAGTCTGTCTTTATCTCTACCCTTTGTCTCTACCCTTTGTCTCTACCAGGCTATCTTGAGTATATGGAGGATATTGGACCTTTTTGTAGCTCATCAATTATTTACTTGGTCTCCTTTCACGGTAACAATTAAAACATACAAAAAATTGCAATAGAAGCACCATGTTCAAAAGACAAGTTGCTTATGTATAATCACAATAGGAAGGTGTGAAAGGAGGGAGGATGTACAGTCAATATAGAAACCATTGCCAAATTGACCTTGCATTAGACCTGACACGGCCAAACATGGCATGACATGGGCAACATGCTTATAGCAGGCCTTTTCGATAAATGTTAAGTCTTTTTAGAAGTTATTAGTTAGGCTCCGAATTTTATCAAGCCGGAATTTCATCTTCCTCAAGTTCTAAATTTTTCAAGGAACTGTGAAACAAAAACAAATCTCAAAATTGTTAGCCAATTTCAAAAGGACAAGGTTCACCAAACAAATGCTCCAGGATCCTTTGGGTGTAAGAAGAATCCATTGGCAGAACAAATCTCAAATGGTTTTTTTAGTGGAACATTAGGGTGGTTATTTGTTTTGAACAAAAACCATTGGCAGAATAAATTCTTTCCTTAGAGAAATTCGGAGCCTAGTGGATTTTTTTTATCAAAACAAATTTTATTGATAAAAATTTGAGAAATTATACAAAGTTAGAGGACAAGCGTGCACAAACTGCGCTGCAAGCCCTTTTTGAATAGCAAAACCAATCCTACGAAATACATATTTCATTAGAACCCGCCGTCATCACATTGTTATTCATAACATTTTGTACCCTCTTGAGAAGTTCAACTGCTTTTGGTGCTAGAAACCCAAAAATATCAAAAGTAAAAGGAATGAAACAATCCTGGTTCCCTGCACATGCTCTTTCGTGTTTTTGTACCTTACCTGCAGCTGCATGAATGGCTGCCTGACCCACTTCGAAATTTCCTAAAGATAATTAATCCGAACAGTAAAAACATCATATACCACAAGTATCACCGGCACAATATGGCAAGTTAACTATGCGCTAGTGGTCCAATACTCAAAGCACCAAGACTCATAAACCAAATCACCAAAAAAAAAACTATATAAGTAAATCAAGGTCGACTCACGTGATCAACACAAGTATAGTTAATGCTTCAGGCACCTTGCCCTGTCAAGCTTTCAGGCCCCTCGGATCAAATTTTGTTATACTGTCTTCTTCAGGTGCATGATCCATGTATCACACTGTCAATCCTTCAGGCGCCTCTGATTAGGTTTTCTATAAATTTCGGACAAGCTATTTAGACGACTGAACTTGTCAGTTCTTCAGGTGCGTTGGAAACCCTGATTACTAAGATGAACAACTTGATACCTCAAATCCACTAATACATGTCGATTTCGATGCTCGATCCTCAAATCCACTAAAATATATCATTTGAAACTTGTGTGGACCATTCTTAGAGAGATGAGAAGCATAGATAACTCATAGAGATACCTTTAGGTCTCAACTAGGTTATAAGTTATGTATATGACCCAAAATGCAAATGCAAAACGCACAATCAACAAATATGACTATTACAAGTACCATGTGCAAGTGCTATAGTGTGAGAAACATAAACAACATTTAGAACTTAAACACACATAGAAAATAAGACAAGTGAATCTCAAGACATCCAAAACCAACCAAATGAGTTCAATAGTTTGGTAAATGTGCCAATCACATTGGGACTCAAGTATGGACTCCATTCATGTCTAGACTACGCCAACTGTAGGGGTACTACATACAACAACCAATCAAAACGCGACATGTGTCCTGCCCAACATTCCACCAGGTCGCCTACAGCACGACCTAACTCAATCCGACCAGAACAGCTCGAGCATATGACCGTTGGCGACCTCTTCATACGCACGTGCCCTTAATCAATGCTCAGAGAATATCTTCACCTGTTACGTAATCAATGCCAAATACTACGCAATCATTAAGATGTCGGAGAATCCGCAAGATCCCATGATCTGCGCCTTTTCACCTTCTATAAGTACAGAACTACGAAGGCTTGATCTCTAAGTTCCACTCCCTCGAGCTAGAGTACGTAGGCCATCTCGATCTCATCGAGGTGCAGCCACCCCCGATCTCAAACTCCCACCTTGGTCAGTCTAACAACGACCTGACCTAGTTAATGCATTAATCTGGAAACAGGTTAATACATTTGGCGCCGACTGTAAGGATTAGATTATATCGAAAAACCGGCCCTCCCACCCAACTAAAAGTCATACACATCTATCTGCCCATTAAATGGCTACCCAAGATGATATCATGCAAGACCTGAGAAATCAACTGAATCGTCTCCATGAAGAAAACGCACAACTAAAGGCTGCAAGCGACGTTGATACAAGTACTAAGCAGGGAGCAGTCATTGCAAATGACAGCAACCGCAAATACGAGGAACTCAGCCAACAGCTCGTTGAATTCAAAGCAACTCAGGCCGCAATCCAACTAAGCGCAAAGGTCACACAGCCGAACAGCTCGCTGTCCAATCTTTGCAACACTTTCAGGAATCTCCATTCACTAAGGAGATCCTAGAGCAAGAGTTGCCCAACAAACTCAACGCTCCAAAGTTTGACCAATACTTAGGCGTTGGAGATCCAACAGATCACATCAAGGGTTTCTGCAAATCACTACTTCTTATCAAAGAAGATCATCTACTGTGCTTATTGTTTCAATCCAGCCTCACTGGACCAGCTCTCGACTGGTTCCACCGTCTCAAATCAGGTTCAATCACTTCGTTCAACGACCTGGAAAAATAGTTCGTCATCTTCTATATTCACAACAAGAAGCGTCCAGTCACCATCGACGCAATTTTTAAAGTCAAACAAATATATGGGGAACTGTTAAGCGATTTTTTCGCTCGATTCAAAACCAAACTGCACTTTATTCAAGACTTCGCAAAGGATCATGAACCTTTTGCAACCATCGCATTCTCCCGGATCCGATCTCCACAAGAACTTGGCAATGAAAAGACCAACTTCTCTCGACGAGCTCTACCTCAAGGTAGATCGTTATATCAAACTAGAAGAAGCCCTGATCGGAAGGGTGAAAAGCCATGTTATTGCAAATCTAGAAGGGGGCTCCACCAAAGGATCTCGATCAGAAAAAATAGGAGATTCAAAACTAAGGCATTGCCCACCGAGCAACGTGAGTATCACCGATTTACACGACCTGCAGGATATATCTTCGAGCGAATCAAGCATCACCACTGGTGTAAGATTCCAGATTTCACACCACTCGATGACACATCTGGTCGTCCTTACTGCAAGGTCCACAAGGTGAGGTGCCATCAAACAGATGATTGCCGCATACTGAAGCGGGCTCTTCAGACATGGGCTGATGAGAAAATGCTTAACAGCTGGATCTACGGTAGGCAAGATGAATCTAGTGAAAAGAAAACCAAGAAGAGGTCAAGAACACCCCCATGTTCTGCTAAACGATCTCAAAGCAAGGCAAGAACTTCCTCTTCAAGTCCAGCACGCAGCAGAGGGCGAAGCCTCTCAAGAAGATTAGGTCCCACCGGCGACCTCCACGACCAAATAAACTAGTAGGTCGCAAACAGAATAGAAGAAGATAGTGAGACAGAAAGTCACATGATTTACATGATCTACGAGTCCAACTCTACACCAGCCTCAAGAGAGAAGAAAAGGCGAGTAGAACACCTGCACCACGTCTACTCCATCACAGGTCGAGCAGCTCGAACCAACATTCCAGCTCGACAGGAAACAGATCTTAGTTTCACCGAAGACGACTTCAACAAGGTCATTACTCCACACAACGATGCTCTGGTCGTTGAATTGAGGATTGCAGATTACACTGTCAAGAGGGTCCTAATCGACCCACGAGCATCTTGTAACATACTGATGTACAAGACCTTCAAGGATATGAGGCTACCTGATTCAGTCCTCATTCCTGACTTTACTCCAATCTTGGGCTTCAATAGCTCGATAGAGGATCCCAAAGGAGAGGTATTGCTGCCTGTTTCTGTGGGTAAGAAGGATAACAAAGTTTCAGCCACAACCAAGTTCAGCGTTCTCAACATTACAAGTAAGTACACTGCAATACTTGGTCGCAAATGGATCCATGCCATGCGAGGAGTTCCATTAACTTATCATCAAGTATTCCGCTATCCTGGTCCCAACGGGATAATGGAGCTCAGAGGCAACCAGAACGCTGCACATGAATGCCATGGAATCCTCGAAGCTGTGGCAAATGACAAACCAACGACCTCAGGAACCAAGGAGGTCGCAAATCAACCAAAGAGTCCATTAAAAAGGAAAGCTGAGGCCACATACACGACCAAATAGCAACTAGAGAAGGAGCAAGCGAGCTCCCCTCAACTATCACTTGGAAGCACAGATCCAGGAGTGCAAGTGAACTTAGGGTCAGAGGAAGACCCCAAGTATGTTTATGTGGGCTCAGAGTTAGGAACAAATAAGTACAATGAATTTGTAAATTTCTTTCACTTAATAAATACGTCTTTGCTTGGTCGTACACTGATATGCCTAGGATAGATCCATCAATAGCATGCCATAAGTTACGAGTAAATCTCAATTATCGACCTGTCAAGCAAAAACCAAGACCCCTTGCCCCAAAATTTCATCAGGCCATCAATGATGAAATTAGTAGACTCAAACAGGTAGGATTCATCAAAGAAGTTGACACACCATATTGGTTGGCCAACATAGTTCCAGTCTTGAAAAAGAATGGGAAGACAAGAGTTTGCATCGACTTCACAAGCTTGAACAAAGCTCGTCCTAAAGATTAATTCCCACTCCCACGAATCGATAAGCTAGTCGATCAAACTTGTGGTTTCGAACTTCTATCATTCATGGATGCATATTCACGGTACAATCAGATCCCAATGTACGAGCCAGATCAAGATAAAACCTCATTCACCACTGAACAAGGTATCTTCTGTTATAAAGTCATGCCTTTCGGTCTCAGAAACGCAGGAGCGACCTACCAGAGACTTGTTATCAAAATGTTTGACGACCTACTAGGTCGAACAATGGAGGACTACATCGACGACATGTTGGTCAAAAGCGACCTCAAACAAGACCACTTGGCTAATCTCGATCAAACATTTCAAAGGTTACGGCAATTTAGGATGAGACTTAATCCAAAAAAATGTCTATTCGGGGTCGTATCAGGAAAATTTCTTGGTTACCTAGTGACAATGAGGGGTATTGAAGCAAACCCCGACCAGATCAGAGCCCTGGTCGATATGCCCAGCCCGAAGACAAAGAAACAAATTTAGAAACTCAACGGCATGGTATCAGCTCTCAATAGATTTATTTCTAGAGCATCCGATAAATGTCGACCAATGCTTCATATCCTCAAAAAGGGGGCTGCATATCAATGGACACAAGAATGCAAGCAAGCCTTTGCCGAGCTAAAGGCATACTTATCCACTCACCAGTTCTCACTAAGCCTAATGATGGAGATGTTCTCGAAATCTACTTCGCCACATCTGATTTTGTGATCAGAGCGATACTATTCAAGGAGGAAAACCAGGTCGAACGACCACTCTATTTCACAAGCAAGGTGTTACAGCAGGCAGAAATAACGTACACACCTCTAGAAAAGTTAGCATTAGCTCTTTTATATGTTGCATGCAAGTTTAGACCTTATTTCCAAGCACACACTGTTAAAGTAATCACCGACCAGCCACTACGACACATCCTAGAAAAGAAGAACAAAACAGGTCGTATGGCTCATTAGGCAGTTGAGCTCGGTGATTATACCTTCGAGTTCGTACCTCGTCAGGCCGTTAAGGGCCAAGTCGTAGCTGATTTCTTAGCAGACTACCCTGCTGAAGACTCAAGCTGGGAACCAGAACCAGAGACTAGGCCAGTCCAAGTCGATCTACTAAACACTTGGCAACTATACGTTGATGGTTCACACAACGCAAATGGAAGTGGCATTGGTGCCGTACTCATCTCACCTAAGGGCTCACAACATGAAAGGTCAACTCGATTAGACTTCTCGACCTCTAACAATGAGGCCGAGTACGAAGCCCTAATACAAGGTCTTCAAATGGCGATCGACCTACAAGCAGATCGAGTCAAAGTATTCAGTGATTCTCAACTGGTAGTGAATCAGATCACAAGTAACTACCAAATCGATGGAGTCAATTTGATAAGATATGCAAGCAATGCAAAGGAACTTATTAGCAAGTTCAACTTCTTCACCATCGATCACATCCCAAGAGATGACAACCGACATGCTGATTCACTCGCATTTCTAGAATCCAAGGTTGATTCAGATCGACCTCGAGCTCTAACAATAGCAGTAAACACGCTACTTGCATATTTACAAAAGCAAGAAGAGGTCAACCAAATCAACGACCTACTTAATACGACCTCAGAAGACATCAAGGGAACTTGGATGGAACCCTTCATCAATTACTTGCAAACTGGCGAGCTCCCAACAAACAAGAAGGATGCCAGCCAATTATTACATAAAGTCACTATGTATAAGTTATATGAAGGAAAACTATTCCAGAAATCAGCAACTGGTCTACTCCTAAGATGCTTAATTCCTAAGCATGGCCAAATCATCTTTCAAGAGATCCATGATGGAGAATGTGGAAATCATTCAGGAGGTCGCACACTAGCTCACAAGACATTCTCACAAGGTTATTTTTGGCCAAGAATGAAGGAAGATGCAAAGAAATTTGTGTTAAGGTGCAAAGAGTGTCAACGTTTTGCCAACCACACTCATCAGACCTAAACGACCTCATCAACATCACTGCTCCTTGGCCATTTCATATGTGGGGGCTTGACATCATGGTCCCACTGATTAAAGAAAAGAAGTCTGAGAAGTGATTTGTTCTAGTCGCAGTCGACTATTTCACTAAGTGGGTTGAAGCTATTGCTCTCACTAATGTCACTCAAGCAGACGTGAGAAGATTTATGTGGGAAAACATCATTACCAGATTTGGCTTGCCCAAACGTGTCGTTACTGATATTGGAACTCAGTTCGTTGGAAAGAACATTAAAGCTTTCTACGCGCTGTGGAAGATCGAGCACTCCAGATCAGCTCCTCGATATCCACAAAGCAATGGTCAGGTCGAAGCTGCGAACAGACAAATTCTTTCTAACTTAAAGAAAAAACTCGAAAATCAAGAAGACTATTGGCTACAACAGCTTGAAAAGATCCTTTGGGCGTACAGAACAACTCCTAGAACATCAACATGAATGTCTCCGTTTAGCTTATGTTACGGAGTAGAAGCTGTTTTTCCAACCGAGCTGACATTTGGCACGACCAAATCATACTGGTCGATACTGAGCTCAACGATCAGGCATGGTCGATTGGCATCGACCTAGTCGAAGAAAGAAGGAACCATGCTACCATTAAGCTCGAGCAATACCAATAAAGGCTAAAACGAGCTTACAACAAAGGAATACGACCTCGATCTTTTCAACCAGGAGAGCTCGTACTAAGAAGAATGTTCCATAATAAGAGAAAGGCGAATATTGGAAAGCTTAATGCTAATTAATTGGGAAGGACCTTACATCATCACAAAGGTTCAAAGCAATAGATCTTATCGCCTTAAGACTTCAGAAGGAGAAGATGTCAAGAATCCATGGAATGCTTATCATTCGAAGAAATTCTACCAGTAAATGTAAGCATGCGTTCTCATATTTTAATAAAGGAGCTCGATTTTGCCTTCATTTTAGTTCATACATGAATGGCTTGAATAGGTCAAAATCAATCACACTTGACCTTTAAATTATCAATATTCTAGTCCCTCTGATAATTTTTATAAGTGTTAAGTTGACATCTATACCCCAACTAACACTCTCTTACTTAGGTCATAACTACCCCACGACCTACGTAAGCTCGAGCTCATAATCGAACGACTAAATCTCATCCCAGGTCGAATTTTTATACTTAACTTTATTATTTCATGTTTGCTATCTAGCCAAGCAGACAATACAAATAACAGAAACAAAGGGCGAGCAAGGTAACCAAATCAAAGTTAATTTTATTTATTCCAAGTCAACTAACTATTACAGGGAAAGCGATCTACTTGCTATAATTACATCGACGATCTACACTACTTGGGGGCTACTTCAAACAAACCTCATCATCTACAACTCGTAAAACAAAGCACCTGCAAAAATCAAAGCAAACCACAAGCAAGGGAAACATACAGATAACCAACAAGCAAATTCATTAAAAAGGCATGCAAAAGGAAATATTTTAGTCCGTCCTACTTGCAGCCATTCATCTTGTTTTCCTGCCTTCTGAACGAGCTACCAGGACTCCCTGGAAACTAGTCGCCTAAAGAGACAGAAGACATAATCCACAACAAGAAATAAAATGCAGAAAATGAAAGCTTGATCGACCTACCGAAGCAGATCGATCACTATTGTTTTAGGCCTCCAGCCAACAACTATCAGGTCGCCATAGACCAGCCCGACCGAAGCCTGACTAATCTAAGACTATTGTTTTTGAACCACAACCAAACACACCAAGAGCAGAGCGCCAAGAATGGACGAGGTCGAAACCAAGTCCATTCGAGACTAAAGTTTTCATGACAAGAAATTGTTTAACCTCACACCACTCCAACAGAAAGAAGAGAAAGAAAAAAAGAAGAGAAAAAAGATAAATCACTACTCCTGAATGCGCTCCTCCTGCATGTCATCGACACTAAGCTGTTGCACATCTGGGCCCAACGAGGTGTCCTTAGGGGCAATCAAATCAAGATCATCTTGCCCCTGTGTCTCCTCTTCAATGGGCGAACCCAAATCATTTAACTGCCTCTCCAGATCAGCACAGTGAGCTTGCCACAGCAGCCCATTATCCTCACATTGCTTGTTCGCTGCGGCAAGTTCAGACTTCAGGTCGAGCACTTCAAGTTCTAAGGTCACAACGTCCTTCTCCTTCAACTTCAGGTCGCGAATTAAAGCTTCATTGCGAGCACAGTGCAACTGGTCCTTCAGTCTCTTCAAATCCAGATCGGCCTGTGCCCCTGCCTCAACTATGCCTCTAATCTCTTGAAACGAAGTGTTGAGCTACAAGCCACAGTAGCAGGGTCAGGCAAAAAAAGTTAAAACAAAATCTACACAGAGTTCGAATAACTTACCAGCGATATCCCATAGTTGATCTTAGAAAACATATGCGCCAAGCTCTGACCCTTCATTGCAAGATGATCAGCCTCCAGGACCATAACCTCGTTGATAGCTCGGGAAACATAGGGATTAGAAAGGGCACTATCGTTGTTCATTACTTGAACGTCCTCACCCTGACGATTATGATAGCCAATGGGACCTGGAAGGAAAGGACCAGCGACCTGCTTACCCTTGGTCGAAGAACGACAAGCCGACTTGGACATTTGCTCTTCAGGAGCAGGAGAACGAGCAACGACCTCTGAAGCTCGGATAACAGGAGGAGGAGCAGGGATCTTCACAAAACCAGACAGAACTCTCTTCTTTCCTTTGGAACCAATAGTATACCTTAGAGCAGATGGTGGTGGTGACACAATCCTAACTTCATCATTTGCAGCCCTGCTAGAACTACCCTTACCTTTCTCACCAGACTTCCTTACACTAGCCATGAAGTTCAACCTTAGAACTTTCCTCCTTTCCAACTCGCCAACAACGGTCTTGGGACCACCTTTTCGAGTAAAGTAATCCTTAAGATGAACTTCAACTTTCTGTCGTCCGACCAGGACCTAAATACGTTCAGACAGCGTCGAGGTCGGTAGCAAGAGAATCGTCCCTAATAGCTGCAAAACAAAAGCTTCATCAGGATCTAAAAAGAATGAGGAAACTACAAAATTAACGACCTATGATGAACAACCTCGAACTTACGTTCATCAGGCACATTTCTAGTGACATGAAGCAGGCAAAGACTTTCTTCGGTGACACAACCAGTGAACAACACGGGCTCTTTCCACCAACCCTCACTACTGACAGGGTAGATAAGAGGTAACCGTTCTGGTCGAACTTGCATGTTATAGCCACCACCCTCACTCTTTGCAGATCGCTTGAATATGAAATGACCCAGAACGTCAGCCATTGTCAAATTCCACTTATGAAAAGAATTGAGGTCATCAATTACCCTTATATTCCTCCAGAAGTTCCCATTCATCTGGCAAGGAGCTCGCTTAAAGGATGTCAACAACTCGACAACTCAGGCCAGCTTGAAACTTGCCCAACATGAACACAACAGAATAAGGGTTATTAGGTCGATACGCAGCAGTTAGCAAGCGATCTCTCAGAAAGCGAAATTTCAAGTTTCTAATCTTGTCTAAACCATAACCAAAACGAAAACCCAAGTGCCTCCTAACATACGCACAGTTTACAACTCTATGCAGCCTTCCATCATCTCCTTCTACGAGCTCATCATCACTACTATCCTCACCATGAGGACCACTACTACCTAAACTCAAGTTTCGTCACTCCTCTTCACCAGCACTTCCACTGGGCGTCCTATCCTCACCACTACTCTCTTCACCACCATCACGACCACTATCACTCAAATAGTCATTCTGAGAATCACTAGTTTCGGACATTCTTTTACTTCAAGCAAGAAATGGATGACGGAGAGGAAGAACAGAAGTAAAACAAACGAAAAGCAGAGAAAGAAAGGGAATTGACCTCAGACAAATCACTCAGAATCCAGGTCGCACAAGCAAATGAGCAACAGCTCGATAGCAATACAACACTAAGATATGAAACAACAAGCACATATGTTCTTAAATAGTGTCATAAACAAAATACAAGCCGTCGATCAAACCCAAACCAACGATCAAGATTAACCAAGGAAGGGCAACAGGTTTGCGGTTTTTCCCCACTATCAAGACTGATTGTATTAACCATCGGATCATCCACATGTCCAACCAGAGGAAAACAAGCAAGTGTATCGCAGTCGCCATAATCATTACCGTTAAGCAGCTTGAGGAAACCTCTCCACTTCCCCATAAAAGCGCAGTGATTATGCCCAACAGCAATGCATGACAAACACGTGTCCAGCTTTCAAATTTCAAAAACAAATCGCCAACAAACCGAGCTACTATATCTTCTTTACAACACGATCTACGTTCGTACTGAAAAGAAGGGGCTTATGTAGGGGTACTACATACAACAACCAAGCAAAACACGACACGTGTCCTGCCCAACATTCCACCAGGTCGCCTACAACACGACCTAAATCAATCCTACCAGAACAGCTCGAGCATATGACCGTTGGCGACCTCTTCATTCGCACGTGCCCTTAATCAATGCTCAGAGAATATCTTCACCTGTTACGTAATCAATGCCAAATACTACGCAATCATTAAGATGTCGGAGAATCAACAAGATCCCATGATCTGCGCCCTTTCACCTTCTATAAGTACAGAACTACGATGGTTTGATCTCTAAGTTCCACTCCCTCGAGCTAGAGTACGTAGGCAATCTCGATCTCATCGTGGTGTAGCCACCCCCGATCTCAAACTCCCACCTTGGTCAGTCCAACAACGGCCTGACCTAGTTAATGCATTAATCTGGAAACAGGTTAATACACCAACCACAATTATACACATGGTTTCCATTCGTGTCTAAGGCACGCTGATCACATCCCTTTGATTTTCACTCACATTTTCCATACTAGTAAGCTCATAAGGCGGTGAACTCATAATCGATATATATATAATCAAATCATCAAGCCAAAGATATGAGTGAGATATAATACCAACAAGTAATCATACACACATGTGCAGTGGCGTAGCCAGGATTTTAGTTCAGGGGGAGCACTCCATGTATATACATTGTATTAAAAAAAATCATCTAAAATTATTACTTGTTTCAGCATGTAATAAATAAACATAATCGCTAAGTTATATTTAAAAAAAAAATGTAAATTCTTTTAGAGTTTTATGCATTTTTTTTATAAAGGCAAAATTTTATCAAGGAAAATGAGAGAGATACAAGCCTGATCAGCAGCGTCAGGTAAATTGCATAAGCCTCTTCCAAATACAGAGTAGATGAGGTAGTGGATCACCTCCATTGTCAGGTTTTATACTAGTAGTCTAGGTTTTGACATAAATCATACCTTGGTGACCAAGTAGAATACAAAATGAGGACTCGGGGAAGACTGAAGAGTGATTTTTTTTCTTTTATTTTTGTTAATTCAATTAATTAAGTTTACTGATTAATAAAATTAGGTATTTAGGTTTTTTTTGGAAATAAAAATTTTAAAGATATTAAGATTAGAAAGACTTTGAGTCATAATATAACTCGACAAACATAATCTAGAAAGAAAATTTATATCTTTACAAATATATTAAGTTCGCAAAGATTTTAGGGAGTATTAGAATATATTGTTTGCAAAATCTGAGGGTGTGCGCTTGCATACCCTCACACCCCCGGCTCCGCCACTACACACGTGGTGAGACCGGCATAGGTAAGATTCCATTTTTAGCACACGAGTTCACTATAACATGAAACACTTAAGATAGGCGTTGAAGTAGCTCAAGCCTTTTTTAGTGGACACAACATTCCTCAATCCTTTGTAGTCAACTACATCTGTATGATCCCTGATAGAGATCAAAGTGTGTTAATCTCTAATCTCTATCAAAAGATTATATTTTTTTAACTTGAAGTTCTTTCTTGTGCCTGTATGAATTGGTTATCAAAGTAGACAAGTAACAAACAAGGGTCGTACCTGATAAGTCCTCAAAAGTGTATATTTATCCCCTCGAATAACACCTTGTTTGTCTAGCACTTAGCTTATAATATTGTGTTATATCTATTGATTAGTGCTAAAATGTCTATTGTGTAGGTTTGATGAGCCAAAATGCGAATATTGTATTAAAGCCCGCAAAAAGTCAAGAAAAGCAAGCAAAAAGATGTTATTTGCACTAAGGGAGGAGAATCGATATTTACACCCACAGATCTGTTGAGGGCATCGCACGGTCAGTCCTGTTGACTTGACTTTATGTCAAAATGGGGCGGTCCAAATCTCAGCCCAAACCGGGTCCTATTGGAGCCCATAAGTCAGAATTTCTATTTAGGGCTTTATTTAAAGTCCAAACTTAAAAAGGCTTTATAAGGAGATCCAGAAGTCTGATTTGGGCCCATGAACTATCAAACTGAAGGTCTTGGTCCAAGCTACAACTTATGCCCAAGAGAATTAGGTTTGCTGAAGACCTAATGCCTCTAGAAGACCAACAGAAGCTACCACGAATTTGACCTAATTTGGAAGTCTTTGCATGCAAGTATTCTACTTTATATTTTCTATATAAGAGAAGTAGTAGCTAAGGTTTAGGTAGCTTTTTATGAATTGAAGATTGAGGAGACAAGTTCATCTTTTTCTTCTTCTTTTGTATCAAACTCAATATTCAATATCAATTCCATTATCTTTTCCATTATGATGTCTTGTGATTTATTTATTTATTCCATGGTGTCATCATCAAGGATGAGTAGCTAAATCTCCTTAGAGGGATGGTTGAAGCACTCTAGATGATGCAAAAACACGATGTTTGTTCTTATTGTTCATTGTGATTCAAAGTTCTTAATGCTTATTTACTTCTAATTCGCGATACGATTTAAGTATGATTATTTGCATATTATTGTTATCCATGTTATTAAAATACTATTGTTAGGGTTTAGGGAGACCTAGCTTTAATGATTGTGTTTATATTAATTATAGATGTGTAGTGAAATAGCTGAGAGGTGATTATTACATATCTGCAGTTGATATCTTTTATTGGAACTATTTTGTAATTAAGTCAAATAGCTGAGAGGTGACGATTTAGTTATGAATCAATATGTTGAGTTAATCAAATTGAATAGCTGGGAGATGATGGTTTGATTAATAAGACATATTCAATAGCATGCATAAGAGAATCCCATTTTAATTGAGTGGAATAGCTGAGAGGTGACTACTTGATTATTATAGGTATTAATGATTAATTGGAATAGCTGAGAGGTGACTAATTAATTGTTATAGATTGAACATGAAGGAACAACATGTTATGTTTGCATGATTTAGTTTGTGGATACCAATTCTTTCCCTCTTTGTCCTCATAAATCTTCTTTACATCTCTACCATCTTCTTATAAGTTAGGGTTTATTTAATTATTGCCTGTAGGAAGTTAAAATCAATCTCAATTCTTATTATTGATTCCCTTGGTGTTTCATAACAATTGTTTTCTATTGTGTTTGACCTAAGATCTCCATTCTGAGGTGGGTATGACCCTTGCTTGTTACTTGTCTACTTTGATAACCAATTTATACAGGCACAAGAAGGAACTTCAAGTTAAAAAATATAATCTTTTGATAGAGATTAGAGATTAACACCCTTTGGTCTCTATCAAAATGGCGTCGTTGCCACTCTAAGGAACGGAGTTCATTCAAACACAAGCGAGAATAGTAGATTTTGGACATCATCCCACTTCTATCCCTCCCACCCTTCTATTTTTAATTCTTTTTGGACATCATCCCACTTATTGATCTTGCAACGAAAACGGATTGAAAAAAGCTCGAAAAACGAAGTCAAAATCAAATTTTTAAGAAAGTCGTGCGTTCATGAATTTTTCCTGAAAGTTACTGGTTCAACCTGGACCCGATCTCGAGTCGAGTTCAGATTGGCCTATAACCATCTCGAGTCGAGTTCCAGGCAGGGAATTTACCTCGTTTTGCGTGATTTTTCTAGGGCATTCCAGAACTGTTTTTCAGTTAATTGTTTTTTCTGTTGAGTGATTGTGAGGTGAACTAAGTAGTCTATTTTTTTCAGAATTTTTAGAGACTTGTAAGATATTTAATTATTCGATCCATGAAGGGGTAGCGGTTGTAATATTTTTAAAGTAGGTGTTGTTAGGATTTATTTTATTGTGTGTTCGCGGCGGATAGTAGAGCAAGGTTGTGGAGCTAGCCTTAAGTCTACTAAGGAACGACTCTTAAGGATGATTGAAACCCAAGGAGCGGTTTCCCCTTAGTCAACTTCAACTCGTCTTCTCCCCACTTTTGTGCGCTTGTTTGGCATTTTTTTACTTTTTAACACAAAGTGGGAGGTAAGCATTCTCCTAACCCTCCTCGAATCCCCTGCAAGTGGAGTTTCTGTATTGATTAGCATGACCTTGATTGTTGCTTGATTTAAATTTCTGTTTTTACTTGTTAAATCGGGACTGCAAGGTGGACCTGGCCTCAAAGTGAAACCTAATAGCAATTGATTGCAATATCCTAAGCTTTAAAATTGAACCAACTAAAGTCATGCTATCACGATGTTCATTTAAGACCTTGAGCAGATATTTCAACTAATACTGCGTGAACCATTCTTTGATTGGAGCACAAGCTAGGAATTGGGTCTGGAACCGCTACAGATTACGTCTGTAGAATCACTGTAGTTATTTAATTAATGAACGTTGCTTACGCACGGAAAACCTCCCACACTGGTTATTCGCTACTTGACTCTCGAAATATAGGGAGAATTCACAAGGAAAGCTTGGAAAGAACTCATTGACTTGGGTGAACACAAAATTGAGTCAGTTTTTGAGCCCCTTGTTAGATGTTTTTGAATGTTTAGGACTTCTGTGGCATTTGTAATGCGCATGTTGCATGCATCTTAGATCAGGTAAAATCTTATCCAAACCAACTCCAATCTACACAAAGAACACAATCACGGACCTCACTCTTTCTCCTGAGGGAGAGTTTAACGACTCAACCTCCATACCTTCTGAAGAAGAGTTCAATAATTCAACTTCACCTTCTGAAGTAACACCTGCCCTTATGGCTCAAGAAGCTACCCTTCGGGATTACTTTTCACCGTTGGCCACTGGGCCACATACCTATATAGTTTTACCCGAGACAACTGCAGATAGTTATGGCATTCGCCCACAGATTGTGGGCATGTTGCCTAAGTTCCATGGACTTCCACGAGAAGATCCATATCAGCACCTCAATAAGTTTTTGACCGTTCTTAACACTTTTAAGGAGAAACATTTGTCTGGGGAGGAAGTTAGCTTGAGATTGTTCCCCTTTTCTCTTGAGGATAGGGCATCTCACTGGTTACATGGCCTTCCTTCCAATTCTATTGCCACCTGGGCTCAACTAAGTAAAATATTTTTTATCAAATTCTTTCCTATTACAAGAACTAATGACATAGTTGATGCCATAAGAAGTTTCCGGCAGAAAGAAGGCGAGGTATTCTTTGATGCTTGGGAGAGGTTTCAAGACCTATTTCTTCGGTGTCCACACCACAAAGTCGATGACGCTAAAAAAGTTAGGATTCTTTATAGAGGCCTTAATACCATGACTAGAAACACGGTTGAGATCATGAGCGGTTGAGATTTCCTTGATTATTCCACCACCAAGGCTCTGGCTTTCCTTGAAAAGATTGCTACTAATAGCCAGTAGTGGGACATACCTGGACATACCTTGAGAAACACTACCCCAAACTCATTTGATAAACCTAGAGGTATATATGAAGTCAAACCTGACTCTGAGCTTAAAGCTTTACTTCATGGTTTAGTAAAACAAGTAGAAGGGCACTTGGCGTGTCCTTAAAGCCCCCATCACCTGTTATCAGTGTCTCCACTCTCCAATGTCATTGTCATGACCAGACCCATACTGCTGAATTTTGCCCTCTCTCTTATAATTCACCAGAAACTGAGAAAGCCTGTGCGTTTAACTATGCAGGGAGGACCAACTTTACTAAGGGCAATGCCACGTTCCCATACATTGACCGCTCCAATCTGTCTTATTCTAATAATCATCATGAGGCTCCACCTAGTTTTAATAACTCTTATGGGCAACGTAGCAATGCCACGTATGTTGGTAACACTGATAATCAGAACAAGGCGCACCGGTCCCCCTTTACTCGAACAATGTTCATCACATGAGTGGTTCCAGGGACAATGTGCCAACTAATCAATCTGCCCCACCTAAGACCTCCCTTGAGGATGTGCTTGCCCGTTTTATTCAACAGACCCAGGCGTCCATTGAATCAAATGCCCAAGCCATCCAGAGGATTGAACAAAAACTTGATGAAATGGGTAGATTTCTGGGACAGTCCATCCCGAACCCCAAAGGCAAGGAAGTTGCCTTGGTGACGGAAACTCCATCCCCGTCTGTACCGCTTGCTGAACTAAAATCGGTTTCCACCCTTAGGTCAGGAAAACAGGTTGATAATCAACTTAATTATACACCGAGTCCCTACATTGTGACACCGGTTACCTCTACACCTGTTGCCCCACCTAAAGCTCCGGCTAATGAGGCGACCACCTCTAAGCCGAAGAAGACTGCCCGTGAGATTGTGGATCCTCCACGAACTTACAACCCGCCCGTACCTTACCCCAGAGACTCACAAGGTCTCTTAAGAAAGTCCAAGCAGAGGAAGTACTTGATGTGTTCAAACATATAAATATTAATATACCCTTCCTCACGGTTATTAAACAAATACCTTCCTATGCTAAGGTTTTGAAAGACTTGTGCACCGCCAAGAGAAAAACAAATGTTCCTAAAAACGGGTTTGTGGCGGAAGAATTCTCTGCACTTGTCTAACATAACGGCGTGGTAAAATACAAGGACCCTGGAAAACCGACCATACCCTGCAAGCTTGGTGACAAGTTCATAGGCAAAGATTTGCTAGACTTAGGAGCAAGTGTTAACCTTTTGCCTTACTCCTTGTACCTCAGCCTGAGTCTAACAAACATGAAACCCACAAAAATGTCTTTACAACTAGCCGACAGATCATTGAAAGTACCTAGAAGTATTGTTGAAGACTTACTAATGAAAGTGTTTGACTTTTACTATCATGTTAACTTTGTGGTGTTGGATACTGAACCTATTGTCGATGACTCGGAACCCATTATCCTTGGCCGTCCATTTTTGGCCACCTCTAATGCTCTCATAAACTGCCGAAACAGTTCTATGGTTCTCACTTTTGGCTCTATGACTGTTGAAGTAAATATATTTAACCTTGGCCAACAACCCCCTGATCTTTCCTTATCTGAAGATGTGTGCCTTCTAGACTCTTTGCCTTATGAGATGGTGCATAGTTATTACCCTGAAGATCCGAATGTTCACTACCTTGCCATGCATAGTATAGACTTTGACATTGACATTGACCAATCTATTGCCCAAACCAATGCTCTTCTTGACACTGTGCCTATCTTTGAACCTAAAGACCCTGAGGCTCTTGATTCGGTTTGTAGCGTAGATTCTGAGACCCAAGTAGAGACCATTACTCCACCTCCTGTTATTCTGAGTCCTCTTCTTCCTGATCGAGCTGAAATACGTTGATCTTGATTCGGATGGTAGTCATCCTGTTATTATTTCTCCATCTCTTACTACCGAGCAGGAGAGTAAGCTTTTAGAAGTTATATTAGAGCATCGTTCTGCTATTGCCTGGTCTATCCACGACATTAAAGGCATTAGCCCTTCTGTCTGTTCTCATCATATTCATCTTGAGGACGCTGCTAAAACTTCTCGTGAACCTCAGAGACGTCTTAACCCTGCGATGAAAAAAATTGTTCGAGCTGAGATTTTTAAACTTTTGGATGCAGGTGTGATTTATCCCATTTCGGATAGTCCCTGGGTTAGTCCTATTCATGTGGTTCCTAAGAAGGCCGTCATGACTGTAGTTACCAATGATAAGAACGAACAAGTTGCCACGAGAGTTCCAACCAATTGGCGTGTTTGTATCGACTATAGAAAGCTTAATACAGTCACCCAAAAGGACCACTTTCATCTTCCCTTCATAGACCAGATGTTGGAACGCCTGGCTGGTCATTCTTTCTATTGTTTCTGGGATGGTTACTCTGGTTATAACCAAATTCCTATCGCCCCTGAAGATCAAGAGAAGACAACATTTACTTGTCCTTTTGGAACTTTCGCTTATGCCCGTATGCCTTTTGGTTTGTAATGCACCTGCTACTTTCCAGAGGTGTATGTTACACATCTTTAGTGATATGGTAGAACAATTTATGGAGGTGTTTATGGATGACTTCTCCATATATGGTTCATCTTTTGAAGAGTTTTTAACCGTTGCATTGAGAAGAATTTGGTACTTAACTGGGAAAAGTGTCATTTCATGGTTAGAAAGGGAACAGTTTTGGGTCATGTTGTCTCTCCTGAGGGTATCCAGGTTGATAAAGCTAAGGTAGATCTTGTTTTATCCTTGTTTATTCCTAAGTCTATTAGGGATATTCGAGCCTTTCTGGGCCATGCAGGATTCTATCGACGTTTTATCCAAGATTTTTCAAAGATAGCTCTCCCCTTTACCAATTTATTGCTTAAGGATGCACCTTTTGATTTCACAAAAGAATGCAAGAGTGTTTTTGAAAATCTTAAGACCGCCCTCACGATTGCACCCATCATTAGGCCACCTGATTGGAGTAAACCCTTTGAGCTGATGTGCGATGCATCAAACTTTGTTGTTGGGGCTGTTTTAGGTCAACGTCTAGATGGTAAGCCCCATGTCATATATTATGCTAGAAAGACTTTCAATGATGTTCAACGTAATTATACCACGATGGAGAAAGAATTGTTAGCCATAGTATATGTTCTTGATAAGTTTCGTTCCTACCTTTTAGGTACCCGTACTGTCATCTTCACGGATCATGCTGCTATTAGATTTCTTCTCTCCAAGAAGGAAACTAAGCACCGCCTTATTCGTTGGATTTTGTTGCTTCAAGAGTTTGACCTTGAGATTAGAGATAAATAAGGGACTGAAAATGTAGTAGCCGACCACTTGTCTAGACTCGACCGTCCTGAGGATTCTATTGTCATTTCTGAGAACTTTCCTAATGAGCTTCTTTTTGCAATATCGAATGCTCCATGGTTCGCAGATATCGTTAATTACTTGGCTAGCAACAAGTTTCCAAGTAATTGGAACAAGCAAGATATATCCAAATTCCTTGCTAATGCCAAGCATTATTTCTGGGATGACCCTTACCTTTTTAAGTACTGTCCTGACCAGATCATTCGTCGTTGTATTCCCGACTGGGAGCAACAAGAGGTCCTTAAGTTCTGCCATGAGCATGCTTGTGGTGGACACTTTAGTACCAAGTAGACAGCTGCTAAAGTATTGCAGTGTGGTTTTTATTGGCTGACTCTTTTTAAGGACGCTCACATGCATTGTACTGTTTGTACTCGTTGTCAACAATTAGGAAAAATCACTAGGCGGCAGATGATCCCCTTACAGCCAATTCTCCCTGTCGAAGTGTTTGATGTATGGGGCATTGATTTCATGGGTCCTTTTCCTGGTTGTCATGGTTTTTGTACATTCTGGTCGCAGTAGACTATGTTTCTAAATGGATCGAGGCCATTCCCACAAGGCACAACGACCAAGAAACTGTAGTAAAATTTCTAAAAGAGTACATATTTGCCCGATTTGGCGCTCCTCGTGCTATCATTAGTGATGGGAGGAGCCATTTCTCCAATAAAGTTTTTCAAAAACTTGTCCAAAAGTATGGAGTTACTCACAAAGTGGCCCTTGCGCGTACCATCCGCAAACTAATGGCCAAGCTGAGGTTTCGAATAGAGAGATTAAAAATATTTTGCAAAAAACAATTGATCCCGACAAGGTTGATTGGTCTCGTAGAGTCAGTGATGTATTATGGGCCTATCGTACTGTTTTTAAAACTCCCATAGGCATGTCTCCCTTTCGTCTTGTATTTGAAAAACCCTGTCACCTACCTGTAGAGCTTGAGCACCGAGCCTTCTGGGCAATGACAAAGCTCAATTTTAATCTCGACCAGGCAGGTAAGAGGAGAAAACTACAGCTTTCTGAGCTTGAGGAACTTCAGAATGAAGCTTATGATCTTTCCAAGTCCTATAAAGCTAATATGAAAAAACTACATGATCGTTAGATCTTACGTAGAGATTTTCAAATTGTGGACAAAGTTTTACTGTATAGCTCTAGGTTGCATTTATTCCCTGGTAAACTACAGTCTCGTTGGTCGGGTCCCTTTGTTGTGTCTGCAGTAACGCCTTATGGTGTTATTACTTGTTTAAACCCTGCAGGCAATTCTGAATTTCAAGTCAATGGTGAACGTCTTGAGCATTTCCATGAATTAAGGTCCCCTGAAGTTGAAGAAACTCTCTTAGAGGACCCTACCTATTTAGACTGACCTTTGACCTACTGGTATCCAGACCCTCTCTTACTCTACTCTGTTGTCTCTTTTTGAGAGGTGTGGTTGAAAGTGTCGGGGCCATAGTCCACAAACTCTTACTGGCTGAGTATACTTGATCCAGTGCACGCTTTTCTTGAGCGTCATCACCAAACAGACCTGTTTCCCACTCTGTTTGGGGGTGGGGAAGTCATTTCCCATCTTCTTTTAAGTCTCGAGGATCTGACTTTAAAAGACTCTTTGTTGTATATTAGACATCAGGATCTCGCGCATTCCACTCTAGCGTTTTATCTCTCTTGTATCTTTGTTTAGAGTAGCGTTTATCTAGGGAGTGAATCCTGGTTGTCTGCCTGTCTGGCTGTAGACATTAAACTTAGCGCTCCTGGGAGGCAGCCCTGTGTATCGTCTAAGCCCGATCGTGCTTTAGTGTTTCTTATTAGTTGTCGGGTTTAGTGGCTTTTTGGCTGTTAAACCGCTCATTCTACCTTCTATGCCTAGTTCTGTTTGGGGGTGGGTGCGGCCGGCTTACCCACTCTCTCTTTGCCGTTTAGCTGGTTGATAATTTATGCGGTTACAAAATGCATTGTTTTAAGATAGGATTTCCCTTTAGGTTGAGTCAGTCCTTTATTTCAACATATTTTATTTCAGTTGTGTCTTAGTATGGAATTCCTTGTAATCTCTATGTATGTGGAGATAATTTTGTTTGGCAGGAATTTATAAAGCGGTTTGAATTTTTAGTACATTCATGGTAATATCTTTCTTATTCTATCTCATATGCATAGTATGAGCCTTGAGGACAAGACAATCTTTTTGTTTGGGGGTGGGGAAGTATTACAATCCATTTTGAAAATGATTTTCAAACTTCTTTATCCATACTTATGTAAAAATTCAAAAATTTTGAAAAATCCAAAAAAATCTTTATTACAAAGACTTTTCCAAAAAAAGGATAAGTACACCATCAATGATGAATATAATGGTTGAATTTTATTTTTTTCAAGTTTAAGGACATTTATTGCTTCACCAAGTAGTTGAGTCTTATACTACATTTGCATGAGTATAAACATGACATTCATCTGCATTTATTACAGATTACATGTGCAAATACAACTACACCTTGAGAAACTTGAGGAATACGTGTGGAGACTTAACCTAGTGAGCTTTTGAGCCCCGTCCTTTTCTTGGAGAGATATTACATCAATCTTAAGTCAAAAGACTCAACCTCTTAGTTTTGTCTGTTTTTAGTCTCATATTCATTTTTATAGTTAGCCTTGAGATGACATCAAGTGGGTGTAATATAAACTTGGGTTTTGTAGATTATTCAAGATGTGATCACCATATTAGTACTTAAAGATGATACAAAGACATTTAGATAAACTTTGTTTACCTTAGCCTACCCTGATGATATTTATTCCTTAGGTTGACCATTCTGAGCCTTTCTTATTACTTAGCCTTTTTCTTGAACCCATTATCCTTACCAAACTCCATTGTAGGAGTAAAAACCCTTAGAATGTTTAGGTCCTTTACCCATTTTTTTGGAACATTTGGATGATTGTTTATGTGGTTACAAGAAGAAAGGAGAAATACATAGAAATCTCCAAACTAGTGAAATGAACCAAATATTGAAAACCAAAAAGTTTGAAGAAATTCCTGAAAAAGCCAGAATCTTCCAAACCATTTCAAATCCAAAAAGAAAGGAAGATTCCAAAATATTGGCTAGAGCTTCATTGAAATTTTCCCAAAAGAAGATGAGAAATACTTCTTCCCAAAAGAAAAATTCCAAAAATTTCTCCATGTGTTGTTATTACAAATCACAAGTGTTGAAGGCGCGAATGTTCCAAAAATATTTCACAAAAGCCTTTTCCATTTCTAGCCCTGTCCTAAGCCAAGTTACAACCCATTACTGTCTTTTGTAGATCTAAGCTGATATAGTAGGATGTGGCGAGTAAATGAGAAAGTGTGCTGAGGTGAAAAACCCGACATCTCAAGCAAGGCTAATTTTTCCATTCTTTGAGACTAAGTTCATTCCATTACACCAGTCGGTTCTTATTGATATATGTGAGATGATTGTCCATCTTCCTTCCTCACATAGAGGTAAAATGATAAACACCATCTCTGAGCGACTTTTATTTCTGAGTGTATGTCGGTGAGGTAGAAGTCAAGGCGACCTTTCCAATGGTGACTTAAGACCCGTGGTAGCATGGGTACATGCCTGTCTTCAATGCATTTGAAACCGTTATGCTTGGTTTATATTTCATATCTTATTCATGCATTGGTAATATGCTATCTCATATGAACGGTTTTGCAATATATATCCGTATCCGTATCCTTGATATAACCATTTTTGAAGAGACTATAACTCCTCCACCTGGGAAATCCTTGTGGTTAAAAGCCTTGATGCATATGGTTAATGCAATCACCTTAGTTTTACTTCTCTTTTGAGTCCTTCATTTTTTCTTCTTATCTTTGCCTTAGGACAAGCAAAGTGTTGTTTGGGGGTATTTGATCAGTCCTCAAAAATGTATATTTATCCCCCAAATAACACCTTGTTTGTATAGCACTTAGCCTATATTATTGTATTATATCTATTGATTAGTGCTTTCTTGTCTTTTGTGTAGGTTTCATGAGCCGAAATGCGAATATTGTGTAAAAGCCCGCGAAAAGTAAAAAAAAGCAAGCAAAAAGGTGTTATTTGCACATGGGAAGGAGAATCGATATTTGCACCGACAAGATCTGCTGAGGGGACCCCATGGTCAGCTCTGTTGACTTGACTTTAGGTCAAAGTGTGGCGGTCAAATTCTCAGCCCAAACCGGGTCCTATTGGAGCCCACAAGTCAAAATTTTTATTTTAGGCCTTATTTAAGTCCAAACTTAAAAAAACTCCACAAGAAGATCCAGAAGTTTGATTTAGGCCCATGAGCTATTAAACTGAAGGTCTTGGTCCAAACTACAACTTAAGCCCTAGAGAATTAGGTTTTGCTAATTACCTAATGCCTCTAGAGGACAAACAGCAGCAGCCACGAATTTGACCTAATTTGGAAGTCTTTGCATACAAGTATTCTACTTTGTATTTTCTATATAAGAGAACTAGTAGTTAAGGTTTATGTAGCTTTTAGACTCCCATCTTTTAGATCTAGTGTTTTTTATAAATTGAAGAAAAGATCATCTTCTTCTTCTTCTTTTGTATCAAACTCAATTCATATCAATCAAATCAAATCACTTTTCCATTATGATGTTTTGTTATTTATTTATTTATTCCATGGTGTCATCATCAAGGATGAGTAGCTAAATTCCCTTAGGGGGATTGTTGAAGCACTCTAGATAATGCAAAGGCACCATGGTTGTTTATATTGTTCATTGTGATTCAAAGTTCTTAATGCTTATTTACTTCTAATTCTCGATATGAGGTAAGTATGATTATTTGCATGTTATTGTTATCCATGTTATTAAAATACTATTGTTAGGGTTTAGGGAGACCTAGGTTTAATGATTGTGTTTATATTAATTATAGATGTGTAGTGAAATAGCTGAGAGATGATTATTACATATCTGCAGTTGATATCTTTTATTGGAACTCTTTTGTAATTAAGTCAAATAGCTGAGAAGTGATGATTTGAGTTAATTAAGTCAATATGTTGAGTTAATTAAATTGAAAAGCTGAGAGGTGACGGTTTGATTAATAAGACATATTCAATAGCATGCATAAGATAATCTCGTTTAATTGAGTGGAATAGCTGAGAGGTGACTACTTGATTATTATAGGTATTAATGATTAATTTGAATAACTGAGAGGTGACTAATTAATTGTTATAGATTGAACATGAATGAACAACATATTATGTTTGCATGATTTAGTTTGTGGATACCAATCTTCCCCCTATGTCATCATAAATCTTCTTTTCATCTCTACCATATTCTTAAGTTAGGATTTACTTATTATTATTGCCTGTAGGAAGTTAGAATCAATCATAATTCTTATCATTGATTCCCTTGGTGTTTATTAACAATTGTTTTCTATCGTGTTTGAGCTAAAATCTCCCCCTCTGAGGTGGGTACGACCCTTGCTTGTTACTTGTCTACTTTGATAACCAATTTATACAGGCACAAGAAGGAAAATTCAATATAAATCTATCTTTTGATGTAAGGTACACAAATATCTTACATCAGTGGGCCACGCCCACCCCTCTCTGTTGTAGCTTGTTCGGTTAAATAATTATTACGGTTACAAATTTGAATCTATTTCAATTTTTGGGATTTTAATAATTATTACTTAGTTTTTGGAATTTTATTTGACTCCTTAACGGTACTTATAGTCGCGAGAATATATTTATACATTATCACAAAATATTCAAAATTAAAATTGAATTATTTCGTGCCATTACGCTTCCCGGGGGTAAAATCGTTATTTTCACTAATTACAGTAGTGTTGCGTATTGGGGAAGTTACTGGACTATATATACGCACGGGTATATTTAAGAAAAGTAACAAGTCACTTTCATTCTTAGTCAAAACCGGGTCAAACCAAGTCAACAGAGAGTCTTATCTCCTCCAGAACTCGACTCGAGATCAGTACTGTGTAAACAGAACTCGACTCGAGTTTCGCAACAGATCCGATTTCTCTCTCTTCGATTCTCACTCATCTGTGGTCCAAATTCGAAAATTCTTGCGGGGTTTTGTTCCTCTCTGTGTCCTCTTCATTTCCATACCAATTTCTTCGAGAGTCATGCATCCTAGAGTTAGATCTAGAGTGATTATTCGTGAGCGCGATTATTCTCGTCTCTTCGACGATAATCGCTTTGGGAGTGGTTTTATAGAGAGAATTCACGCTCGAGGTTGGGATGTACTCCTTGGCTCTGATTACGAGCCATTTAACCCTCAAATGGTTCGTCGATTTTACGAGTCAATGGAGTTGACCGATGACGACGTTTTCATCAACTGGGATCCGACCCATCGCTACTTGCTCACGTCGGAGACTGTATCCTTAGTCACGTTGCTCGAGCTTGACGAGGCTCCTCTACAGCAGGAGGCTGCGCTGTTGACCCCGGACATCATCGAGGTTGTCTCGTTGATGACCGGGCAGTTCACCGATATAACAGTCATATTTCGATTGGTTGGCTCCGAGTCAACCAGGGCTTAGTGGCACACTGGCTGACCACCAATGTCCTTGGGACGACGAGGACGAGCGAGCTGTTCTCAGAGGGTATTCATATCCTGCGGCTGCTTCAGGAGGACCTCCACGATTACTGCATGGTTCACCGACTTTTCGCTATCATCACCGGAGCCCGAGCTACTTCTGCTCCTCTTCCTAGCCTAGTGATGAGTATTCTGCGCTACTGGGAGGCGCCTCTTCTTCCTGCTCTTTCTCTGGAGTGGGTAGTCCGGCTCGAGGTCTCCAACCCGGGACTGTCAGCTTGTAGACAGTTTTTGTGGGACCCTCAGGAGGAGGTGCCAATTCAGTACAGGGCCGGCGACCAGCGGGCGTTTCACCAGCTCCATACCAATGAGGAGCGGTTCCAGCTTCTCTGGAGGGGTATGGGCAAGATTTTGGATGCCGTCGAGGACGTCCAGCGTCGTTTCGACGAAGGCCAGGGGCAATCTCGTCGACGACGGGGTTGAGATTTCTGTTTATTAGCCATTGTAATTTTTTATGTATTTTGTTTTATTTTTATTTTAGTTTTTGCACTTTTGTATTAACTTTTCAATCATTGTACTTGACTTCCAAGTATTAATGAAAATGGTTGAATGTTTTTGCAAACTTTTGTCTTTTTCTGAAATTATTTAGCCATTCTTGGGCTTCATTGCAAAAATTTGGACTTGTGAAGTTATTTTGAAATTTTCTGGTCCTAGGGACCTAAGTCCAAATATTTAAAAAAAAAAAGAGATTAGGGTTTGATTTTTGGAAACTCTAAGGTTTTAGGCAATTTTTGGAGTCCTATTAAGGCTCAAACTCTTTATTTTTTGCCTATATATACCAAACCATGGTTGGAGGACCGTCACTCAAAAATCAGAAAAACTTTTTTAATTTTTAATTTTTTTATTTTCTGGAACCTACCCGATCTCGAGTCGAGTTCCAGATATGGTTATTAGAACTCGAGTCGAGTTCTAGTCTGGCAACAGTTTTTGAGCTCGTTTTGTGTGATTTCTTCTCGGTTTTCGCGCTGGTTTTTGGTAGTTCTCTTTTTCTTTTGCAATGGCTAATGTTCAGAATGGGTTGTGGATGCCCGATGACATGGATATCATCCCCGAGATGGATTTTTTGGGATTTATGGATAGTCCTTATGGAGCTTCTTTTTGGGATTGGATTTTTGACAAAGGTTGGGAAAGTTTTCTTTATGATTCTACTGTTGTGTATTCCCCTTCTATGGTAAGAGACTTTTACCGTATGTTGCCCTTTGGCGAAGCTATTCCTTTTGATGGTTTCAAAGTTCGTATGCATGAGTTTTCAGTAGTTTTTAATTCTTTTGCCATCACTCGAGCCTTAGGTATTCCTTTGCAATTGCGTCCTATCTTGCCTCATCCTGATTATTTCCTTGCCAATGAGTTTGATATTTTGGATAATTACCTTGATCACTTTGGAGCTTGCACTTTTTCCTTCTATCCTGAGAATTATGCTAATGTTGCACCTACTACTTGCCTTCCTGCTAATGTGGCTATTGCCGCTTTATGGGTTATGCGGAACCTCTTACGTGCAGAAAGATTGGATTATGTCAATGATGTTACTATGCATGTTGTCTATGGTATTGTTAATAATTTTCATGCTCTCGACATATCTTCCTGGATTGTGGATGGTATTCGGAATAATGTTTTCCAAACTGGTCAGTTGATTCTCCCTACTGCTATATGTAAGATCATCTTTCGTACCTATCCTGGCTGGAGGAACATGTACAATGATTGGACTCACCTTATCCCTATGGATCCAACTCATCGTTTTATTAGGAGAAGTCGCATATTCACTTGGGTGCCTAATACTGAGTATGTAGAGTTTCCTGCTTTGCATAGGAACGATAATTTTATGGATGAAGGTGAGGGGTCTTGGAATGTGATTAAAGAGGCATTAACTGATTGGCGCGATAGGTTGGACGGTTTTCCAGTAGGACAAATTTGAAACCAATAGTGTAAAGTAGGATTTCCCTTTCTGTTGAGGCAGTCTTTTATTTCAGTATATTTTATTTCAGTTGTGTCTTAGTATGGAATTCCGTGTAATCTATATGTATGTGGAGATAGTTTTGTTTGACAGGGATTAATAAAGTTGTTTGAATTTTTAGTACATTCATGGTAATATCTTTCTTTCTCACTTTTCTATGCTTAAATTGAGCGTTGAGGACAAGGCAATCTTTTTGTTTGGGGGTGGGGAAGTATTACAATCCTTTTTGCAAATGATTTTCAAACTTCTTTATCCATACTTATGTAAAAATTCAAAATTTTGAAAAATCAACAAAAATCTTTGTTACAAAGACTTTTTCAAAAAATAGGATAAGTGCACTATCAATGATGAATATAATGGTTGAATTCTACCCTTTTCAAGTTTAAGGACATTTATTGCTTCACCAAGTAGTTGAGTTTTATACTACATTTGCATGAGCATAATGTTAGTAGACTTTTTACACCTACTAACAAACGAATATTTTTGTATTTTCCTTCTTGTGCCTGTATAGATTGAGATCAAAGTAGACAAGTAACAAGCAAGGGTCGTACCCACCTCAGAGGGGGAGATCTTAGCTTAAACACAATTAAGAACAATGGTTAAGAAACATCAATGAATCAATAATAAAAGTTGGAGAATTGATTCTACTTCCTATAGACAATGAATAATAATAAATCCTAACTTAAGAATATGGAAGATATGGAAAAGAAGATAATATGATGACATAGGGGGAGTAGTAGGTTTCCACAAACTAGGTTATATAATTATATCATGTTGTCCTTCATATTCAATCTATAATGATTAATAAGTCACCTCTCAGCTATTCCTATTAATTATTAATACCAATAGTAATTAATCCTCACCTCTCAGCTATTGAATCAATTAAAACGGGATTCTATTATGTATACTATTGAATATGCTTCATTAATCAAATCCTCACCTCTCAGCTATTGAATCTAATTAACTCCACATATTATTCACAATTAAATCCTCACCTCTCAGCTATTTCACTACACATCTACAATAAATATACTACTATTATCAAAACTAGGTCTCCCTAAATTCTAACAATAATATTTAATAACATGGATAACAATAGCATACAAACAATCATACTTACCTCATACTGCAGGTAGAAGTAAATAAGCATTAAGAACCTTGAATCACAATGAATAAGAAGAAACAACATAATAACCATACATCACCTAGAAAGCTTCCACCTTCCCCCCATGATGATTTAGCTACTCATACCAATGGAACAAATAATTATATCAAAGAACATCATAATTGAAATCATGGATTGATATTGATATTGAATTGAGTACAAAAGTTGATCTTCAAGTTGAAGCTAAGAACTTAGCTTAGCTCCAAGATTGATCCCTTTTTAAACCCTAGTTACAACTTCTCTTATATACCTATTACATCATGGAATACTTGCATGCAAAGACTTCCTAACTTAGTGAAATTTGTTGCTGCTGCTGTTAGCCTCCTAGAGGGATTAGGCAATCAGCAAAACCTAATCCTCTTGGGCTAGAATTGTAGCTTGGGCCAAGACCTTCAGTTTGATAGCTCATGGGCCCCAATTGGACTTCTGGTTCTTCTTGTAGAGCCTTTATAAGATCAAGACCCAAAATAGGAAGTCCGGTCCACATGAGTCAACAGATTTGACCCAAAGTCTTCAGAAGTCAGCAGTTGACCGAAAGTCATCCTAGGTCAGCAGCAGTTGACCGAAACGTCAACCCTTGACCAAAAGTCAATCGAAGTCAAAGTTGACCAAAAAGTCAACCTTAGTTAAAATTGACTAAAAAGTCAAGTCAACCTATTTGACCAGAGTTGACCACGGGGTGCCCTTAGCAGATTCCGCGGTACAAATATCCAATCTTCTTCACTTGTGCAAATAACACCTCTTTGCTTGCTTTTATCGTCTTTTTGCGGGCTTTTACTCAATATTCGCATTTCGGCTCATAAAACCTACATAAAAACAAGAATGCACTACTTAATAGATATAATACAATAATATAAGCTAAGTGCTAGATAAACAAGGTGTTATTCGGGGGATAAATATACACTTTTGAGGTCCGATCACATAACCATGGCATTCATCTGCATTTATTACAGATTACATGTGCAAATACAACTACACCTTGAGAAACTTGAGGAATAAGTGTAGAGACTTAACCCAATGAGCTATGAGCCCCGTCATTTTCTTGGAGAGTTATTACGTACATCTGGAGTCAAAAGACTCAACCTCTTAGTTTTGTCTGTTTTTAGTGTCATATTCATTTTTATAGTTAGCCTTGAGATGACATCAAGTGGGTGTAATATAAATTTGGGTCTTGCTATATCAGTACTTAGAAATGATAAAAAGACATTTAGTAAACCCTGTTGACCTTAGCCTAACCTGATGATATTTATCCCTTAGGTTAACCATTCTGAGCCTTTCTTGTTACTTAGCCTTTTTCTTTAGCCCAATATCCTTACCCAACTCCATTGTGGGAGTAAATACCCTTAGAATGGATTGGTCCTTTTACACATTGTCTTTGGAACATGAGGATGATTGTTTATGTGGTTACAAGAAGAAAGAAGAAATACAAAGAAATCTCCAAACTAGTGAGATGAACCAAATATTGAAAATCAAAAAGTTTGAAGAAATTCCAGAAAAAGCCAGAATCTTCCAAAACCATTCAAATCCAAAAAGAAAGGAAGATTCCAAAATATTGGCTAGAGCTTCATTGAAATTTTCCCAAAGAAGATGAGAAACATTTCTTCCAAAAGAAAATTTTCAAAAAAATTTCTCCATGTATGTGATGTTATTACAAATCACAAGTGTTGAAGGCCCGAATGTTCGAAAAATATTTCAAAAAAGCCTTCTCCATTTCTAGCCCTGTCCTAAGCCAAGTTACAACCCATTACTGTCTGTTGTAGATCTAAGCTGATATGGTAGGATGTGGCGTGTAAGTAAGAAGGTGCTGAGGTCAAAAACCCGATATCTCAAGCAAGGCTAATTTTTCCATTCTTTGAGACTAAGTTCATTCCATTACACCAGTCCGTTCTTATTGATATATGTGAGATGATTGTCCATCTTCCTTCCTCACATAGACGTAAAATGATAAACAACATCTCTGAGTGACTTTAATTCTGAGTGTATGACTGTGAGGCAGAAGTCAAGGCGACCTTTCCAATGGTGACTTAAGACCCGTGGTAACATGGGTACATGCCTGTCTTCGATGCATTTGAGACCGTTATGCTTGATTTATATTTCATATCTTATTCATGCATTTGTAATATACTATCTCATATGAACGGTTTTGCAATACTTATCTTTATCCTTGATATGACCATTTCTTAGGTAAATGGTAGAAAATCATATTCTTTGGATTAGTAATTATAGTAAGTTTGTGGGTATCTTCTCTGGAAAACCCTCAGGAAACTATAACCCCTCCACTTGGGAAATCCTTGTGGTTGAAAGCCTTGATGCATACGGTTAATGCAATCACCTTAGTTTTACTTCTCTTTTGAGTCCTTAATTCTTTTCTTCTCACCTTTGCTTGAGGGCAAACAAAGTGTTGTTTGGGGGTATTTGATAAGTCCTCAAAAGTGTATATTTATCACCCGAATAACACCTTGTTTGTCTAGCACTTAGCTTATATTATTGTGTTATATCTATTGATTAGTGCTTTCTTTTCTATTGAGTAGGTTTCATGAGCCAAAATGCGAATATTGTGTTAAAGCCCGCAAAAACCCAAGAAAAGCAAGCAAAAAGGCGTTATTTGCACTAAGGGAGTAGAATCGATATTTGCACCAACAGATCTGCAGAGGGCACCCCACGGTCAGTCCTATTGACTTGACTTTATGTCAAAGTGCGGCGGTCCAAATCTCAGCCCAAACCGGGTCCTATTGGAGCCCACAAGTCAGAATTTCTATTTAGGGTTTTATTTAAAGTCCAAACTTAAAAAGGCTCTACAAGGAGATCCAGAAGTCTGATTTAGGCCCATGAGCTATCAAACTGAAGTCTTGGTCCAAGCTACAACTTAATACCAAGAGAATTAGGTTTTACTGAAGTTCTACTGCCTCTATAAGACCAATAGCAGACGTCCTGAATTTGACCTAATTTGGAAGTCTTTGCATGCAAGTATTCAACTTTGTATTTTCTATATAAGAGAAGTAGTAGCTAAGATTTAGGTAGCTTTTTATGAATTGAAGATTAAGGAGAAAATTTCATCTTCTTCTTCTTCTTTTGTATCAAACTCAATATTCAATATCATTTCTATTATCATTTCCATTATGATGTCTTGTGATTTATTTATTTATTCCATGGTGTCATCATCAAGGATGAGTTGCTAAATCTCCTTAGGGGGATGGTTGAAGGACTCTAGATGATGCAAAAGCACCATGTTTGTTCTTATTGTTCATTGTGATTCAAAGTTCTTAATGCTTATTTACTTCTAATTCTCGATATGAGGTAAGTATGATTATTTGCGTGTTATTGTTATCCATGTTATTAAAATACTATTGTTAGGGTTTAGGGAGACCTAGGTTTAATGATTGTGTTTATATTAATTATAGATGTGTAGTGAAATAGCTGAGAGATGATTATTACATATCTGCAGTTGATATCTTTTATTGGAACCTTTTTGTAATTAAGTCAAATAGCTGAGAGGTGATGATTTAGTTATGAATCAATATGTTGAGTTAATTAAATTGAATAGCTGAGAGGTGACAGTTTGATTAATAAGACATATTCAATAGCATGCATAAGAGAATCGCATTTTAATTGAGTGGAATAGCTGAGAGGTGACTACTTGATTATTATAGGTATTAATGATTAATTGGAATAGCTGAGAGGTGACTAATTAATTGTTATAGATTGAACATGGAGGAACAACATGTTATGTTTGCATGATTTAGTTTGTGGATACCCATTATTTCCCCCTTTGTCATCATTAATCTTTATTACAATATCTACCATCTTCTTATAAGTTAGGGTTTATTTAATTATTGCCTGTAGGAAGTTAGAATCAATCTCAATTCTTATTATTGATTCCCTTAGTGTTTCTTAACAATTGTTTTCCATTGTGTTTGAGCTAAGATCTCCTCCTCTGAGGTGGGTATGACCCTTCCTTGTTACTTGTCTGCTTTGATAACCAATTTATACAGGCATAAGAAGGAACTTCAAGTTAAAAAATATAATCTTTTGATAGAGATTAGAGATTAACACCCTTTGGTCTCTATCAGTACCCACCTCAGAGGGGGAGATCTTAGCGCAAACACAATAGAAAATAATTGTTAAGAAACACCAAGGGAATCAATAATAAGAATTGAGATTGATTCTAACTTCTTACATGCAATAATTAAATAAACCATAACTTAAGAATATGGTAGAGATAAAAAGAAGATTTATGATGACAAAGGGGGAAGAATTGGTGTCCACAAACTAAATCATGCAAACATAACATGTTGTTCTTTCATGTTCAATCTATAACAATTAATTATTCACCTCTCAGCTATTCCAATTAATCAATAATACCTATAATAATCAAGTAGTCACCTCTCAGTTATTCCACTCAATTAAAACGAGATTCTCTTATGCATGCTATTGAATATGTCTTATTAATCAAACCGTCACCTCTCAGCTATTCAATTTAATTAACTCAACATATTGATTCATAACTAAATCATCACCTCTTAGCTATTTGACTTAATTACAAAAGAGTTCCAATAAAAATATCAACTGCAGATATGTAATAATCACCTCTCAGCTATTTCACTACACATCTTTAATCAATATAAATAAAACCATTAAAGCTAGGTCTCCCTAAACCCTAACAATAGTATTTTAACAACATGGAAAACAATAACATGCAAATAATCATACTTACCTCATATCGCGAATTAGATGTAAATAAGCATTAAGAACTTTGAATCACAATGAACAATAAGAACAAACATGGTTCTTTTGCATCATCTAGAGTGCTTCAACCATCCCCCTAAGGAGATTTAGCTACTCATCCTTGATGATGACACCATGGAATAAATAAATAAATCACAAGACATCATAATGAAAAAGATAATTGATATTGATATTGAGTTTGATACAAAAGAAGAAGAAGAAGATCAAATTTTCTCCTCAATCTTTAATTCATAAAAAGCTACCTAAACCTTATCTACTACTTCTCTTATATAGAAAATACAAAGTAGAATACTTGCATGCAAAGACTTCCAAATTAAGTCAAATTCGTGGCTGCTGCTGTTGGTCTTCTAGAGGCATTAGGTCTTCAGCAAATCCTAATTATCTTGGGCTTAAGTTCTAGCTTGGACCAAGACCTTCAGTTTGATAGCTCATGGGCCCAAATCAGACTTCTGGATCTCCTTGTAGAGCCTTTTTAAGTTTGGAGTTAAATAAAACCCTAAATAGAAATTCTGACTTGTGGTCTCCAATAGGACCCGGTTTGGGCTGAGATTTGGACCGCCCCACTTTGACATAAAGTCAAGTCAACAGGACTGACCGTGGGGTGCTCTCAGCAGCTCTGTGGGTGCAAATATCGATTCTCCTCCCTTAGTGCAAATAACAGCTTTTTGCTTGCTTTTCTTGACTTTTTGCGGGCTTTAACACAATATTCGCATTTTGGCTCATGAAACCTACACAATAGACAAGAAAGTACTAATCAATAGATATAACACAATAATATAAGCTAAGTGCTAGACAAACAAGGTGTTATTCGGGGGATAAATATACACTTCTGAGGACTTATCAATCCCTAATAAACAAGAGCCTCAATCCTTAACTAACTACATGCATATTAACCTTAGAAATGTCTCCTACAAGATCTTATCCAAATTCATTACAATTAAACTCTCCTCAGCAAGGATCTTATGCGCATGGGAGACTCATCACTGAAAAATGTCTACCTGTCACTAGAACTAATGCAAAATATAAACTCAAAAGTGGATGGTGACAATATTATACTCTAATTAGAAATGGAAAAAGCTTTTGAAAGAATTGAATGGAATTCTTCAAGAGGTTCTACTTAGGTTTTGTTTCTTCTCCAACTCCTTAATCAATTTAATCTTGTCTTATGTTTCTAACTGTGAAGTCTTAGTGCCTTTTCAGGGAATCTATAAGGGCATTTTTAGAACCACCAGGGGAATAAGACAGGGAGATCTAATTTCTCCTTTTTCTATTTATTTTGGCTAATGAAATCTTTAGTAGGGGCCTCACAAGATATTTCCAATTTGGTAGCATTGGTTACTTCTCCACTCCTAAAACTTGCATTCATGTAACTCACCTTCTTTATGTTGATCACACTCTTATCTTTCTTAATGGTAGATTTAGTTCTATTATAGGTTGTATGGATTTCTTAACTAAGTATTCCCAATGCTTTGGACAAAAGTTCAATCATAAAAAAAAACTCACTCTCCATTGCTGAAAATGCTACTCTAGGAAGTATCTTGGCAGCAAAAAATGCTACAAAGTTTAGATATATCACCGGTCCAATTGAATATTTAAGGGTTTCTATCTTCCAAGCAGAGTGAGGATCATTTACTGTGTAGGCCTCCTCAACAAATTAAGAAAGAATATTGAGGGTTGGAAAGGCAAGCTTCTAAATCGTGGAGGAAAGTTGATTCTACCCAAACATGTGCTCAACTCTATGCCTATTTACCTCTTCTCTGCTTATTATATTCCAAAGAACATTCTTAAACTGCTTGAACCCACATTCTCCGCCTTCCTATGGGGGGAGCAGGATGGTAGAAGGAAAAGGAAATGGATTTCCTGGGATAAGAATATTGTTCCAATCATTAATGGTAATTTGGGGATCAAGCCTATAAACACTGTGATCAAGGCATTCAGAATGAAACTTATATGGAAGATTCTTTGTACCAACACTTTATAGGTCTCTTAAGATTCTTAAAATGGTCTTACTCAATGCCAGACCTACAAGAACTTTGAGAGAAATCTGGGCTTGTCTCCAAGAGACCATTGACTTTTCTACTTGGGAGTTTGGACCTGAAAATTTAGTTTGGGCCTAGAGAACTGGTTAGGAGTGGGATGTATTTCACCCATATTATTCCTATTGACATCTCAATCACATTGGAAGAGGCAACCTTCCAAAATTTGATTTGCATATCATCCCCCAGAAAACCAACATGATCTTCAAGATGCTTACTTCCTCCTTCAAATGGATAATGTGGCAGACTCTAGGACCCTATCATCCTAGTGGCCAATTCACTAGCTATCAAATCCTACCTTAAACTCCAAACTCCCATTTCTGATTCCAGACCTCTCTTTATTAGGATTTAGAAACCTTTTATACCTACCAAATTTTCTATGTTCTTGTGGAAACTACTGCACAATGTCACTGATGTGGACACAACCAAAATCTAATGTCACATTCCTCCTGTGTCCAGATGTTCTTACTGCTCCTTGCCTGAAGTGGAATCCATCAACTACCTTTTTTCTTCAGTGATATTGTTATCTATGTCTGACATCACTTTATGGACATCACCAATATTAATTGGCCTAGAATAAGAAACACCCTAAACTATCCTCACTCTTGGCTAACTAGAGGTAAACCTGGTTCTATTAAATATCTTGTCCACACTATCATAGCCACATCTATCCCATGGGAACTCTGGAAGGAAAGGTATAGGATATGGTTTGAAGATAACTATGTCATCTCTCATAATAATAATAAAAAAACTTTATTATCCTCAAATTCAGGTATTGTTGCATCAAGCTTGCCACCTCTTTCAAACCTAAATTTATGTCTAGTTCTCATTTCTCCAACATTGCTACTCAATTAGGTTTCAGCTACCCAAACTCCCTTGTAACTACTCCTACATTAGTTTATCGGACTAGGCTCCCAAAATCCCACATTGTTCTAATACTAATGATTCTGCAATTCATGGGATTACTTCTGGAGGTGGGATTATTAGAGACCATTTTCGGAAATACCTAGCCGACTTCTTCAATTTCTATGGGAATGGCTCCAACAATTCAGTTGAAAGCAGATCAATTTTGGATGGCATCAATCTATGCAAGGAATTAGGTTACACTAACATTTGGATCATCACTGACTCTCAATTGGGTACAAAATGGTACCTAAAAGGAATTTCCATTCCATGGAATCTAAGGGTTTGGTGAGGAAAATTTGGGGTCCTCTCTAGACACTTAACATTCGCATTCAACATTAATACAGAGAAGGCAATAAAGTTGTTGATCACCTAGCAAGGTTGGGCATGATTCGAGGACCAAGCATAACATCCCTTCTAAATTATTTGACACGAAAAAAGATCGAGCAAAAGTGTAAAAATATTATAAATAATTGCATATCGTAAAGATAATACTATGGTAAATCACAAAGAACGCAAAACAATTTGTCCACATGACGTTCTACACCAATAAAGATGTAAGTAGAAAGTAAAGCAAGATAAAAAAAAATCAAACACTCACAACACAAGATTTAACATGGTTCGACCGTATGCCTACATCGACGAGGCAAGATAAAAAGATCCACTAGTAAAAGAGAAAAGGAGTTACAATTGAGCACCCACTCGAACTCAACACACACCACTCAAGAATTGATCTCACTTCTAAATCACTCACACGACTCTCAAATAATCTTCTCTTTTCTTGTTCCCTCAAAGAATCTCTCTACTGATGAACACACTAGCCTCCACAAACTTTTCTTTGACCTACTTTAGCCAAACAAGAATAAATCTAGGTTTTTTTTATTTATAGGCTTTATAACATAACCTTAAAAAACAAGACGGATTCAAGCCCATTATGCAGAAAATATCATATCTGTTCGAACGGATCTTGAAATGGTTCGAACGTCTGACACGTTTCTCCAATCTCCAGAGAGCATGTAAAATCACGTTCGAACGTCTAATAGAAAAAAAAAAAAAAAAAAAAACTGCTTCTTTTGTTCAGGTAATTAGCTTTTGGGTAACCAAAATGATAGTAGATATTTGCGTATATACTATCAAAAGATAGAATTTGTAATGATATTTTCCTTCTTGTGCTTGTAATAATTGGTTATTAATGTAGAACAAGTAACAGCAAGGGTTTGTACCCACCTCAAAAGGGGAATTTTTAGCTCAAACACAATAGAAAACGATAATTAAAGAACACCACATGAATCAGATGAGATTGATTCTACTTCTTACAGGCAATAAAATAAATACTACTACTACTTAAATTAATAATAGAAGATGAAAAGAGATGGAAAGAAGATCTTATGGTGATTAGGGGAAAGAATTGGTATCCACAAACTAAACAATGCAAACATACATGTCATTCAATCATATTCAATCTATAGCAAATACTTAGTCACCTCTCAGCTATTCCAATAATCACTAATGCCTATAATAATCGAATAGTCACCTCTCAGCTATTCCATTTAATTAAAACAAAATTCTTTATATGTATTTATTAAATATACTTTATTAAATTAAACTGTCACCTCTCAGCTGTTCAATTCAATTAATTCAATATATTGATTTGTAGTTAAGTTTTCACCTCTCAGCTATTCCATTTGATTACAAATGGATTCCAATTTAAAGAGATTAATTATAGATATATGAAAGTCAACCTCTCAGCTATTCTATCACATATCTCCAATTAATCTAACACTAAACACATTATAGCTAGGTCTCCCTATACTCTAACAATAGTATATTACCAACATGGATGCAACAAATAAATTAATTATCATGTTTACTTCTATCTAGGATAACTGAAATAAACAAGCATTAAGAAATGAAAAATCACAATGAATATAAAAGAATAAACATGGTGCTTTTTGCATTATCTAGAGTGCTTCAACTATTCCCCTAAAGGGAACTTAGCTACTCATCCTTGATAATGACACCATGGAATAAGTAAATAAAGAACACAACATCATAATGGAAATGAGAATGATTATTATTGAGAATTGAGTAAGAGAATAATTGAGTTCAATAAAAGAGAATGAACTACCTAAACCCTAGCTACTACTTCGCTTTATATAGAGAATACAAAGCACATTACTTGCTTCCAAGTATTACTTTCTCTCCAAGTTGGTTAAAGTTCCGTGGTGGCTGTTGTAGGCCTTCTAGAAGTAGCAAGACGTAAGGAAACCTATTCTCTTGGGGCCTAAGTTGTACCCTGGACCAAGACCTTCAGATAGACATCTCATAAGCCCAAATTAGAGTTCTAGATCATCATATAGAGTTTTTTAAGATTGGACTTCAGTAAAGGGCTTCAATGGATCTTTTGACTTGTGGGCTTTATTATAAATTGGAGTGAGCTGGGATTTGGACCACCCATCTTGGACATAAAGTCAAGTCCACAGGACCAGTCCACTGGGTGCCCTCAGTAACTCTGCATGTGCAAATGCAATTCCTCTTCTTGTGGCAAATAATATTTTTTAATGGTTTTTCTTGACTTTGTGGCGTGCATTAACACAGATATTCATATTTTGGCTCATGAAACCTACACAAATGACAAAAAACACTAATCAATAATATAACACAATAATATAAACTAAGTGATATGCAAACAAGGGTGCTTTCGGGGGATAAATATACACTTTTGAGGACTTATCGAATACCCTCAAACAAAAGATAAGAAGAAAATAAATAAGGGTCTCAAAAGAGAAATAGAATTAGGGTGATTGCATTCACCATATGCATCAAGAGGCTTTAAAAACCCCAAGGGCTTCCAAGTGAAAAGTTATAGTCTCCTGAGGGTTTTTCAAAGAAGATACCCACAACTTACTACAATGACTAATCTAAAGAACATAATGTTCTAGACCATTTACCTCAGAAATGGATGTCATCCTATAGTATATCAAAGATAAGGATAAGTATTGCAAAACCATTCATATGAGATATCGTACTACAATGGATGAAAATAAGCATAACAATTTCAATGCATCCAAGACAGACATGTACATATACAATCACGGGTCTTAAGTCACCATTGGAAGGTCGCTTTGAACTTCTGCCTCACAGACATTGCAACCATCTGCCAGCATAAGAAATTTGTTCTTCAAGAGTCTTAACTTTATCCCTGCAAAGAAAGATTAGCCTTATTCCAAATTTTCAATTTTGGATTCATAAACTTCCCCTTGAAGCATATAGTCTTCTGCACAATGTCTGAGTCGTTGTTCTAGGAGAATCAACCTTATTCTGCAAAACACCATTATCTTCAAAACAAAATTATCAGAAATAGTAGACACATTACAATTAGCCTTTATATTAAATTTTCATGCAAATCAATATTAGCTTTTTGTAATCTTTCACATTCTTTTGCAGAAAGTCTGTAAAGAAGAGCCCAATCACTATTGCTACAACATACAAATTATCAACCTTTTCAAATCAGATTTTGGTTTTGTAGATTTAGGCGATTTAGCAATAAAATTATTATGACCAGACTCATGAACCATCATTGCACTGATAGGATCGTTAGCGTGAGCCTTGACGCTCCTTAACCAGCCCCCAGCGACTGATACCAATTGAGAAACTCAAATAGTGCTAATCTAACAGTTCAATATTCAAACAACTTAAACAATATGCAGAAAGTAAATAACACGCAGGAATTTTTAACGTGGTAAAACCCAATATGGGAAACGTCCACGGTTGTCCTCACGACAACAAATAAATCCACTAGATGAAAAGAGATTTACAAACCTATCAACTACCTGCAATCACTGCGAGTTGACACTCCTGGTTATCTCTAACACCTTGACTTCACCAGAGCACCTTGATGTACGCACAAGACACTCGACTTCTTGATGAACACACAAGAAGACTCGAAGCCGAACTATGAAACAAGCTTACACCAGAGTTCCTTGATGAACACACAAGGATACTCGACTTCTTGATAAACACACAAGAAGACTCGAAGCTAAATCACTATTCAATAAGAAATAAGAAGATGAATGAGGAAGAAGGAAGAAGAAGATGAGTTCAATCACCAAAACATCCTAAAACCAAAACCTAAACAAACTCCAAGACAAGAGATGAATTGGACGGCCAAAGAACTGACTCATTCTTTGGAAGAGAAACCCTATTTATACTTAGGGTTGGAAAACACAGAAAATGGGCCGAAATAGAGAAAAACCATTTTGGACGTACGTACGTCGATATGACGTTTGTACGTCTCCACTCGACAAAACCTGCTGACTACTTGGACGTACGAACGTCTCGAGAAGGTACGTACGTCCTGACCAAACAAACTTTCTGCTGACTGCTTGGACGTACGAACGTCTTGAGAAGGTACGTACGTCCTAACCAAAAAACTTTCTGCTGACTGCTTGGACGTTTGAACGTCTTGAGAAGGTACGTACGTCCTGAACCAAAAACCACACTTTAGACACACGACGCGAAGACAAGGACACCGGACGACGTGCGTACAACTAGGTTTTCTTAACAATGAACTCAAGGCGAAATAACCATGGACGACCAATGTCACAAAATTGATGTCAAACCACTTAATGCCGGTTTCAATTAAACCATTATACTCATCATTGATGGTGTACTTATCCTAAACTTTGGAAAAGTCTTTGTAACTTAGATTTTTCAAAATTTTTGAATTTTTATACAAGTATGGAAAAGAAGTTTGAAAATCTTTTGCAAAAAGGTTGTAATACTTCCCCACCCCCAAACAAAAAATTTGCATTGTCCTCAAGGCTCATACTAAGTAAAGGAATGAGAGATAAGAAAGATATTACCACGAATGTACTAAAAAATCAAACCGTTTATAAATTCCTGCCAAACAAAATTATCCCCAAATGCATAGGGATTATAAGGAATTCCGTACTAAGACACAATCGAAAGGGAAATCCTATCTTAAAACAAGGCAATTTGTAACCGCAATAATTTTCAACCAGCCAAACAGAAAACAGAGAGTGGGTGGACCGGCCACGCCCACCCCCAAACAGAACTGAGCACAGATGGTAGAACGAGCTGTTTAACAGCCAAAATGAAACTAAACCCGGCAACAAAAAGAGAAATAACGCACGATCGGGCTTAGAAGAAACACTGGGTTGCCTCCCAGGAGCGCTAAGTTTAACGTCTTCAACCAGATATGGGACAAACAAGAAACTCACTCCCTAGATAAACGCTACTAAAAAAGAAAGATATAGGAGAAATAAAATGCTAGAGTGGAATGTTTGAGATCATGATGTCTAAAAAAGATACAACAAAGAGTCTTTTAAAGTCGGATACTCAAGACTTAAAAAGAAGAGAATTGACTTCCCCACCCCCAAACAAAGCGAGAAAAAGGTTTGTTTGGTGGTGACGCTCAAAAGACAAGCGTGCACTGGATCAATTATACTCAGCCAGTAAGAGTTGATGGACTAACGGTCCCGACACTTTCAACCACACCTCTTAAAAAAAGGCAAAAGGAAAAACAACATAGAGAGGGTCCGGATACCAGCAGGTCAAGGGTCAATCTAAATAGGTAGGATCCTCTAAGAGAGTTTCAGGAGGCCTTAACTCATGGAAATGCTTAAGACATTGACCATTCACTTGAAATTCAA